>CM029383.1:5198997-5586384 GCA_017165825.1 Hepsetus odoe | reverse complement strand
AAAAAAAAAAAAAAAAAAAAAACAACAACAGGTATTCAACTTCTTGGATGTGGATTCGAACCGTTTTTCTAAAACTGCATTTTGGAAGACGTGTGTGGGCCTACTCGTTACAGTGCCGGCGGTTAAGTGCCTGTACAAGGAACTTCTAACACCTCTTGGCTTTACAGCAGGTAGACATGGGACGTCCCAGAGTGACGGGAAACAGCATGTGTCTGCGAACACCCCTGATGGCCAAGTCTAACTGGGGGCTAACTGTAGCCGAGAGCAGATCCCTAGAGCTCGATGACAAGTGATCAAAAATCAATTCCGATCACACGGCTAACATCAGCTTCTAAAGAGTGTTTATTTATCCTCTTACAGTCGATGAAAACACTTTTTGCTACAACGCCACACCCAGAAACCCCATCCAGATGCGGTAAAAAGGTTGAAGTCTAATTACAATGAGGCCACTGTTTGTGTTTTTGCTGGAAATAGTTCTATGGAGTGTTCTCGTAAGGGTGAAACAAGAGTCACATTCATATATATATTGTGTCTGCAGATCCTTAAGCCCCTCAAGCTACACAGGTAGTTTAGCGTGTTGTATTTCACGAGGCCGCACAGCAACCAACCCTACACTCCTGTTAAAGTGTTCAGAAACTAAATCAAATGATTTTGCCAACTTTAAAGAGACGACTGATCCAGGACTCCATAAGATCAGTTGCTTTATGACCTACAGCTTGATAGACTCATCATTGGTCCCTTTTAAAACCACTTGCAGTGGCAGTAATCGCCTCGCTGCAATTACAAATCAGAGCCTCAGAAGATTGTATACGGTTACTCCCATCAGTGAAAAAAAAGCTTTAATGAAAAACAATGGAAACTAGCAACAATTAAAAAAAAAAAAAGAAAAAAAGAAAATCTCAGACCTGGGCAAAACACGACGTCTCCGTTATCCGAATGTTCTCAAGTACTCAAGTTTTTGAGAAAAATACATGTATTTGAAAATACATTCTAGTGCTCAAATACTCAAAATACTTTACTTTCTCTGTATAATATTTGGATATTTACATCACAAATACTTCAAATACACGTGTGCGGAACAGAGGGCTGCTCCGCGCACGATCCACGTCGACCCGGACCAGCAGAACTAGCGTGCATTGCTGCTTGCATTTCATTACAAACTCTAGTAGTGGCGAATGGGGAAAAGGCTTCAAAACTCAAGGTCCCACTACTATTTCTGTTGGTTTAGTGACAGAAGGATTAAACCTGTGCATAGCTTTGAACGTTTGGCTAAAAAAAAAAGCAAAAAAACAATAGAGTTAAAAAGCATCTGGTTCCGACCCCAAATGTCCATTTGTGCCTGTTCGTATCTCTGGTGTGTCTGAAATGAAGCAGAATCAGGCCGAACACTGGTAGAGCGAATGGAGAACGATGGGTGCAACCGAACTGCATCAAACACACCTCATATCAGCAGAAGAGTCAAACTCTGATCTTTCATTTGTAAGTACAGCACTGTCTCAGTTCTGTGTTGGGACACCGAACAGATGGGACCTGCTTTTTGACAGGTGTGGACACTTTCAGGTGTCTCGGGACCACCCGGCAGTGATCTGTTCCATTCGTGGGTCTCAGTGCACTTCGGTCCAAAATTCAGCATGTTTTCCAATTCTTCTAACGGTAAGCAACTTTTACAAGCAAGAGAAAATATACCAAACACCTTTGGGACACCAAATGGGACCTTTGGGAGGACTGGTGAAGTCTAGACAGGAACGCTGGTCAAAACAAGACAACGGTGGATAATGCGTTGGGATATTCATATGGTACAGAATATCTTGTAAGCAAAGAGGAAAGAAACATTCCTATTACATTTCTGCAAATCTTGCTTTGTCTCAGTCTGGTGTCTCACAGCCAGTGAAGAAACAGAAGAAAAAAAAAAAGAGTCTGGATGTTACGAGAAGATAATCATCCGAAACACCCATCAAATATCAGACTCCGTTTTTTGCTCAGCAGAGTTGATCTATTTATTCTATTCAAACTGCAGCGTTCACACTTGCTCTCATAAGCTGCACTAAGAGAGCGATCGCACCCGAGTTCAGACCCACTCTGCCATGCGTAAACACGGCAAGACATCAATCACTTGCTATCTTTACTTAAATAGTAAAAAATTAGCAATGCTTTCCCGCAGCAACTGTGCGTATTTTGACGAATCGAAAAGAAAAGACCTGTTCCGTGTCGATTTGTCTGCTTACTGTAAATGCTAACAAGTGTCCCAACTTGTGCTGTTGCAGTGCTGTAGGCAGATCTCAGAGCAAAGCAGATCCCAATTCACTGCTGCCCTCGATGTTTGCCACTCGTGCTGAATCCGAAGCTGAATTTTTGTTTTCCTTTGAGAAGACGAACAACATTTACAACTTATATCTGAGTACTGAGGTTTAAGCTTAACTCTCAACGTGTTTCCAATGTCATTCGGCACGCAACTGCATAAAACCAACGATTAACGGAATACAGAGGATGCACACACAGATCGATACACTGCACGACCCTTCCCTAAACGAACACACACAATTCTACACTAGCAGGACCACTGTCATTCGAAATACAGCCTTCGTCACTTTTTAATAAAACACAGACGTAAATCACGTTAATCTTTTATAAAGTGGTTAAAATATGGAAGAATATTGCAATGACATATAATATTTTGCATGACTCTCTTCAGTGTTTTATTTTTTTTTCCTGGAAGACTAGAGTACCACAACTGTAATGTACAATAAATGAATTCCTTAATAGATTAAGTACTGTACCAACTACAAGCATAGATTATTACTTTAAAGAGTGCAATATTCCTTACCAAATTGTATATACTTCCGTTATGAGTTGACATATTCCTCGAATAATGGAGATTCTCCCATAAACCACTAGCCGTTCTATAATCTAACCCAATGTCCAGTCATTACGCATTTTAAAGCGGTTCCACTTCCTCCTGGATAAGACTCCTTTAGCCCTGCATTGTCCTATGTGCTCTAAATGTGAATAGCATGTGTGAAAGGAGAGGGAAGCTTCCCTTTTACAGTTCCATTCCTCTCTCAGCTGCCTGGCTCGAAGCTCATTAGGTGGCACTGAGCCTGAGTAACAAGTCATTGGCTAAAGAGACCGGCCGCTATTGACAGTAGGTTGTTTCCTTGGTCACTGGATGAGCTGAGCAGGGTGTAAATGATGTGGAATTTATTGCAAACCATGCTTTTCTTACTGAAATGAAAAGTGGCGTCCAAACGTGGTGCTTTGTTGCAACTACTAGGGGTGTAAAAAACGAATCAGTGCGTCAGACTCAGTGTTTATTATAACAATATTCAATTAAGTGTTGGCTTAGCAATATTCAGTTCCTGTTGGCAAAAATGAAGCAAGGCCTGTTCATAAATGTGAAAAAAAGTCAAAAGTCTGGTATGTAGTTTATAGCTTTTGCAGTCATGTTTGTGCTTTCGCTGTACATTAAAGCTGTAAATGATACCAAAATGAAGAAATCGTGTTTAAAATACTTTAAATATTTAATTTCAGGGTGAATCATTTTTGAATCAGACTGTCAGGACATTTACGCCCCTAGTAATTAATATGAACTACTGAAAAAAACTATTATGTAAGGTTCTAGCTAGTTAGAGAAATGACCCATACTAGGGGGTTAAGTGTATAATTTCAGAAACGGCTAGAGCTGGAACAGGTTCTAATACCCACACACAAAACACATTTAGGGATGCACGACTGGAACAGGTCAATATTGAAAGCTTTTTGGAAACGACGATGGAAAGCTTTTTCACTCCAAGCAGGCGGTCTAATTATACTTTTATTTTGGGTGACCTGTGTTGCAATATTATGATGTAATTAAGGTGGACTATGTAAGTGCCCTCATGCTGTACCATTACTATGCGCTCATGATAAATAGTCAGTTACATTGAATTTGATTCATGTTTATATGATTCATGTGATTAAAACAGGCCATTACATTTTAATTTAATTAATTTATATTGCCATAATTGTGTACTGGCAGGCAGAAAGTACTGAAAATGTCCTGGTGCGTTCAATTTTTACATTTGGGCAAAAAAGGGGAAAATCTATTAAAAAATTGGTTAGTACGGTTAATCTGCCATCAAAATTGATGATTATAGCATCCCTAACTAATTATATTCCAATTTGTTTGTGGATCAATATGACCTGAAGTAAGGATGAGTCAAGCTGTTAGCCTGTATTAGATTAAGCCTGGACAAAAAAAAGCCCAGTCCGTGTCGCCGCAGGTCCAATCCCACTGCATTACAGACTGTGTTTAATGCAAATCAGAAACGGTTCATTTTCAAACAGCAACTTGCCTTTAGAACAGCTTTGCGAGATGGATAAGGTAGCATGGAGGGAGTAAACACGACACTGACAAAGCCTCTAGGAGGTCACTCCACAAGTTTTAGCCTCCTGCAACCCTTCAGACTATAGGCTTAACTCCTCCTGAGAGCATGACTGCGTGTGATTAAAAAACATTACTCCTCTGTTCACTGTTTACTGCATGGAGGAAATGTCTACACTGCTTCATTGGTTAGTGACATATGAAGCTGTTAAACCCACTAAAATGTCCACAAAGCAGTCTGCGTCTAATCAAACTGCAGGACCTACACTGAAAATGAAAAAATCTGAAAAAATGACTGTGAACTGGAAGACCCTCAGGAACAGGGAGGATTTTAGCCTTTGAGAAAAAATGCTGAAGAAATGGAAACGCATCACAAGAAAAAAATGAAAACCCCGCACTCATAATCTAATTTAGAACAAAAAAAGGCAGCATAAAGAAATGTGTATAATGTGACCATATTAGGACTAGTGTTGCACTGGAACAAGTGTTAACAGCAGCAAGACAGCCACTGCTGGTCGGTGGAGTTTGTGGAGTTTGTGTGAACTGCTGGTAAATGGTCAGAGATTCTAACGTGACATTAAAAACCCAACAAATTGAGTGAGCAGTTTTAACGAAATCACCGAGAACACATAAAGTGACCGTTGCTCTTTCTGTATTTGTACTTGCAGAAGGACTTGGTGCCCTAGTGCAGACTGCTGCACCCACAAAAGACTTGGACTGTGAACGATGCTGGGCTCCAGATCTACAGCAAGAAGGGAAAAGAAAGATGGGAACAGAAGAGCAAAACTGTTAAATGCAATTAAGCAATGCTCTGTCATAGCTTGTTAAAGCACCTTTGCAGATCCCCAACACACCATGCACAAGATCTATCCACTATATATATATATATATATATATAAAATTATATTAGTTTATTACTTCCCATTCTCCCACACCTCCCCACCGGTCTTCCTGAATGCTGTGCGCTTAAGTGTCTTTCCTCCAGAAAAGATGACTCACTCACATGCAGTGGCAGCTCTACCAGTGCTGAGGCACATAGCTGTACCCAGGCGTCCCTTGTGGCCTGTATGTTGGCACGGTAACTGGGTGAGAGCCGATGTGTTGCGTGTGCTGTGGCGTGGTCAGCAGAGGCCCTGCCAACACAAAAAAAAAAAGTCCAAAAAAAGTTTCTTTAGAATTTGAAACAGCTTACTAATGTACTTAACAGCAAACGTATAATCAGCACAGCTGGTCCTTCAGACATTTCAGAAGACACGCATATCAGGTGGTCTGGAAATGCTCCCTAGGTGTGGCTTAGAGTGTACTAGTTAGTGTCTGCCCAATGATGTCTGGTAACACGTCCAAGGCTGTTTACCCTATAAATGCAGAGATAGTCTTCAGCACAAACCCATACTCTGGTTAGGATAACCTGCTCAGATAATGGATAGATGTCCTGCAGTGTCAAAAACCATAATCATGTCTATTTGAGAAATTAAATAAGCAAACAAAAACATCAGTATGTCTCAGATGGCCAACTACATTCAGTTTGAGGAGAGTTGGCACAACTACTACTTTCAAAGATTTCTTAATGCCTTAATGAGATTCCTTCGAACAAACTCCTGAAAAACAATTCAACTATAACAAAAGCATCGGAAGCATCATGGCAATAAGCCATTAACAACAGCAGATTCCTTTCATGTGTAAAAGCTTCACCTGGCTGGTGGTGTGACATTACCTGCAGACATGGCCATAGAGGAGCCAGTCAGCATGCCCATGGCCACGCTGTTCGGCCGAGCGGCGGGCACAGGGGAAGGGTAAATGGCTGACGGCAGGCTATTGGGCTGCACCACTGTTGTGTGATGGATTACATGCGGCTGCGCAAACATTGGCTGTGAGTAGTAAGCACCCTGTGCAGGAATGAATGAAGCAGAGAGAGAGAGAATAAACAGAGAATTAAAAAAAAAAAAAAAAACAGTAACAAAAACCCACACACAGGTCTGCCCTAATGGTGTTAAACACCTCGGCCCAATGTGCTGAACAGTCATCTTCACAGTCCTCTACAGCTCTCAGTTATCATTTAAGGTTGGTCAGGAAGTGCTGTAATATTTCATTCTGTAAAACCAGCCTAATGTTTCACCTGCAAAATCGTGAAAAGGCAACATTTTTGCATAAAAGCAATGTGAATTCAATGTTTTCTTGATTTCACAAATAAACACATTTACATCCATCAGTAGTTTTAAGGTTATAAGACGTAGATCAGACAAGACAGTCAATCAGGACAGAGGTCATTTGCATAAAATCAGTCTTGAAAGCACACTTTAGAAACAAGCAGGATAAATGGTCATAAAAAATGAAAGATAACCAAAAAGTGCACATACATTATATGGGCACATTATGGTAAACACCAGGTCCTAATTTAACCCATTTGTTTCGACAGCTGATGGAAACACACCTGAGCATAGAGGTTCTGTTGAGGGTAGGCACTTCTCATGGGGTACATGGCCGTGGAGTAGGGATTGGGGGATGCTGAGTAAGGAGGTGGGGCTCCATTGGTTTGTGTTGGGGGAACCTTGTAGGGAGCTCCTGTTATGTATCCTACAGAGAGAAAAGAGACGAAAGTGAGGACAGCTCTATTTGCAGGTTATTCTTACTAAATCAGTAATGCTGGCCATGGTTTTACCTGGCGGGTATCCCGGGGTGCCCGTTTGGTAGATGTTGGGTGTGTATGCAGGAGCCGTGGTGGGATAACCTGCAGGGTAGCCTGAAGGCAGACAGAAAGAAGATATCAGAGCCCGAGAAAAAGAGCAAAACGCATTTATTATCATTGCAGTTCCATTCTTCTGCATACATTTTAAGTCATTCTTGAAAACGGAAAAACTAGTAAGACAAATTTAGTTGTTAAATAACTAGTAACTATGAACTACATAAACTGCACATAAATAACTAATTATGGTACTACAGTCATTTGTGGCACTACAGTTAACAGGGCACATGGGTCTTCCTGATTAATTTTGTTCATTCTCGCTCTTGTGAGATATTTTGTGTCCTGAGAATGTCTTTAAGTCTGGACAGATACTCAAAAAGATGCCACTGCTTGTAGGCAAGATGTACAAACATTGTTAAATCATTTTTCCAAAAACGGGCAAATCACATTATTTTGCTTCAATTCTGCTTTGTGCATGATTCAGTTTGTAAAATGTAAAAATAAATATAGGGTTGTTTCATATGAAGGAGTTCACCTTTAGACAGTGTAGTGATGTCAGTGAGGGTGATGGAAAAGTATTCAAGTAGATCATTTAATTATGCAGAAAATATGAAAAATCACTGAAATGCACATTATATTCTTCAACAGAATGGTGCACTTGTTCACCAATGGCATTTTTCATTTTAAGCCTGCAGCCATGCAGTTAAAATGCTACAAAATGCTACACAAAGACTACATTCTTAAAAAAAAAATTTAAAAAAGAGCAAAAGAGGAAAATAATAAAAACTGACAGAAAAAGTAATCCTCCAAATTTATAAAGGGAAAGAAATGAAGAAAAAGAGATATCGCTTCCTCACGCTATACTTTAATTTTGCTCCAGAGCTGTGCCTATGATTTATGCCCTTCCCAAGCTACTCTACACCAGAAGTAATCAACCCAAGCAAGAGTCTCCTTAAACCCAGGCCGCTTTTGTTTTCCTTGGATACAACCAGACTAGAGGGAATATACGAGAGGGAAAATAAATTGGCCAATCTACATCAGTTTCCCTGCGTTGGTCCTCAAATACCCCCGCATTGCCTGTTAGTTTCAGCTAATGAACAAATATTTCTTGTTTAAAAATGGTGGGTTAAAGCAGGACAAGCCCCAGAGCACGCTGAGCAGGGACACAGGACCACAACAACCACCCGGATCATGATTCAAAGCTATGCACAAGTTCCACTTTAAACTGCCGAGGTCTACTGTAATTGTTGTTTTGCAGTACAGTCGGTTCATGTTACATAATTGCTTTTTGAGACCGATCCAATATATATACTAAAAAATCTAAGCTTTAGACACTTTGAGCTACCACACCTATGAGTTTGTTCAACATTTCAAAACTATGGGAATTTATTTTCGCTAATTTATTAGCTTATTATCGTGTAACTGTATGATGCTGTAGCGTCAACGTAACCTTCAGTTGGATTAAAATGGCCCAACCCTGAAGGACATCCCCAGACCATTATTGCTCCTCCTCCAAACTTTAGTGGTACACTATTTCAATGATTAGGTATTGTTCTCCTGGCATCTATCAAATCCAGTTTCTTCCACTGCACCAAAGACGAAGGTTTCATCTCCACAGAACAACTTTCCACTGCTCCAAAGTTCATTTACTTGGTTTTTGCGCAGTGATCTTATCTCCTGCTGCTAAGCCTTAAAAAATCCTTTCATGAAGCTTCTTGCACAAAAATAGCACTTATGGTTGACTAGGGCAGCTCTAGCAGGGCCAAAATTCCACAATTGTTGGCAAACCTGAGCTTATTAAGACTTTGCAGCTTGATTAAAGTCAATGACTCTCTATGGAGATGGTGTGACTATGCTCTTGCTTTTATACACCTCACTCACTCATTTTCATAGCAGCTTGTCCTAACTATGGTTGCAGGGGGGTGCTGGAGCCTAGTCCCAGCTCTCACAGGGCAAAAGGTAAGGAAACACCCTGGTCAGGTTACCAGTCCATCGCAGGGAAGGTTTTATACACCTGAACTGAGCAAATTTAATAAATGTCTAGATATCTGTTCAATGTTCTGCTGGGTGGCATATTGAGATCCAAAGAGCACAAAAACCACACGACACTTTGTCATCAGTTTTTTACCTGTTTCAGACACTTCAAGACAAAGCAGCTCATCGCATGAGACATATGAAAAACAAAAGAACGTTTTGGAAATCCTTTCGAAGGGAGTCACAAGTCAGACTGTAGAACAGCTCACCTGGGTACGCCACGTTCTTGGGGTTTGTGTAAGCAGCGCCCGGCTGCACAGGACTGTAAACAGGATTCATGCTGGAAGACACACGACCCTTACTGGAAGGAAAAGAAGTCGAGAACGAGAAGTAGAAAAGGAGAAAAGGATTAAAGAGCTGGCATAAATCACAGCATGAAGAGACACTGTAAAAACAGATAACCAAGCAAAGCTGATGTAGCGGCATAAAAATAAAGGAATCAGATTTTCCACTAGACAAGAAGAATTGCCTTTTCGGTTTCCAAAACTGTGCTGCTGGCAGAGGTTTCTGATTTGAGTAATGGTGAAAGAAAAAAAAAAAAAAAAACAACGGAAAAAGCCAGGAAAACAGAACATCCGGAGAGAATTACATGGAAAACTGATACAAGACTCAGAGAAAAAACAGAAATCAATCATGTCAAAAACTGAATAATTAACACACTAGAGAGGTAATGCCTCATATTAAAAGTCAAACGACCTGTAGCAAAGCGCAGCATGATGGATGACACGTTAAAGAGACGGTGTGATCGGACAGTTATGCTGACAGGTGGATGGGATAATGCGATGAGGAAACTGTGGATGTTGCTGTGATTGATGAGGAGAGAGTGATGCGGAGAAGAGGGAGAGGATCATGATAGATGAACGTGCCGGTTGTTAAAGACACGTCATAAATAGACTCCCTCAGAGATTATAAGTATGGGACATTTCATAGTCCAATTGATGGAATGGTGTAAGTCATGGCTATAAACCTATCATGCGTGGCAAGGATGGCTGCTAACCCCGTGTCCTAAATGCTAATGTTGCTGCTGCAAACCTGGAGCTGGGAATTCCTAAAGGCCTCGCTTGAGGCATAATAAAATCCTTTAAAAGTACCTTGATAGGACGTATTTTGGTACATTGGCCTTGTTCTCATCAGGAAGAAAAGGGCACTGTAGGACATTCTGGACAATTAAATACTTTTCCCCAAATGTAAAGACATGCATGGGTCGGGGATCATCCTCAGCACATCAGAGATCAATATGGACCAATAGAAAAGAAGTTACATATGAACAAACTGATTCATTTCACTGAAGGTGAGAGAAATCTTGTCATTTTCCTGTAAAGTTACAACAATGACAGCTGGATATCTGTTGTTGTTTGACTGAAAAAAACAGTAGTGACTCCTGTAAAATATTAGGTTAACATAGTACAACATCATCCTCAGAGTAAATATTTGGACCAGTTCTAATGGTAAATTTATCATGATTCATCTCATGATGGTGTAAAAAATAAAAAAGGCCTTGATATGCCAATGATACACTGCTTTACTGTCATCACGACAGCATCCACCTATGGCTGAAAAAGATGAAACCCTTAACATTATCCTCGCATCACCATCTACCCAGCCGTGGCTTCTCGTGAAGCTTCTTATGAGTCTGGAGTTTTATTTTGTGTCAGCTGTAACAAGAAGACAAACACAAAATACTGGAACAATACAAAAGTGAACATTTCATCAAACACACGGTGTGGCTGTCCGACTGCATTTTCGGACGGGACACGGGACAAAACAGGGCAGGTCACAAGGGCAAATGTTCAGTTCAATCACACTGGGAAGGTGTTGTGAGGGGCTTTGAATAACACACTAACCTCTTCAGGTTCTGAGAGCTTTCGGGTGGGTATAAGAAAGCAAATTTGTCAATGGGGTGCCCACTTGCCATGTTCTGAGGGGGCTAGTGTAGGTGGAGTGGAAAAGCGTGAGCAAATCTGAAAAAATCAAAACACATCATGATCACAGCGGGTAAGAAAGCACAGTGAGGCCAAAGCAAAGCAAGGCAGAAGCAGCATTGAGCACAAAACAACAATAAGCTGTTACAGACACACACAGGCTGATGGACACAGACATGACGCTCAGATGCAGGTCTAATGGTCAGCCGCTGTTCGACGGCGGTTCCACCCATTTGTCAAAATGTCAGCATAATTAGAACGTTAAGAGGGAACCTCGTGCAGCGTGGGATGATGTGAAATGTGAACTGGTGGTGACAGGAAACAGAAATCTTTTGATACATGCACCTTGCATGGCTGTATAACATTAAAATTGCAATTAAATATCAATATTTTAGAATCTATGAATTCATATAACCTATGAATTGGAAGTCTGGCACACCATGTTCAGTGTTTTAACCACAGAAAGAGTAAGAGCTTATAGTCTTATAGCCAATAAGCTCTGAACATAGCATAATTGCAATGCTGATCAGAATAATAATACGGTGTGTCTCCAAAATAATGTAATCTTTTTTTTTTTTTTTAACGGCCAGAACAATATCTGAATTTGGTTATGATTCATAGCCTTAATAATGGCATTTCTAAGGAGTCTATGGTCTCTGGGAAATGATTATATATGGCATTTGTGACTAGTGTAAATAGTGTAAAATGCTTCCTTACTTTTATCGAAATAAAAACAGTGGCTACGCTGACTTTCTGATTCTTGGGCCGAGTCCCTAACCACCAGGCTGCCGCTGCCCATTATAAATGTTTGAAAAATACCCTGACTAAGGCTTGAGAATATTAAGCTAGTTTGGAAAGCTTTAAGTCTAAAATGTGTTCTTTTAAATACCTTTATAGTAAAGAGAAAGTATTTTCTTAGATACACCACTAACCTCATGAGGAAGCCACTTTCTAGAAAATAAAACCACTATACTGATGTTGAGACCTGGTTCCTATCACCACCACTATAACGAAGTCTTGATTGGGTAAAAAGCTTCTGTAAAATGACTCATTTGACATTAAACCGCTTTGAAAGGTTTACATTTTAATCACTGAATTATGCAGACGTCGTGAAAATGGCTGGAATTCCATTTTGATGAGCATGGCAGAGCATATTCAAAGTGACATGATTGAGGCTGCAGCCCTGTTTCCACATACAAAAGCACATCTGGATTAAAAGTGTGCTGCTGTGTTGACTCCAGCACCTGTTTCATCACACCAACATCATCACACTTATGTTAATAAACCACAATAGATGTCCTAATGTCCTAATCATTTTAATTAATCTGCAAACGTCTCACATTTCAGAGATGCTAGTCATAACCTCAGCATGATCAGCTAGATGATGAGATGTTTAGCGTGGGAATGTGAGCTGTGTATTTGCTGCCCTGCAGAGCAGACTGCAATTTGCACCAAGGTGGCTGATTGTGTTTTCATTGACTGGCTGCTCATTTGCAGAATTTTTATGCCGCCCTGTTGATACTGATACCTGGGAGAAGCCCACACACAATCAATCCTCATCTTCACGCAAGTTAGTGAATAGATTATGAGCTTGTTTGGTGTGTTTGTGCTGCGTCCGCTCATATGAGTTCGTTCTTTACTTTTTGCGAACTTTGTAAGTGGTGCTGCTTATGCTTATTGCTTTTGGCCTGTTTTAGGGTTGATCCAACGAATACATTCTTGCTTTTTCCAGGATAATGTTATCATTAAAAAAAAAGAAGCACTGTATCCTCTGCAAACACTTGCTGGGATGGAGCAAATATGAGGCGTGGACTGGCAGTCCCGATATGATGCAACTGTGAAGGAATTGTGGATGAAATAATAAAATGATGGCGGGTCATTATAAATAGATCACTACATTTAGAAAAGCTTTCAGTAGTCTGTTCAATCTACACATTGAGGAGAATCAGGGAAATAGAGAAAACCCACACCAGCAGGATCTCATGAAAATTAAATTTAGATTTAATTTATTTTTACATTATTAAGTAAAACTCCTAGGATAACCGCCACTTGAAGTCTTCCAGTGACAATTTAATTGTGATATTTGAAATTCATTTCTCTTTTTTTGGCCAAAAAGTCTATTTTTTTCAGCTTTGAGTACTGTATGTAACGTTCTAGACTGCTGATTGTCAAAGTTTACATTAATAGTTTCATTAATAATCCTTATTCACAACCTGTCAGTATTAGTTGTAATATATAAAACAGAACATAATTATAACCAAAAATTGAGAAACAATTGGGAAGAAAAGGTATCAGTACATCTATTAATAAACCACAACATGAAACATTACACTTAAGATCCTTTCCTACTTTTTTTTTAGACACATAAAAATATGCCCTCTTCATTTCTAATCTGTGAGATCCTGCTGGTGTGGGTTTCCTCATATCTTTTCCCCTCACTTATGGTGAAAACACAGGCCCAGCATTACTGAAACTGGAAAAAGGAAGGCAGATAAATCAAAACATGTAACAAATAGACCTGCCACTGTCCAGCATGCTGAGAGACAGGGTCAGCAATACTGCACAACAAGTGAGATGGGCAAAGGTCAATGGGAGGCCACAGTAGGGAAGCTATAGTTGTACACAACTGAACAGGGGTTTGTGAAAACCAGAAACATGCAAACATTAGATGTGTAAAACTATTCCATCCTTTTCCATGCTTTTTAACCATTAAGCACCCTGTGAAATCCAAAGATGTAATCAAGACTTGGTCCCACTCATAGTAAGATTAATTATTATTTAAAAAAATAAAGAATATAAAGCTTGACTGTAAGATTAATATGGTAGTACAGGTACTTTATTTTTAATTCTTGTTTTTCCTTGTTTTTCCAGTACTAGTTTCCAGTATTACTGAAAGGGAGGAAACCCATACAAGCAAGATCTCACCAAGATGTACATGTTTCTACTTATAAATCTTCACATATTTATAGTAAAATCAAATGTTTGCTGTTAAAATTTAAGGTTTTGTTGGTTTTTTTTTTTTGACATGATCAATCACAAAATAATTACTTGATAACTAACTGTTTAGATCTTAAAATGCTAACATAACAAATCCTATTAAAACCAACTAGGCACGCACCAACGTGGGTTTCGTCTCCCATGCTGATATTTTTCATGTTCAAATCTGCTGATGACGATATCAATCCAAAAAAAGGTTTTAGAAGTTCCCTATATTGTAAAAAAATATAACTGGATTCATTTCTATCATCTTAAAAGCTAGGTAAAATGCAAAAAAAATAATTTTTGGCTGATATTGAAAAGCATTCTGCTCTTCCAGAGTGTGATGAATGGTTTATGGAATATCAGTTTAAAATCTGTCGAATCTGCTGATATCCTTTTTACAAACAAATACCTGCGGACCGATATGAGTCTGATATCATCATGCAATCCTAAACCCTACTATGTACAAAATACACTCGTCATCGTGTTATGACTGGTTGAAAATGAATCAACATAGATCTCTTTTGGTTTCAAGCCAGTGTTATCAGAAACAATAGGCCCAAAACAGGGAGAAGTGCAGATCTAGGGGTTCAAGGACACCGAGAATTAAAATAAACTGGGGTATTGATGCTGTCGTCCCACCACTCTCGTGGTGTTCCTCCAGTTTAAATTCTCCTCTCTGTTTTCATGGACGACTGCCACCCACCTGCATGGTGGGCAGCTTATGTATTTCCTGAAGGGAACAGCTGCCCACCCAGGTCCATCCACTATTGTCAGGGTTTCCTGCACTCCAGACCAGAAAGCCCACCCTCTGAGTCGACTGTTTTCTAGATCGAATGGACCATTAGCAGACTCCCGCCTGTCCTCCAGACAAGCCAAACAATTACGGATCTTCTGCATGTGCTGCTGCCAGCGATCCACAGCTAACCAAAGCTACACCGAACGCCATACAAACAGAGCTGACACTTCATAAAAAATGAACTCACTTAAATTACAGACTCATTTCTACTGACCACAGAAAATACCGGACTCTGTTTTCCGTCATTAAACAAAATGTGCTTTCATTTAGTAATATTAACAATAATAACAATAATATTAAGTGATTCAAACAAATTAATATGAAAACTTGATCTTAACAAGAGAGTAATAATCACGCTATAAAATGATCATTAAAAATGTTGATCAAAAGACAAAAAAAACGTGACTCGTTCTGAGTTTAAAACTGAAGTTATTGACTGCGGCGTTAACTTTTAGTCTAGCATTTCTTTGCCCAAATGATGTGTGAAAATACAAAGATTGCATCAGGTCGGTGTAGACTAGCACTGCAGGGTCTGACATGGAAAAAACTGGATTACAGCTCTACACAGTACTGTAATACAGATACTGAAATCTAAAACACTGAACCTTCTGATAACAGCAAGCATTTTACTTTAAATGCTCAAATCCCATCAATTCTAACCATTCAAATTTGGCAAGCTTTAATCATTTCGGATGCGTTTTCACACCTCAAACAGATAAATGATCGTCTGACATGAGAAACAGGGCTTCAAACAGCCATCTGTCCTCAACAGCACAGTGTTTGCTCTGCTGACCGTCATCGCCTTGGGCAGTGCTGACAGAAGCAGGCAGCTAAAGCTCAAGACTAAAATCCTGCCGGCAGCATCCATGCTTCACAGATATGAGAGGAGCCGCTGGTCACTTTTTATTAGAAGCACCTCTCTTCTTCATGCAGCGTTGTGTACACAGGGAAACACGTAGGCCCAGCAGATTCCCAGTAGCTACATGTCAACGACGCGTGTGCACACAATCACTCACCCAGGCGGCATCCTCCTGCGCAAATAAAGAATTCTGTTTTGCTAAACAAGACAAGTCCGTGCAAGCTCACAGTCATGCCATGTACGGTAAGAGGCCTGTAATACACGACGAGGGGAAAAAAGTGAGATGATTTTACCCAAATCGAATGCGACTTCCATACGTCCTTACAGAAAAGGAAATAACGTGAGATTTACATTAAAAACTACAAAGTCAACTAGACTTTAAGGTTCAGTAGAAAACATCAGACTGCTTTATGGAAAACAGTTATGCTTTAAAGAAGAAAATGCCCACACAACTTTCTCTCTGTGTTCTTCAGTGCCTCCCAGCCCCAGTCTTGTCTGGCGTTTTCACTCGATTCAGCGTTTGATCTTGAAAAATCGATGTAAGCGCTCGTCTAGGCCTTTCCTGCGCTGATGGAACTGCAGGTGAGTTCAGTCCTCATAATTTTACCCCAATCACTTCCCCATTTTCCACCGTCACTTAAATTTCTGGTCTGCTTTAGTAGTGGTGCAAGGCAGGGCTGAACAATTAATCATTTTTAAATTAAAATTGGAATTAGAGTGCAATTTTCAGAACACAAGGGTTGCAATTTTCCAATTGTTTAATAATGATAATAAAATCTGCTAATGCAAAGCTTGGGATTTGGCAATTTAGCATGCTTAAAGAAAATAATCACATTTAAATTGCAATCAAAATAGTGGATAAAAAAAAGAAATTAATGAAATTTTCCCAAATCGTTCGCCTAGATTTACCCAAGCAGCTTTAAAATGGAGATGCATGATGATGTCTGTTCCGGGGGAATATAAGCTTAATACTAGCAAAATATTTTCCTTTTGGTTATTTTACTGCATTTATGTTCTATTATATGGTGTTTTTCTCTTTAATGAAAATGAAGGCCGTTTCCATGTTTTATAATATTTTCATCAGCAGATTTGGACATGAAACATGAATGATAGCCCACAACTTCCATATCAGTAAATCCCTAGTTCCCTAGTTTCCCAACCTTTCTCCCTGGAGCCCTTTTCTTCAGTTTAAGAGGAGTAGCAGTCTTGGTCAAAAGCTTGGGATGCTTAACAGACTCCATGATCACTCACTCTTTCATTCATTCCTTGAGCCCAATTTAATAAAACTTCACTAACTGGACATTTCAGTTTCATTCCATCCACAAACTTTAGCAAACCATGGTCCAGGTTATTTAAGAATTAGTGATTTTTTTAGCAGCTTCACGTTCATTCATCCACTTACACAGGTCCAATTTAACATAAACTTCAGAGCATTTATCGGATGCTCTTGTCCAGAAATGCATTGCCTAATGACAATGAGGGTCTCCCTGGAGCTACTCAGGCTTGAGAACCTTGCTCGGTTGCTCCAGTGGTGCTGGAGACAGAATAGAGCCAGGCTCAAACCCATAACCTCTTGGTCAACATGGTGTCTTCTACCTTGGCTACAACCAACCCACTGGACCCTGTTCTCCAGCGATACGTGGGTAATGGGTATTTTTGGCTCGGCCGAGGCTTATTTTTCTTGTGCTAGCCATCATCCCCTTATAATTTTTCAAAATCTCACAAGATAACTTTAGAATTGGCTGGTCCAGCTCTTTAACGGTTTGATGTGCGACTACAGGAGAATCCACTTCCCAGTATGGACGGCCCTGGTGCCCGAATCACTTCAATGGAGAATAGTATGCTCTTACACAAGCGCTTATTTCACCACGAAGTCGCTCTTTATTTGCTTGATGTAACTACAGCATCCAGAGGCAGCGGTGGCCCAATGATCAAACACCTGTCCCAGATCAGTAGGTCACCCTGAGGTACCCTTGAGCAACCCCGACACTGCTGGTTGTATGGCTGCTCCACTTGCGTGGATGGGTGAAGCGAAAGCTTTTCTTTGTGGCGTTGTAATGTGCTCACAATGACAAATAATCACCTTCAGTTCTCCATATCCTAATCCAGGCACATTTTACCCAAATCTCCCCCCATACATCCTTTATCTTCCTAACCCACAGATTATCTTTAGAAATCACTGGTTTAGCACTTTATTCCATTTGTTATCTGTTTAAATCATTCATTTTCTCCTGGCATTAACAATCGTCTCAAATGTAAAGCAAGGAGGGGGATTTAAAAGCTGCTCTATAAATAAAGTTTATTATTATAAGGATTATAATAATGGTTTGATGCTACACGTGGGGCTTTATTTTAATGAGAAGATCAACCATCACCAATCATTAGTCCTTTTTTTATGCCTTCCTCGACAACATCTCATTTATTTCTCCAACTTTAACCCCGATTTGGCATCGGGGGTGGTTTCTGTGGAGGAATTTCAGATAAAATCAATGTGGCGTTAGAACAACGGGACCAGCGTGCGGACCATCCTGTCTCCAGGCCTCGAGAGCACATTTGCAGACCTGCAGTCAGGCTGCACAACAAAGAATGGTCCTGTCCACGTTTTCACGCTCCTCTCCAGACCTTCTCCCATCTCTTAGTCCTTCATGCTCGCCTGTTTTCCATCCTCGGCTCCGTAAACACGCTCCACCATTTCGCACTGCAGGGTCTCCGGCCGGAGAGGGAGAGAGAGAGAGCCTCCTCCTGTGGATGTGCTTCACGTTTTTTTTTTTTTTTTTTTTTTTTTTTTTTTTTTTTTTTTGGAGGGATTCCGCGAAAACACGACAAGGGATGTCCATTTTTCCCCCTTTCCCCCAAACTGCTTTGCTCTCTTTCGATATTACATATCCCCCCTCATCCTCGCCGCACGGACACAATAACCGGGGCTTTACAGCCTTCTTGTTGGAATGTTCCGTTCCACCTTAAACGCGCCGCAGCCTGCAGGCGCCCGAATGGAACTGCGGCGCCGTTTAAGGTGGAACGGGGGGGATTCGAATAAGAAAGCAACTTCAGCTTCATGTTTAAAGCCATTCAATGGTGCTTTCTGACCGAGACACGGGGCCACACTCACCCCGAAACGTTGTTTTCTCCCACGCCGGGCTGCGCTTGGCTCCGCTCGGTGTTTCTGTTCCAGTTCCCCCGCCTCGCCTCTGCACTTTTCGGGTTGGGTTCGTAAGCAGAGCCGCTGGTGTGACATCGAGTGGGGGGATGGGAGGAGAGCGAGCGAGCGAGCGAGAGCGAGAGAGAGAGAGAGAGAGAGAGAGAGAGAGAGAGAGAGAAAAGGAGGACGGCGGAGGGACCTACTTGTGTGTGAAAAGAGCTCCGGAAATAAAAGGCCGGCCGTGTGTTTACTCCTCACCGAGCTGGTCCGGAATGGCTGCTGCTGCACATCACCCAGTCTGGAGCTCAGCCTCACCAACAACCCCGACAGACTCACAAACACACACTACAGACTCACAAACACACACTACAGACTCACAAACACACACTACAGACTCACAATCACACACTACAGACTCACAAACACACTACAGACTCACAAACACACACTACAGACTCACAAACACACTACAGACTCACAAACACACACTACAGACTCACAAACACACCCATAGACTCCACAAACACTACAATAAATTCACACTTACAACAGACTCACACACACACACTACAGACTCACACAAACACACACTACAGACTCACAAACACACACTACACACCACACACACTACAGACTCACAAACACACACTACAACAGACTCACAAACACACACTACAGACTCACAAACACACACTACAGACTCACAAACACACTACAATAAATTCACACTACAACAGACTCACAAACACACTACAGACTCACAAACACACTACAATAAATTCACACACTACAGACTCACAAACACACTACAGACTCACAAACACACACCACAGACTCACAAACACACTACAATAAATTCACACTACAACAGACTCACAAACACTACAGACTCACAAACACACTACAATAAATTCACACTACAACAGACTCACAAACACTCACAGACTCACAAACACACTACACAAATTCACACTACAACAGACTCACAAACACACTACAGACTCACAAACACACTACAATAAATTCACACTACAACAGACTCACAAACACTACAGACTCACAAACACACTACAATAAATTCACACTACAACAGACTCACAAACACACTACAGACTCACAAACACACACTACAATAAATTTACACACTACAGACTCACAAACACACTACAATAAATTCACACACTACAACAGACTCACAAACACACTACAGACTCACAAACACACTACACAAATTCACACTACAAACAGACTCACAAACACTAAGACTCACAAACACACTACAATAAATTCACACTACAACAGACTCACAAACACACACTACAATAAATTCACACACTACAGACTCACAAACACACACTACAATAAATTCACACACTACAGACTCACAAACACACTACAACAGACTCACAAACACACTACAATAAATTCACACACTACAGACTCACAAACACACACTACAGACTCACAAACACACTACAACAGACTCACAAACACACTACAATAAATTCACACTACAGACTCACAAACACACTACAGACTCACAAACGCTACAATAAATTCACACACTACAGACTCAAACACACTACAATAAATTCCACACTACAAACAGACTCACAACACACACTACAGACTCACAAACACACTACAATAAATTCACACACTACAACAGACTCACAAACACACTACAGATTCACAAACACACACTACAATAAAATTACACACTACAACAGACTCACAAACACACACTACAGACTCACAAACACACTACAATAAATTCACACACTACAACAGACTCACACACACTACAATATATTCACACACTACAACAGACTCACAAACACACTACAATAAATTCACACACTACAACAGACTCACAAACACACTACAGATTCACAAACACACTACAATAAAATCACACACTACAACAGACTCACAAACACACTACAATATATTCACACACTACTACAGACTCACACACACACTACAATAAATTCACACACTACAACAGACTCACACACACACTACAGATTCACAAACACACTACAATAAATTCACACACTACAACAGACTCACAAACACTAAGTGATTCACAAACACACTAACAAAATCACACACTACAACAGACTCACAAACACACTACAATATATTCACACTACTACAGAGACTCACACACACACTACAATAAATTCACACACTACAACAGACTCACACACACACTACAATAAATTCACATACTACAACAGACTCACACACACTACAATATATTCACACACTACTACAGACTCACACACACACTACAATAAATTCACACACTACAACAGACTCACACACACACTACAATAAATTCACACACTACAACAGACTCACAAACACACTACAATAAATTCACACACTACAACAGACTCACAAACACTACAGATTCACAAATGACTACACAAACACACACTCACAACAGACTCACAAACACACTACAATATATTCACACACTACTACAGACTCACACACACACTACAATAAATTCACACACTACAACAGACTCACACACTACAATATATTCACACACTACTACAGACTCACACATACACTACAATAAAATTACACCAACAACAGACTCACAAACACACACTACAATAAATTCACACACTACAACAGAGACTCACAAACATACCCAAAGCAATAAACACTACAACAGACTCACAAACACACACTACAATCAAATCACACACTACAACAGACTCACAAACACACTAAAATAAAATCACACACTACAACAGACTCACAAACACACTAAAATAAAATCACACACTACAACAGACTCACAAACACACTACAATAAAATTACACCAACAACAGACTCACAAACACACACTACAATAAAATCACACACTACAACAGACTCACAAACACACTACAATAAAATCACACACTACAACAGACTCACAAGCACACAACAGTCTCACAGACACACACTACAACAGACTCACAATCACACCCTACAATAAAATCACACCAACAGACTCACAAACACACCCTACAATAAAATCACACCAACAACAGACTCACAAACACACATTACAATAAAATCACACCAACAACAGACTCACAAACACACACTACAGTAAAATCACACCAACATCAGACTCACAAACACTACAACAGACTCACAAAAACAATAACAGACTCACAAACACACTACAACAGACTCAAAGACACACAACAACAGACTCACAACACACACAATAGCACTCACAAACACACACTACAACAGACTCACACACACTACAATAAAATCACACCAACAACAGACTCACAAACACACACATTAAAATAACACCAACAGACTCACAAACACACACTACGATAAAATCACACACTGGCAACAGACTCCACAAACACACTACAATAAAATCACACCAACAACAGACTCACAAACACACAACAGTCTCACAGACACACACTACAACAGACTCACAATCACACACTACAATAAAATCACACCAACAGACTCAGAAACACACCCTACAATAAAATCACACCAACAACAGACTCACAAACACACACACAACAATAAATCACACCAACAGACTCACAAACACACACAACAATAAAATCACACCAACAACAGACTCACAAACACACACAACAATAAAATCACACCAACAACAGACTCACAAACACACACAACAATAAAATCGCACCAACCGAATCACAAACACACTATAACAGACTCACAAACACACTACAATAAAATTACACCAACAACAGACTCATAAACACACACTACTACAGACTAACAAACACAACAACAGACTCACAAACACACTACAACAAAATCACTACAACAGACTCACAAACATACAAAACAACAGACTCACAGACTCACACTGCAACAGACTCACAAACACACACATCAGACTCACAAACACTGCAACAGACTCACAGACACACACTACAACATCTGATAGTATTGCTTTAAGCAATAGTTATGTTTATACATATACATATTTATATAATATTCATATTTATTACTGTATTTTTGTTTTCTTTACACTGTATTTTTTAGATTATAATGTTCTTTAAGTCATAAATCTATAGTCTTATATAGTAATTAATCTTATTTGAGCATCATATGTATATATTTATTTTTAAAATTAAAAATTATGATGGTCACATCTGTGTGAGTTTTTCACAAGTTTAGTCAACTCAGTGTATAGTAAGTTATTTATTTCACTTTGCACCACAACCTTTTACCCCCATTTAGGCGTATTTTATTATTTTTTTTATTTGTTTATGTTTTGTGTCGCATGTTTATCAGGCCTTTACATGAAGTCCACAATGTCAAATAGTCAGATCTACAAAACATGTCTCCACTTATGCTGAATGGCACTAAAAAGAGAAAAGTGTACAGGGCATGCAGGGGTGAAACGCCATGGCGCCCTTTTGAAACTGCAGGCTTGATAAAAGTGGGTCCTCCTAGTGGTAGAAATGTGCAGTGAAGTACAATAGCAGTCCTCACACTGAAGGTCAAAGGCAGAAGTCCCTGGCTGGAATGAGATGATCTACAGCACTGTGTCCTCCCTTCATTTACAAAGGCAGTGCACTTTACTACATGAGTACTGTAGTTCACAGAAATAACAATACAGTACACTAAAACAAAAGGACATAAACAGTTTCTTCCCCAAGGCCATTTACATTTACGGCATTTAGCAGACGTTCTTATCCAGAGCAACTTACAACAGTGCTTTATTTCCACATTAGATCATCATCTTGGTAACCAGCACAGATCAGTAACTGCTGATTAGCTAGTACCACCTAAGTAACATCTTCACTTATTACTCATCTATATATCTACTAACTATTTATTGTAATTGCACAGCCGCACATTACTCAAAACGCCACTCTGTTACACTTTGTCACTTTGTTACTCTGCTATACTGTCACACTGCCCAACAACCTGGGCTGCTTTGTTCCACAACACTGATGATGAAGGTACTGTCTGTAATGAGTGTACTGTTTATGTTGACTGTACCGTCTGTTGTGCTGTCTGTTGTCTGCACTTGTTGCCTTGTCTTGTCTTATGTTGTGTCTTGTGTCTTATGTTGTCTTATGTCTTATGTCCTATGCTGTGTCTGATGTCCTATGTGTAGCACCAGGGTCCTGGAGGAACATTATTTCGTTTCACTATGTACTGTGTATATGGCTGAAATGACAATAAATTCCTACTTGACTTGACTTGACTTGATAAGTGCTAGTAAGAGTGCTAATACATATTTAATATTAGATTTAAAAAGATTAAAGTATCACAAAAGCAGCAGAAACAGGTTCAATAAATGAATGCACATTCCTATTTATACTGCAGGGATGAATTTAGGCCCTTTTATATATACACTGCTCAAAAAAATGAAAGAAACACTTTAATCAGAATATAGTATCAAGTCAGTTAAACCTCTGGGATATTGATCTGCTAAATTCAGTATCAGAGGGGGTTCTTAATCAATGTCAGCTGTTTTGGTGCAAGGAGGAACAGGTTGAGTACTGCCAGAGCCCTACAAAGTGACCTCGAGCAGGCCACTGGCATGAATGTGTCTAACTAAATCATTAGAAACAGACTTCATGAGGGTGGCCTGAGGGTCCAATGTCCTCTAGTGGACATCACTGCTCGGCACTGTGGAGCTCGACTGGCATTTGCCAGAGAACACCAGAACTGGCAGGTCCGGCACTGGTGCCCTGTGCTTTTCACAGATGAGAGCAGGTTCACTCTGAGCTTGTGTGACAGATGTGAAAGGGTCTGGAGAAGCCGTGGTGAATGTTATGCTGCCTGCAACATTGTTCAGCATGATCGGTTTGGTGGTGGGTGAGTGTTGGTCTGGGGAAGCATATCCATGGAGGGACGTACAGATCCGTACAGGATAAACGATGGCACCCTGACCGCCATTAGGTTGAAAATCCTTAGATCATTGTTAGACCCTTTGCTGGTGCAGTGGGTCCTGGGTTCCTCCTGGTGATGATAATGCCCGGCCTCATGTGGCATGAGTATGCAGGCATTTCCTGGAGGATGAAGGAATTGAAACCATTTACTGGCCTCCACGCTCGCCTGACCTAAATCCACAAGAACATCTCTGGGACATCATGCTGAGGTCCATCCGACACCACTAGGTTGCACCTCAGACTGTCCAGGAGCTCAGTGATGCCCTGGTCAGGATCTGGGAGGAGATACCCCAGGACGTTGTCAGGCATCCATACAAGCACTTGGGGGCCATACAAACTACTGAGCACCATTTGAGTTGCTGCAATGAGATTTCAGCAAACTGGACTAGCCTGCCGCAGCAGTTTGTCAGTTTAAATTTCTTGATGACTTCAAATGAAGCCCTCTGTAGGTTGATCATATTCATTTACATCAAATGATGTGGCCTTTTGTTCCTAACACATCATCCATTCCATATCACTATGGATATCCAGCAAGATTTTTTTTTCCAATTGAGATGTGATGTGTTTTCAAAGTCTTCCCATAATTGTTTTGCAGTGTATACAGTTAGGTCCATATATATTTGGACAGAGACAACTTTTTTCTAATTTCGGTTCTGTACATTACCACAATGATTTTTAAATGAAACAACTCAGATGCAGTTGAAGTACAGGCATTAAGCTTTAATTCAGTGGGTTGAACAATTTCTTGGATGGGTTTTTCTGTTTTCTCAGCTTAAGGATGGTTGGTTTCACCTGCATGGAGAGCTCCTTTGACTGCATGTTGTCTGTTCACAACAAAATCTTCCACATACAAGCACCACATCTCAACTCCAGGCCTTTTATCTGCTTAATTGATAATGACATAACAAAGGAACTGTCCGCACCTGCTCATGAAATAGCTTTTGAGTCAATTGTCCAATTACTTTTGGTCCATTTATAAAGAGGGTGGTACATGTTAAGGAGCTGGAACTCCTAAACCCTTCATCCAGTTTGAATGTGGATCCTCAAATGAAAGCTGAGAGTCTACAGATTATGTCCATTTCCATTATATAACTATAATTGAATATGTTTCAGTAATCAAGGATGGCTGGCGACCCGTCCAGGAAGCGCCCCCCCATCCTTCTCTGTGTGCGCTGGGTTGACTCCAGCACTCCCCCGTGACCCCGTTTGGGACAAGCGGCAGAAAATGGATGGATGGATGGTAGAAATACAAAACTTGTGTCAGTGTCCAAATATATATGGACCTAACTGTATATATATATATATATATATATATATATATATATATATATATAATATATATATATATATATATATATATATATATATATATGAATCTTTTGGAGTCCAAGAATGCAACGTTGGTATCGTGTTTTATTGATTTCCCTTCATTGACATTCCTTCACACACAGCGCTGTGTAAGCCTTTCGCACTTTTCTGCACACACAGCTGTGACTGAAATACGCTCCATCCCACACTCTGTGTCAGGGCGTTGCTATGACCGGTTACCATGGAAATGTACCATCGAAGGGGTCGGAGCAGCTCGACCTATTTGGAAAATGCTAGGAAGAGGCCTTTGGCAAGAACACCAGCCGTTGTACTTCACATGTACATGAGGGAGGTGGAGAGTTTGCTAGAGGTTCAGAGTGATGCCCAGTGCGATGTGAGGCGTAATCTACTCATGTGATTCCAATTAGTGAGGGTCAGCAGCTTTAACGATGCCAGTTGTAGGTCAGTTACCTGAATAAACTGGACAGTCTAAAAATGGCAGGTGTCCTGAATGAGCTCTGCTGTGACATAAGCAGGCAATTTACTATGTTTAACTCCTGAAACATCTATTATGATACACTATTAATGTCAGCAAAAATAGTATGTTTCTCAGTACAGAACATGGTATGTTACTCAGGACAGAGCATTTTTCTAGAGATCATCTAGAAAATGTTCTCTATGACTGTTAGAACAGCTGTATGATGTGAGAGAGGGACACAACACAAATATGTTGTTTAAGGATTTTTGATTAAGGTGGCAGCGTGTGTTTTCAGTGCCCCGAGTTGCTTCTCATGTTAATATTTTTTATTTTTTATGTTCTATGCAAAAAAAACCAAAAAACATGTAAGACAACAAATGATAATTTTCCATCTAAGATAAATTCTCAGAAATCACTGTCATCAGGGTAAAAAGTGATTCATTACTCAAATAATTTATTATATATTACTTTTAGTCACTTATTCAATTAATTAATTATTAGCATGTATTTATTACTTTATTAGAAATGCTTTAATGAGTCTCACTTACAAATCTGACCTTATTTTAAGTCATTTATGGTCAAAAATAAACCCAAAGAAGTTCTTTAATAGTTATGAAATTAAATCCAGGCTTTTTCACAGCTCCTCTCCTCGTATACCTGTCAAAAAAGAGCAATAATATTATATTATGATCTATGGTGTCCTTTTAGCACTGTGTATTCTGTCCTCTCTTAGAAAGGATCACTAGGTGTTGCAAAAGTTCTCTCTAAATTAAATTATTTTTACTGCTTATTCTGTTTTTACTGTTTTTTCTTACGTCACCATTTTTACCAATGGTATGCTTTTCACTTTTACAGTTTATGTGCTGAAATAAGGAAAGGGGTCCTCAGACAAGCTCATCTGCTGATAAACAAACTATCTTGATGCAATTCCTCAAGATCATCCCAAAAAAATATCAGCACTGCTGTTGAGCTGGTGTATTTAGTCTGTTCCAAGGTGTTTTCAGATCTCAGAAAAGGCTAGGCAGCATAAAATCACAAAAAGAGAAAGCAATCCAGAATATTCTAGAGATTGTTGAGAGCAGTGAACGAAGCATCTAATCCCAGATTACTGTTAGGTTCACCTCCTCCCATGTCCTGTTCTGGGGATTAGGCACTGTATACATATACAATCTCTCCTCCTCACTCTGCTTGGTCATATTTATTGCCCCTTTCTCCAGTTAGCCCAAAAAGACTAAAGGCCAGCCCTCTACCGCGGAGATATTTGTGATTATCTTGGAAGCACGAAGCCGACTGAAGTGGACCAATGGCTCTGCTGAAATCCGGCTGGCTCTGGAGGCAGTGTGAGTAGGTCTTTATTAAACTTTTCCCTCAATAGATGGAAAAATATGCACAGGAGGGAAATATGATGATGATGCTTTGCAAACAATCTACTTATGGGCAATAAAACAGACTGTCAGTTTAATAGCAGATACTGAATCATATACCGTAACTGAATAAACCTATAGTTTAAAGGGGTCAGTTTAAGAAACATTATAAGAAGGTCATTTTTCAAAGTTCAGGTTAAAGGTTTGCTGTAAAATATCCGTCTGGTTAAAGTCCCAGCAGGTAGACGGTAAGTGAAGAGATAAAGAAGCTATTAATAGGGAATGACTAAACATGGTTGGGTATGCTGTAATGTTGTTAGTAGACGGAGGCCCCTGGAAACTTGGCAAAATATATATAAATATATATATATAGTACCCTATTGCATAAAAAAAACAGAAATACTGTTATGCATTTTAACTCTGTTCAGTGTTTGCTCGATCTAACTGACTGTTTGATTTAATTGTCTGATTTTGTTAGTTAGTCAGTTAGTCTGTAACCCATATCTGGTACCTGGACGGTCCACTTGTTTAATTGTCCTTGTTTATAACTGCCAACCAAACAACTTGCTTAGGGACAACGACATGGGTACTTTTCTGATATAACTCTTCAGAATCTCAGCAGATGGGCTGCAGTGTGTATTTGGTATCTGTTAAAGAATGTCTAAGTTACTGGCTTGTGGTTTTTAAAACTAAAGTATAAAAGTATTGATAAAATACTCAGTTCTGGCTGAAGGATTCATATGCAGGTCACTGGATCTGAAACTGGTCACGTACATGGACTGGGCTGAAAACATTGTCCTTCAGGAGGCCTTGAGAACTGTTCCTTGACATTAGATTAAAAAATACAAGAAAGTCTGTCTCTTTGTTAGGAAAATATGAAAAAATGAGGGATGGCTAAGGACTTCAACGCAGTACTGTACAAAGCATTTCATTTAGTAAATATAAAAGTGTACAATATATATAACATATGTTACATCAGTATAGTCTCTTTTCTTTTTAAAAAATAGTGACAAATGTGTTCAAATAAATTGCTGTCTTCTTATTTTTCCTGGAAATTCGCTGGAATGTAGCTTTCTGCTATGAATGGATTTTTAAGATACATATAGCAAATACAATGGATTGATTTTTGTTGTGTTGTCCATGCTGTGGTACAGTGGATAGTGGGTCTTGACTCCCAGTAAGGAGGTTCTGGGTTTGATTCCTGGAACCTTTCTTTGCAGATTCTGCATCCCCTCTGTGTGCGTTCCCAGTTAAACCCATTTCTTCTTAGTTAAAGGACATGCATGTATCAGAGAGGCTAAACTGCCCTGTATGTCTAAAGTTGTGTCTGCCCTCTGATAGACTGGCAAAGTCTTCAGGGTGTTTCTCCACCTTTTGCTCTATACCAGGTAAGGATAAGTGGCATGGATAACAGACAGATGGGTGGATTCTTCTTCCTCAGGCCCCATACCAGTTAAGAAATCTGAGTCAGTACGTTTCTGTAGAATGAGGCATTTTACATTCAAAGGGCTTTGTTTACAACTTAAAGCCTGAATGAGGCATAATTTATTCATCTTTGGAATTCCTCTTTAATAAGGATTGCCCTTAACTGAAGGAGGAAACATCTGTGATACAGCCTAAGGCAATAAATATTTACATTGATTTAATAATGCAGACAGTTTCAGTAGCCTATGTCTTCCCACCTAAATTCATTCATTTAACCAAAGTAACAGCTTTGATTAAAGGAAAAGCTCAGCAAAAATATATCAAATATATCTGTCCCCTCTGGCCTAAATATTCTTCTTCAGCTAAAATGTGTTTAATGTTTAGATTAAGATTCTCAGATTAAGAGGACTAGAACCTAAGTTTAGTTAGTGTAGCCTGCCTGGATGATCACACATCTAAAAAACCTCTCTTGTGGAATGTGGTTTCTAACAGGGTATGGCTTGCTGTTATTAAAAATTACTGATAAAATCAAGGGGGTCGTCCATTTTGGACATCAAACGTGGATCATGGGGGAAACTTACATTTCTTGTCAGACTATTTCTTTAAGCAAACCGTTCTTATTGGTTCTGGGTCATGGCTACTTAGGCCTTACTCATTAATAACATCAGGGTCCAAATGGGCCAAGGCTGTCTGGGTCTCCATTTAGGGGGCACCCTTGATTGCTAAATACGATCACCCTTGAAATGTGACAACAGAGGCACATGTTATGACGTATATGTTCATTTTTGTTGTTAGATTCCCGGACATTCAGCCTCCAAACACATTACACTGATGTAAAATGATTTTGATGAGGCTGATTTCTCTGGATTATCATAACCGCCATTAGAGTTTAACTCCTGACTGGTTATTGAATTGCACATGATTATCAGGGTCCAAGCACTGGTTGAGCCACCCCTGATTTCTTTATATTTTGTGAAGAAAATGAGACAGAAGGTACAGCCATTTATTGCAAAATGTGCCAAAAATTTCTAACCAGCAGTCAATATTTGGGATCACCACCATCTTTAACAGCCTGAACTTTCTAAGGAAAGCTTTCTTGTGATTTCTTTAAGTTGTCTTTATGAATAGTTCTCCAAGCATCTTGAAGGACGTTCCAAAGAACTTCTAGATAACAACATGATATTAGATATAACTTTAATTTGCATCGTTTTTTCTTGAACTAAATCATTCCACAACAGTCCTCCCTGTATTTTATATGTAGATTGCACCAGAATTCACCAAAATGCTCATGTTAAAATCAACGTCTCCCAGGCACAAAGTTGCTAGACATGGGTTCTGGAATCCTTTTTTCCCTAAACTAAGAATCAACATTCCCTACAACAGCGTCCATCCTGAAGCGCTGGAAGCTGAACTGGTGTGACCTGTGGATAGACGGCAGTCTGGTGTTCTACAAAACCGAATCCAGGAAAGACTATGAGACCAGAGTGAGTCTGAAGAGCTCATGTCTGGATGTAATGTCCGGCCTGGAGTGTACAGGTGAGTAACTCCACGTTAGTGCATGGAAAGTGTGAGCCGTTTGTGAATTTTTCACATTTTATTGAATTTGTGAATTAGTGTGAGCACCATGTGGTGACCTGTCCAGAATGTTTCTCAGCCTTTCCCTCAAGAAGTGCTGGGATAGGCTCCAGCAGCCCCATAACCTTGATTAGGATAAATGTTTGTGTGTAATGGACGTATAGATGACCATATAGGTAGACCTTTATGGTAAGCTTTCCATAAGTATTGAATTTCACTTGTCTGTAAAATTATGTTTAAGAACTATTTTCTCTTATATTCTTGATTTCATGGAATTCATGATCTTCAGTTTCTTCTGCCAATGTTCATGAGCTCAGCTTAGATGCAAAAGACGAGTGCCAGACATGTGTGTGTTGATTTGTAACAGGTGTGTCTCCACCCGAGAGCCATCCCAGAGAGAATCTGCTGGTGGTGTATCTCAAGGACGGCTCCAATGTGCTCCTGTGTGCCAACAGTGAAGATGAAGCACTGTGAGTGAACCTCTCTATACATCCACCCTCACACACTTAACTCTTAACCGTTCTCTCACTCCAGTCTTGCTGTTTTCCTGTAGGGCTTGGAAGCTCACCATCATGGAAACACGACGGAATCCAGTAAGTGCCAGACACTTTATAGAAATCTGAGTTGCTTTCTGTAGACCATCTGTTGCTCTACAAAACGCCAGCTACTTCCATTACTCTGTCCATCGGTGCAGTAGGGGCAATGTTATTTTGGGGCAGCCTTTTTTAAACGTTTATTTATTAGGTTTTATAAAATATAAATGGGTCAAGTCCAAAGAAACACTTATCGGAATTATTTCCCAATATATAGTGTGTGCAATAAGTGGATTAATAAATTATACTAGTAAATAGATTAAGAAATAAAAAAGTGAAAGTGACAACCCTTGTCATTGCGAGGTCACAGCACAGCACACATGAACCACAACGAAATTGGACCTCTGCATTTAACCCATGCACACAAACACCGTGCAGCAGTGGGCAGCTATTGAAAGCGCCTGGGGAGCAGTGACGGGGACGGTACCTTGCTCAGGGCAACCTACTTGTGAGGGAATCAAACCCACAATCTTCCGATGCGGGGCCAAATCCCTCACCACTAGGCCACCGCTGCCCCTGTAAATAAAGGGCAATTAATAATAATTCATCTATGATAATAAAAAAATTATAAATAATTAGACCTTGGAAAGATTACATCTCATTCTAAATTAGTTTTCAGATTTAACAACTTTCACTCTACTGGAACATCTTTCCAGAAGAGTGTGTCAGTGGGAATCTTTGTCCAAGAAGAGTGCTTGTGAGATCAGGCACTGAGGCTTGCAATTTCTGTTTTTATTCCAAATGTGTTGGATTCTGTGTACTGGGGTTGAATCATCATGGAACAGAAAAGGTTCTTCCCCAAAACGTTCCCACACTTTTAGAGCTGTTAAACTGACATTTGGAGTGGTTTCAAATGTCTCTGAAAGCTGTAGCATTAGAGATTTCACTGGAACTAAGGACCTTAGAGGGAACTAACTATGCACCCAGTGTACATCTGTATGGTTGAGGTCTCTAAACCAGGCCTAGGAGAATGGCAGTAGCTGATAACTCAGTGGAGAACAGGGCACTCACTTCTGGTCATGGAGATCTGGAGCGTAGCACTGTTTAATTTTTCTGCTCAGACACACCTTTTCAACCTGGCAGCTAATTTATATGTTGAATCAGCTGTGTTTTAGTGGGGAAAATCATCAAACTGGGTTGGACTAAGGCCCTCTCAGAACTGAAGTTGGACATGTGTGGCACAGAACAATGACGAGCTCAATTATAACAGAACCTTCTGAAGGTTAGGTCAATGGCTTGGCAAGTCAGAGAAGATGCAAGGGCTCGTTAGATCACAGTAAATGTTGGTCCTAAGATTATATCATAACTTACTTTTCATACATGGGCTTCATTCCATCAGGTCTTCATGTATGATCCATACAATGACAGCTACCAGTCTGTTCCCGTTGACAGCCACAATGCAGTGTACATCACACCGGGGAGCGGCAGTGGAGGTAAAGGTTGATCTGTTGCACTGTGCTCTGCATTACTCTTTGTGTTTACACCGACCATGACTGGATGGATGGATGGATGGATGCAAAGCAAACTCCAAACTTTAAGCATGTCTTGGCAAATGAATTACATTTGTTTAACAGGCCCTTTCTATTTATTTCAATTTTCCTAATTTTTCTTCCATCTCTGATTGGCTTTTGCACTCCTTCAGGTATGCATCATGTGTGGGTGCACAGGGAGCGGCATGACGATGGGATTGGCGAGCAGATAGCACTGGGCCTGTTGGCTGGCATGGCTGCAGGAGCCGCACTGCGCTCTTTCTTGTGGATGCCTTTCTGGCTGTGCTAATAAACTTGCCAGATTCAAGACCAGCAAAAGCTGAGAGGGTGTGCTAGAGAAACAGCTCTTCTGTTTCTGCTTCTATAGGCCTCAGTCATCTTTTATTTATTTATTACTGTGGATACATCACAACTTCAACACTAGGGTCAGCTAAAGGTTGAAGCGAAAGGCAGCATATGTTACAAATCTTTTTAAAATCCAAGTTTTGGATTTGAATCCAAATCTTTTTTCTTCTGATTTTCTGCACAATAGTTATCTTGAATTCCACCAACTAGGAATCCTTCCTCATATGATAGACTAACACTGGTTGGGTGCTTCCTCAGAAGAGATGAGTCAGGGTGAGAAGAAAATGAAGCAACTAAAAATGGCAGTCATTTAGTGTTTTATTATACATCAGTCTTTCCTCAGTTAAGTAGCTGCTATCCAGCATCGTCATGTATGCATTTTGTGTTCAACCCCTACTTTTAAGGGTTTTATTTTGATGTAGAATTTACATTTTGATGGAGCACAAAAGTGTATTTTGAAGTGTATATTTATATATATATATATATATATATATATATATATATATAAACAGAATGGTCAGACAAGAATTCATCTTCAATTATTTCTTGCTCCTGATCCTGGGGCCTAGTCCCTAACCACTAGGCCACCACTACCCCGGTTTACTATCCAGACTCACCAGTGAACCTACATGCTCTTTTGAACTATCTGTATGGAAACCTGGAAACCTTTCTGAACTAGGAGGGGTGCAGAAATGGCAGGATGTGGAAGTGCACACATCATGCATCATTCATTTTAAGCAACATCAGCATATGCAGTGGAACTAACGCTTCAAGAGCCTTTGTGTCTCATTGGGTTTGTCTCCATAATCCATGCTTTCAGTTGAACAACAGTTGGACATGCTTTAAAACATGCCTGAGGTTTGTGGCTTTTCACATGACCAGTGAATGCAAGCTAAATAGACTGCAAGAGCGAGAAGAAGTTTGATAGGAAAGCTGAAAGTAAAACATGAACAGCAATGTGGTAGTAAAGCCAGCCCTTAGAGGGCAGCACAGGATGCATTGCAACTATGGGAAATAAAGCAGCTTATTTACTGAGGTCATATGTGGGCTTCTGCGTGATCATTTCACAACCCAGTGTGACAATGTTTTTGAGAACAACAGTTGAAGGTCTGATATTATATAGACATGCATTCTGCAAGAAAATCAGTGCACAAATACTGTAGTAGCACCAAAACATGAGAATACACACGAGTTGGCTTTAAACTGCCAAAGGAAAACACATTAAGTTTTCATGTTAGTGTGTGTTACGAAAGCCTTATTCATTATTCACTCCTAAACCACCACAGCTGCTCTGCGAGTGGGTTTGAGGCTGAACTTTTCAACAGTCTCAACAAAAATCCACAGAGGCAAATCTGAGAATATGGTAGGTAGCCTAGTCAATCAGAGAACATCAAGACTGAGCATCATCAGTATTAAAAATTGATGCATCTTGCATTTCCATACATTTATGGTAGAAAGGACCGAAGGCTCTCTGGAAAAAAATAAAAATGCACTGAGGTGTCACTAGGGTGTCTCTAAGTCTTCAGGAACAGAACATATTTCCTGTGTACTTAATTTTAAAAAATCAGATCATGAGTACACAGAATGAGCTCCATCTGAATTTATGGCCAGCTATGAAAGTTTGTGAGCCCCTTAGAATTTTACAAATTGAATACATTTGGGATTTTGTCTACCAAGAATAATTGAGATTTTCTTTCATGGAAGATTAAGCCAGCAAGATAGGACATTTCCACAGTTACTAAATAAAGGTTTTTATTAGGGATGTCAATAAGACACTGATGTAGTCTAGCAGTGCAAATTATGAGCTTTTGAACACAGCATCACAGCAGGACTCGGCAGTGACAGTTATAAACCATTTTATAACTAAATTATAAGGAAGATAATGGACGATCCGGAGGCAAGGGCTAGAAACGAAAGTGAGGGGAAAAGAAATAAAAAAAAAAAAAGAAAAGAAAAAGAAAGCCAAAAACACACCACACGAATTGCACTGTATCTTGAGCTTGTTCAAATCTGCTGTCCATGGGACGACTGGTGGGGGGTTCTAAAAGCAGAAGCGCGTACAATTATTTCATAATGGAGAAAAAGAAAAAAAAACCAACATGATCGAGTAGAAATAAATATTAAAGAACATGACCGATTTAACAACCCAATACATGAGAAAATAAACAGCTAAAGTGTCAATATTACATTAAATCAAACTTTACAATGCTAACAAAAACGCCAGTGGAAGCCCTATAAAATAAACATATTAAAGGCATGGCTGCATATTGATATCAGGTGATGTATTTTCTTTGATACTTTCCTTAATATACAAACAAAACAAAAAAAAACGACTGTAGTTGAAACCAAACTTCACTGTGCTACTGGATTCTCAACAAAAACAAACAAACAAAAAAGAAACGGCAGCCGAGGTGAAAAAATAGCCTAAAGAAAAAAAACAAAAACAACAACAGACTGCAGTTGAGGCCATTTCCTGCTGAAAATAGCTTTATGTTTACAAAAGCCTCTGTAATGTCTCAAATAACGGAAGCTGACTCGTTCCTTTCCCACGGCGGAAACACCCCTGCATAGCCAATATTTGCAAAACATAGACTTGGATAATTCTCTATACTCCGTAAACATTATGACAGGTCATTAGTTTCCGAAAAAAAACCCTGTGCACATTCTAACTTCCAGTTGTTGGAGGGAGATGGAGTACTGCCACTTAACAAAGGGGTACTCTCTCTAACCCACAACAAATGAAAGGTAATCATCTGTCTCAATCAGCAAGAATCTATTTGAATTGTTCATTTCTCACACAGGAAAGATATATAGGTCTCCCACTTGCACTTAACAGCCTCCACAACTGTGAAATCTGTTCAAGGTACAGTGCCGACGAAAGCAACACGGTAAAACATGGTAGTTTGGTAAAAATTTGAAAAATGATTAGGAGAAAACTGGGGAAAAAAAAGTATAATAAGCGACACCTTTCACATCCACGTTGTGCTTTGTAAGCTTAAGGTCATCTCAGTGAGTCAGCAGAAAGCATAGCGCTGAGGATGATGGACAAGTAGTGTTCTGGTTCCAGGCTGGAGGGGGCACTGAGACTGCAGCAAGGAGTGGGGAAGAGAGAAGAAAGAAAGAGAGAAGAGAGAAAGGAGTGTGTAACAGAGAAAGAAATAGAGAAGGAGGGTGCAGAGGATTGGGGCTTTAGCAGGAACAGCCGCCTTCACTGACAGGTTGTTCCGGAGGCTTCTCCAGCTTTATGTCGATCACTGAGGACGAGGAGTTAAGCAAATTTTACTGCAGACCCAAACACAAATTTGTGTACAATGTTCATGCAAAAAATAAAAAAATAAATAAATAAAGGCATGCAAAGCAGTGTGTATGAATGCTCTTCCTGCTGGGCATAATGAAGGATACTGTCTTCTCTGCTCTTGTCCTGTGTGCTCTCCATGCCGGGCAGGGCAGCAGCCACACGCCGGAAAAGCTGGAGGGAGAAAAAACAAGGCGCTATTGTTAAGATCTGCAGAAAATAAGTCAGCAGTCAATCATACGCAAGGCAAGAGGAAGCTCAAACACTGCTTGAGTGTTCATAATCTCAACAGACCTTAATGTTGAAAGCAGGAACACATTGCTAAATGTATGCCATGGTATGACAAGAAGTATCAACCAGTAAATAATTATTATACTGGGTGGTGGTGGTCTAGTGGTAGGGCACTTGCCTACGGATCTCTGGATCAAGAATCCCACCTCCAGCACTACCACCACTGGGTCCCTGAGCAAGACCCTTAACCCCGAGTTGCTCCAGGGGGACTGTCCCTGTAATTAGGACATGGAAGTCGCTCTGGATAAGAGCGTCTGCTAAATGCCGTAAATGTAAATGTAAATTATACCATCACAACCATTGACACATACAGCCCACCCATTCACACTGTGATGTGATGGAACATGGGTGCTGATCCTACCAGAGACTTTATAAAGTGGAGAAAATTGGTAGAATCTTCCACTCTTCAGGAAATAAATAGATCACTGCAGTCATTGGATGCCTTTATATCCAAAGTCTGTGACTTCAGTACAGACTTCAAAGGGGACCAGAGCTTAAAAGTACATTTTTAAATGCCATCAAATACTGGATTGTTCTTTTGGCACAGCATTACATTTCTAGTGTTCTTGCACAATACATTGTTCTTTTACGACAATACCCAGCATACATTATGCAAATACATCATACAACTGCTGAGAATCATTGTAGTGCCCAACCAATCATGACCACTCGCCTAGCCACTGATCAGTAGCCTGACAATAGAGTCAAATAACAAAAACGTTCCTTCCAACAAAGGGGAGATTTCTTTTTCCAGATAATCTCACTCCAGAGACTTCATGTTTTCAATAGAGCTGTAGGTCGTAAGCTTGGTAGTTTTTATTTACACTGGAGATTCCTTAACACTATAGTCTGCTGTGTAACTAAAATAGCCCACAGGAGCAGTTTCTCGAAAGATCCACAGCAACATAAAACTCAAATGAAGTTTTAAACCTAAAGAGAAGACTGCTACTGTGTCACATACAAGCAATTAATTACAAAATGACTGACAGCTGGAAGGAATTATTCCTTGTGTTGGACAATCAAAGCCAGAAGAGAGGATGAATCAGCAGACTGACGGCGCTGAAGCTCGGCATGAGAAACAGCTTGTTCCACCTCAGCCTGCTTTCTGTGTCACTCCAACAATGAGGCCAATTCAGAATCTGCAGCCAAAGTCTTTTCTCTCTACTATGGAGACAATGGCTGCTCAGAATAGGCACTGAATACCCAGCCTTCATTCAACAAAGCAAAACTTGTCAGAAAGACAAAAGTTTTGGTGTGAGGAGTGGGAGCTTTTCCTGCTTTTTCTTCTCTCTTGTGTACTGTGCATTGGTATTAAGATATGCTAAAATGCATATAGTACAGTGCTCTATATTTTGAAAAGAAAGAGGCAAATTAACTCAAACCAGCTAGTGTGTAGTCTGTGTTGCGGATATGCCGGCTAGCTAATGTAACAGCTAACCAGTAAATTTTAAAGAAACATGTCCTTTTAACTTCACGTCATTGTATCTATCAGATAGGAAGTTGTATCAAAACTAATCCTGCAGTTGTAACATTTTGGGCAGGTTTTTATAACATTTTCATAACATTTACATTTACATTTACGGCATTTAGCAGACGCTCTTATCCAGAGCGACTTACATGTCCTAATTACAGGGACAGTCCCCCTGGAGCAACTCAGGGTTAAGGGTCTTGCTCAGGGACCCAGTGGTGGTAGTGCCAGAGGTGGGATTCGAACCGGGGACCTCTTAATCCAGAGGTCCGTAGGCAAGTATCCTACCACTGGACCACCGCCACCCGCCATGAAGTCATGAACATCATGAAGTCTAGGCAAATAGAGAAGAAGCGAGTCAAACACTGCATTTGGAATGGGTCACTCGTTAACTGCTTCACTCAGGGACTGAATTTATTGGTGAGAATTTAAAAAGAACTACTGCTGACACTGTACAGCGTGCCATTACTGCAAAATGGAGATATTTAAGCAGCAGGTCAACAAGAGGCAAATCCCAAGTCATGAGATGGCAAGTCATATTGAAGAGCGAGTCAGTTTAAAAGAGAGCCCAAACAGTCAGAAGTCATTCCTAAATGAGATTCCAGGGGGGACTAAACCCCAACTCATCACTAAGGTCCTCCTATTTGTCTGTGAACAATTTTTTTCTCTCTCAATGATTTAAGAGAATAGTGATAAGCAAAATGGAGAGTCAAACGCTGTAGATATTCTCTTACTTAAAGAATGTCTCTTACATCATTCCACAAACTTTAGGACAGAAAAATATGCTGAAATAAGAAATGGTATGTCTGCTAATATCAGATCAGAGGGACGGAGGCACTAAGACAGGCCTGCGTGAGGACAGCAGACAAAAAAATAAAAAGCATCAACCCCACACGCTCTACCTGCTTCACATTGTATCCTGTCTTTGCACTCGTTTCAATAAATAGAACATTCATTTCTTTAGCTCTCTGTTCTCCCTCTTTGGCTGTTATCTGTCTGCGATGGGAGACATGCGAGGGCCCATTTGCACACATTTCATTCCCAGCACATTCACACACAAACACAAGCGAGAGAAAAGAAAAACAAAGGTAAACAAAGTGAAAGTGTTATCCGCATCTCCCCTCTCTGCTGCTACTGTTTATGCTCAACACAGAGCCTCACACTGTCCCAAATGCCATCACTTATGAATTACCTTTTAACACGAAGCTACACGCAAGTGGCATTTGTTTTAACACTTTATTAGCACATACTGGCAATAACAGGTCATTTTAATAATTTGGTCAGCAGTGATCCCTGAGTGGTTTCTTCCCAAAGACCCAAAGACACGCTCTTGCCTTTGATGGCATAGCAATTGTAGACCTAAAAGGTAGGGTTTGACCATTAAATACAATATACCTCAGATGATATCAGCTGATACCTACAGCTTAAGCTTTTGATTTTTATATTATTTAAGATTTTGAATTTTTTTTTTTACTTAATAAAAGATATGTGAATTATGGGAACTGATACATTTATTGATATGTATCAAATTTGGATTGAAAATACAAATCTAAAATTACATTGGCTGGCATGTTTTTTAATCAAGTTGAAGTCAGCTTGGGAAGGACCCTACTACAAGAATCTACACTCAGTTCTCACATTAAAAGATTTTGCCTTAAAGAACAGGAAATCATTTTGATAGAGACAGACTGATAGATAAAATTACTACTTCCATCGTTAACTAGCAAGAGGTTCAATCAAATTAAACACAAGGATCAACTTGAGAGGGCTTAAATACACTCTATACTGGGTAAACATAACAGTTGAAGACACCAGTTGAGGCAACAACAGCAGCAGCTGAGGAGGACTGGAGGCTGCGGCTCAGACTCACCTGCTTGACATTGTAGCCTGCTTTAGCACTAGTCTCAATAAACATTACATTCAGCTCTTTGGCTTTCCTCTCGCCCTCTTCAATAGATACTTGCCTGTGGTAAATGAAAAGGTAACAAATGCTAGTGGGCTCATGGACAGAAGACTTTTCAGAAAAAATAAACATGTCAGTTTTTTAATGACATAGCAATGCAGTTACACACTAAAGCCTGATCAGAGATCCTTTTCTATGATATTACAAGACATCATGAAAACTTTGAGGTATTGTGGCAATGGTTGATGCTGAAAGGAAGGGACAGTACATCCTGGGCAAGACAATTTGGTCATTTTTGCTCTTAGTACATACCTTTTGTCTGCAAGATCTGTCTTGTTCCCAACCAGCATGATGATGACATCACTTCCTCTCTCTGTTCTGACATCATCAATCCATTTTGTGGTCTGCTGGAAGGAGTTTACATCTAACAAGAGGAAAAAAAACAAAGACTGTTCCATCTCAGGCAAAAATCACAGGTACAAAATAAATAGAGATGAAACAGCTAAAAAGCGCACAGATGAACAAACCAAGAACAAGAACTGGCAAAAGGAAAAGAAAGAGCAAATAAGGCCATCATGAGTCACGTGTCTACGACCATTAGTGCAGAGTGGTGCTTAAAATGGCTCAAAGTGTGCAAGTGATTACAGATTGCAAGATTACAGGATCAACCCTTTCCAGCAACTTCATTCAAAAGCGTGGGGTCCAACATATCTAGAAGTAACACTGAAAATACACCAGAATAAAATAACAGCCCAGTCACTGTTGACTGAATTGTAAAAACTAGCAACAATTATCGACTTTATTCTCTGAATAACACAAGCTCATGAAGCCAAAACCCTGGGCCACTAAGTGGGAAGCATTGCAGTTTTTGAAAAAAGAAAACGACATTAGACTGACTTCTCAGACTATATCATGACCAAGAAGGCCACTGACTATTTAAACCAAACAACTTACCAAATGGTCCCAGTTTTAGCACTAATAAGATACTGAGTATCAGGTGAATAACAGTAAAGAATAAATTCTGGACTGGTTATTGGAGAGGAGAAATGAATTCCATCCTTTCCTTGAACAACTTTATCCCGATTTAACATCCTCACAATCCCTTCACTATGCATGTGTTCTTTTGGGATAGCCCAACTAATAAGGTAAATTGTAACAATAGTTACAATAATGTAAAAATGGCACTTAGAAGAAGTAGAAAACAACAAAGATGAAGAAGAAGAAAAACACAGAAAAGTAGTACTAGTGTACTTATATCTGCATAAAGGTTAAAAAAAAAAAAAAAAAGAAGAAACAAGTGCCCAACAGAGAAAAACTCCCAAAATGTTAAAATAAAATAACAGCAAAGAAGAAAAAGGACAAAAATATTTGGTGAGTGCAGAGGAAAAAACAGAACCCAAAAGGTGTGGATGAAGGCAAAAGAAGAAAAAACGATGTTGCATTGCGTCTCGCGCGCTCTTTCCAAGAGTCGAGGCTGCCGGGCTCCGCACTCACTTGTGATGTCATAGACTACGACGGCCACGGTGGAGTCGCGAATGTAGCTGGGGATCAGACTGCGGAAACGCTCCTGTCCGGCCGTGTCCCAAAGTTGCAGCCGCACCTAGCCGACCAATCAAGCCCCAGAATAACAGCAGGAGGGAGAAAGAGAGAGAGGGACATGGAGAGTGGGAGAGATGGAGGAGAGGAAGCAGTAAGAGAGGAGGGAACTGGACGGAGGACGGAAGACGGCGGACGTGGGGATAGGTTTTTGGGGGCAGGGGTTCAGGCTGGCAGGCCTGAGGTACCTACTTGTAATGTCGTATACTACCACAGCGGCGGCTGAGTCGCGGATGTAACTGGGAATGAGGCTACGGAAACGCTCCTGGCCTGCAGTATCCCAGAGCTGCAACCTGATCTGTGTGGGATGGGACAAATTATAAAGGAAAAAAAAAGAAAAAGAAAAACGTGCACAGAATACGCCAAGAACCAGTGTTGAGATACACCATGTGTCCAAAAGTTTGTAGCCATCTCCTTCCCACTTCCACAACCCAGTTTGGGGGGCTTTTTTCACAATTTACGCTTGTGTACAGTGGAACCTCTGGTCATGAACCTTTTTCCGAACTTTTTGATCGAAACCCGATTTGTGCATCTGTTCACGACTACAATTTCTGGTTGCAAACAAAACACTGGTGGCCATTTTCCCTCCAGGTTCGTACTATGTGCCAATGATAGTAGGGAGATTTCCCCCAATCTCCATCCGTATCCCATTTTCTTTTGTTTGCTGAGCGAGGGCCTAATAAACATGAGGGGACAGTTTGACAGATTGCAGGGACAGTCCCCCTGGAGACACTCAGGGTTAAGGGTCTTGCTCAGGGACACCACTTACTCTGTGGTGGTAGTGCCAGAGGTGGGATTCGAACCTGGGACCTCTTGAGCCATAGGTCCATAGGCAAGTAAGCAACTAGACCACCACCACCCCCGCACGTGTTCAGTCTCTCCCTGAAAATCATTATCAGTCAGACGTGTGGTCATTCGCTGTGAACTCTTTGTGCTTTATTTTGTGTACTTTTGCAATTAACCATGGCCTCTAAGCAAATAATTTTAGTTTTCTTGGTTGTTTAGGTTTAGTTGTTATATAAATTAAGGATTTTTCAAACTTTATTTTTTTCCCCTGTGCTTAAAACCTATTGAAAAAAGCAAGTTAGCACAAACTCCTGCAATGTTGTTGTTCAGTTTTCTCAGTGTTATGCAATGTTTTAACCTTTAGTTCACTATTACACTCTGTATTCTATGGAATAATTAACTATTTTTGTGCTTAAAAATCTAAAAGAATTTTATTTATTTATTTTTTTCCCCCCATATAGTTTGTATGGTCTGTACTGAGAAATTACGTTTGGGTGGAATCCAGAGTTTTGGAACAAATTATGGTCGTGACCAGAGGTTCCACTGTACTCTTCAGTCTACTTCCTGTAAAAAGCAGCAGGAATGAAAAACTCTTTATGGCATCTCTTTGTAATTCTCTGTAACTAGTGTGGAATGGATTAAGCTCAAAAGGTAGTTTTACATAAATGTGTTGTTTTTTTTGTGAACATAAGAATATTCAATTTTGCAGCAAAATTCACATGAAGGGACAATATGGGCTAATTTTATTTTGGTTTAAATAGGTCTTCCATGACTATATTCAAGCACTGATGTGTCTGCCCTCAAGATCTTATTCTATTCTATCTAGGTCTATTCTGAATAACAAATTCTTTCTGATGCACTCTTCTGTGTAGTATTTCTTTTCTTTGAGACCCTGAAGTGTGTTAACACGAGGTGGCCCCAGCTGAGAGCTTGAAGGACAAATGAATTAAAACTAAAGGAGATGGAACTGAACATTTTGCAGTCAACTAAACCCTTTTGTCAGCAACAGATTCACTTTAGGTGCTCTGAATTGAGCTGCTCTACATACTTTTGGACAAACCGTGTAATCTATAAAGAAAAGAGATGGTGAAAAAGGACTCAAAGAGCAAATCAAAGATATGTAGGAGTTAAATCAATACACACATCCAACAAATCTGAAACGTGGCCAAAAAGATGGGACAGCACCAGGGAGAAGTTCTGCAATAACAAATTACTAAAGAAAATTCATCTGTTAGTGCATATGAGAATAAACAGAAGGCGATAAGGAGAAATTGGAAATTGATTTGGCCAGGGAAAGGGAAAGAGAGAAAATACAGAAGGTGGAGGCTCAGACAGCAGGGCAGAAGATGCAGTCTCATCGCTGGAGGGATATGCAAAGGCCCAGCCTGGGTTTCCAGCAGGTACTGCAATGGATGGAAGGTTTCTGCTAAATTCATTAGTCAATAATGGCCAAATTAGCAGGGGTGTAAAAATAAATGCATAAGCATATCATGATGTCCTGATCTGAGGGTAGCGATTCATCATTAAATTTGGAAGAATATAATAATTTTTGTTAAACTTAGCCAAAAAGAGATTTGGCCAACAATTTGTGCAAATTCACCTGGAAACAGGAATATCTGCAGATTAATGAGACGTGTGGGTTTTTTTAATTTTTATTTTCTATATTCCACTACTCTGCTCTTCTTTAAATCACTATTGATCACAACAGAATAAAAGATTCACACCGAATAATTGTGAAACGAGACTTTGTGATGCCCAAAATCTCCTCCAAAAGAACTGTAATTGAATTGTAATGATTTACACCCCTACAATTTAGAAATTATGGTTGTTAAAAACACAGAGCTGTGCCACTGTTAAATATGCCGTCACATTCGCTAAAATGAGTAAAGGGAGTTTTTTTTTTTTATCCCTTTAAAACCAATTGAGAAATCACTCTTGTTAATCACCAGTTCCAAAGCCAGGCTCTGCAGGAATAACACCAGATCACACTTTTTATATTTTTCCTGCTCCTAAAGCAAGAAGTTGAATTTATAGCAGAAGATCATACATTTACAGGGCAGAGGGGAATTCCAGCACCAGATTTTGGAACCTGTGTTCTAGAGGAACTCCCCACCTACCACAGAGTACCAGTAGCTTTAGGAACATTTACTGTCCAGCGATTTGCCACTGATGTAAAAAGAAGTGACATTTTCCTGCCAGCAGCATCACTCAGTAGCACAAGCTGATTTATTGTACGCTGTAATAATAACAGCATGCATTTAATGATTTCAAGACATAATAGCCTAACATTAAAAACAAAGACAAAAGACAAATTTAAAAATACAAATAAAAAAGTCACTGACATTTCACTGCCCAGTAGCATGTGCTTGTAACAGTGTTATGGATTGGTTAACATTCTAAATGGGTATAAATAGGCCATATTTTGCATTCAATAAACAATACAGGCACTTAAGGAGTTTACTATGGAATATTTGATCTTAAACCCTACAATTCCATTTTTGCCACTGTTACCTATTCATTTTTCACTTTCAATAAATCCTCAAATACAGCATTGTAAAGCCTTTGTTTTATTGATAATAATGTAGTAATGTTCATGGAATATTACTCCTCTTATACAATAGCCACAGAATTAATCAAAGTAGGAAATGTAATATTCCATGATAGTACTCTGCATTTATTTAATCTTTTCCAAAAAAGTAAAAGGAGAAAGTGAAAACATTAATAGCTTTTAATTTCAGTCAGTGCAGTGATAAGCAGATTTTCTCCAAATTCATTTTAGAACATTTCTTTTGGTCCCTTTGTTATGAAAAGTCCAAACAATAAAAAGAGCAGACATGTTTTTTGGAAAGCAATGAAATACAAACTTACAAATTACATGAATTTGCATTTAAACATCCCCTGTAACAGTTTATTCCTTGAATGCAACAAGGACTGTTGCAGTTCACAGAGTATTCAGGAGGGAATGCAGGAGTATAGCTTAAACATTATCGTCATGATGTAACCTTAGGCTTTTAGTGACACTACTACAGAGGATGTTAAACAGATATGACAAAGAAAGAAGAATAAGGTAACACTTACTGTTCTGTCCTCAAGGTACATCGTTTTTGACAAAAAATCAATTCCTATTGTGGCCTGTAAATTAAAACAGAGGCAGGTTAGGCAGCGAAATCTCTGCATTTAATTTTGCTCATTTATCAACAGCTTTTATTAAAGCATTAAAAACATGCTTAAATTCACTTACCTGGTAGGTGTTATCAAAGCTGTCATACATAAATCTGGTAATCAGTGAAGTCTTTCCAACTATAGGAGTAAAAAAATACAAAAGAAAAAAAGTCATTAGAACAAATTCTTTTCTTATACAGCAACATGTCCTGCTGGAAAACACTATGAAATCCAATACCATCTCACTGATGGAGGCGACAGCTGCCTCATGTTACAACATGGTTTCTTGCACACAGTGTTTCCCTCATTTTTAATCAGGCATTTGTGTATGACATTCTTGCTGCATTTTAATCATAAACACCAAATAAACCATAAATATGATTCACATCACATCAGCTGACTGAGACAGGTGTGGAAATCTGGTGAGTAAGTCCACGGTGTGGTCTCGCCCTCTCTAATCGTATGACTGTTCATTCTGTTGCCTAATATTTCCCTGGCTGGAAGTCTGGAATCTAAAACCATGACACACCCTCAGAAAAAGCAATTAAAAAAGATGCTAAATATGGCCAACACTCACAATTCAAGATTTTGATTTTGTTTTATTTACATGCTAACAGATTGATTTCAATCAAGTTCTCAAACATTTTCAGTACCTACAGCAGTGCCCATTAACAAAATAATTCCAAAAATACGATGCCATGAGTAAATACCATAATATACATTTCCGAGAGTGAGAAGACTAAAGGCTTTGGAGAAAATCTAATTTTGATTTTAGATATTTCAGATACCTTTTCAACAAAAAAAAAAAAACTAACTGTTCAGATTTTGAGCAATATACTTTTCAATTCTAACAAATTTTTTTGTTCATTTAACAGATTTGTTTCGTTCATTTCTTCCATCTTAACCTCGAACACTTGATGCTTCTCACAAACACTCTGATAATGCCTAGCTGCAACCAAGCCTGACCCGTAGGCTTTTTCCATTACACAAACATGCAGATGCACCATCTCAACCCAGAAACAAAAACTGCTGCTCTACATCATGGACAAAAGATGCATCAAATGTGTGGCAATATACATTGTCTTTTTAAAAGCACTGCCAGAGGTCAGTGAATGAGCCCAGAGTAATAATAAAATCCTCTAGTGCTGCTACTCATCCTGTTATAGAGGCTATTGACCTCTTCACTTCAATGCACAGAATAGGTAACAAGCAATTAAATTAAGCATTCCAGTTAAAGAAGGCAATCGAGTCTAATTAAGGTCTGTTTGAGGCTGCCTTAATGATTCTAAAGAGGCTTGATTTGGAAAATGTAAGTTGTAGCTAATTGTAAGAAGCAAATCTACCACCGGGGCAGTGGTGGCCTAGTGGTTAGGGTGTCGGCCACGTGATCTGAGGATTGGGGGTTCGAACCCCTTCCCAATGGGTTGCCCTGGGGTACCCTTGAGCAAGGTGCCGTCCCCGTCCCACTCCTCCTTGCGATGGGCTGGCGACCTGTCCAGGGTGCGTCCCCCGTCCTCGCCCTGTGTGCGCTGGATTGGACACCAGCACTCCCCCGCGACCCCGTTTGGGACAAGCAGCAGATAATGGATGGATGGAAATCTACCACCTGAGTGTGACCAATGGTTATAAGTTCTCTGAAATAGATTGTTAAGACACCAGAAGCCTTGTTTTTATGAGCCCTTGCAGAAGGAAAAGCTCTCCATAATTACATCTGGAATGTAAAATACATTACAAACTGCAATCCTGGTTTGGGCATGTATGCCTGAAGTAGGTTTCTAACTTTCACACAGAATCATCTCAGCTCGCGCCATCTTAAAGCACGTGATATTTGCAGGCATGTTTCATTTGAAACCAAAGATATGGTAGACTAAAAAAGGAAGGTGGGTGAGTGTATTAAAAAAAAAAAAAGAATAAAGATAAAAGATAAGGTGCAGCTGTTTTTTTATGTATCTGCCATTTGACCTGCTAAGCTGCAGTTAGAAGCTGAAAGTATAGGCTTCTGGGAGGATAAGAACTGTAATTACATCCCAGTAAATCTCAGAAGGACACTGGGATGGGGGGATGAAATAAGACATTGAAAAGCAAAGTCAACTGAAATCACTTTCTAGATTCATAGATGGATCTGAAAGAGTGTAAAACATCATAATGTAGGGAAGGGGGGCAAAGAGAAGACCCAACACTTGAGCTAATTATACACTGGGATCATTCCTGGCATTCTTGCCGAGGAACCTGCAGCAGCTGCTGGATGAGAGTTTACTTCCTTAAGGCCTCCGCAGTCTACTCCCATTCCCTGTCTTAACCATGAATGTTTTTTCTAGTGGTGAAGTCTCTGTTAAAGAGAAGTTTTTTTTTTTGTTTATTTTGTTTCTTTTTTTGTGTTTTTTTTTAATAGGTAAGTCCAACATTAACCCACGTCTGACCTAAGGATTACCAACCAATGAGAATGTAATATCTTCACCTTTTTGACAATTTAGTTTAAAAAAAGGTTAAATCAGATCAGCTGTTTAAAAGCAAAGATGAAAACTATAATGCATCTACAGTAGGATGGATACCACCTAAAGCCAACATTACAGCTGAACTGGCCAATAGGAAAAATTACAGAATAACATCCCATCAAGTGCCTTTCTCTCTCTACTGTTTTGGACAACCCTCTCACCTGCATCCCACCATCACCAGTTTAATCCACTGAGCAGAGACTGGAGTTGGGCAACAAGGCAAAACTATTTTGCAATATCTGGAGGCATGTCTACAATAAACAATATGCATGATCAGTTGAGGTTTGCCACATTGGAAGAAAAAGTACAAAAAGTTTAAAAGATGTCAACAAATCTCTAAATACAACGGATTTTCCGGATTAATAAGAATTAAACTTAACAGGCTTTATTATGCCCTCTTTCATAAAATGTGCACTGGGTCAGTGTTTCTTAGAGCATTTAGGACAGAGAAAGCCACAATAATGTTAAGAAAAGCATGTGATGTGATATAAATATAACAATGTCCAACTGCCTGCCCATTCTCTCCTTCTGGCAGCTCTAAACCCTGCAAACAATAATGGGAAAAGACGCAACAAGTAATAGAAGACAAATAATTTGAAACAATGTTTGGTTGGAGCTTATTATTCAGTTTCTTATCAAGAGAAATAATACAGATAAGTCAGACAAGCATTCAGTCTTGATAAAATAGGAACGCAGAAAAATGAGGGTGCCTAAGAGACACATAAGTTCTTTATGCTCACCGATCAATGTCACCTTTTGTGTTGGTCTCTCTGTGTTCACTGCAGGGCGAGCCTGGACAGCACTGAATGGCTCGCCCTGTACCCAAGCAACTGAGGTGAGTCCATACAGATTGAGCATGATGTAAAAAGCTTGAAATAAATCTAAAAGAGCAGGATTTAAATTCCAAATAACAAATGCTCTTAATAAAACAGCACCATGTTGGTTTGGATGTCATAAACCAACCATAGATTCAACCCCTCACTGAAATGTAGTAAAAAAAACAGCTGATTTAATGACTTTTAAACTGAGGAAACAAGGAAATGCTCACAGTCAGCGAGCCACTCTTGAGGGCAAATCCAGTCAGTTCCACTGTTCATATCTGCAACAAAAGTCTTTTTGGATAAAATACATGCTACATCGATGATGCACACTAATGTGAGACATGCCATGATGATCACTGACCAAAATACCATTCTAAACAACTGGTTGTTCATGGAACAGGTGCAAAACAGACTCGTCAGGCAAATCTAAAGAAAACCATAACAGGCCCATGAGGGAAATCCCGATGTTGTGTTATCACCACAAACTTCTATAGATCTAGCTTTCCCCACTGACTCCAATGTTGTAAAAGTAATGGATCAGTTTCTTTTTACTTTTTTTTTAAGTGCATATGTTCCCAGTGTCAACAAACAACAACTGGGAGATTCCCAGCACCATAAGGGCACAGATGATCCAACACCACCAAGCTCAACATGTTCCCAGCACTGCTTGACCACAGATTTTCCATTCATCACCAAACTCCTGATGTTCTCAACCCCATTAGAGTACACAGGTTCTGGTACACCTTTGGGCCAAAAAGAACGTTGTGAGATATCAGGAGCACCACTGGCCTCCAATAGTATCAAGAACATCACCCTGGTCCAGATGTGCCCACCACCACCCTGGTCCAGATGTTCTGATCAACTTCAGGATGAAGATGAATGAATGTTCTGGGAGACATGGATCCTGATTATCACATGTAACAGTGGACCACAACCGCATCCACGAACTTAACCACAAAGTTACAAATCACAGGGACTCTGATTTTGCAAATTCAGTCTTCACTTTTATAAACCAGCTATTCCCAATCTAATTCACATCTAAAGCTTTCCAGGCACAGTTTTAAAACAATGCGGTTTGAAATAAAGTGGAGTAAAATGATGATTAGCTTAGCCATCGAAACCCTGGGTTTAAACGGAGCTCCACGGAGCTGTTCTGCGGGCCGACAGCTAGCATGTAGCTAACAAGAAATAACGGACCTTTCCAGATTTGTTTCATTAACAAAAGCTCCACATACCGCTCTGCTCTCCGAGGAACACCAGCTTGAATTTCCTCAGAGGGTTTCCAAAGTCTCCGGTGGCCGACATGCCTGCGGCGGGGCGGAGCTGCAGCTCTGCGGGGGTTCGGCGCTTCAGCGGCGGAGAGAGGCTCGGTCCGCTCCGGTAACCAGGCGAGCGGGGGTCGTTATAGCTGAGACCGCGGTCACAGAAGGGACAGGTGAAGCGTGCGGATCAAAATCTGCGAATATTAACCCCGCCTCGGGTCCGGGTTTGCAACTTACAGGTTAAAGTCTGAAGTTTGAAGCTGAAGTTCAGACTCCGTCCCGTCACTCCATCTCTCTGACTGGCAGAAGGGGCGTCAACCTAACATGATATTCGCGGCTGTGATTGACAGTTTTTTTAGACCAATGGGAACACGAGAAAGAGAATTCAAAGAAATAAAAAAGTAAAAAAATAATTATTAAAATTCACATTCAAGTAAATATTGTAATTTGAGTGTTTATTTTGATCAATAAGCTTCTTTGTCAGGGAAGAAGATTAAGACCGTGAAAAAATAAGATAAATCATTAAATGTATTCCTGAATTATTTCAATTCAATTTCATCTAATACGTTTAGACAGAATTAAACCATAAAGAACTTCACATGCATTAGGTTGTTGTACAGGGGTCTGTGTGTGTAGTTTTGTCTGTAAAGCCCGTTAATTGTGGTGCAGGGTGGGTGAGGGGGCGGGTCGAAGCGCACTCAGGGTTTGGTTGACCCGGATAGACGCCACGTCACGATGCCTGACGTCACCGTCTCTTTAAAACCGCCTGCATCATCAGGAGGTTAAAAAAAAACACAGGTGAGGATCAAAGACGGAGGAATGAGTCACATCAGAGAAAAGAGAAAATACGTAACCCCCGGCCATCATACACACACAAAAAAAGAACTTAATAAAGGACGAAAGACAAGCTGTGAATAGCAGAAAGACAAGCTGTGAATGACTGGATTATAATGATCTCACCACCTCAGAGACTCACCTGCTGTATAAATACATAAATAAAAATCAGACTCAAATCTAAATTTCTATTCCCTTATCATTGTTACAACTGTTATATTAATAAATAATTTCAATTTTATTGTTGATAATAAAAATCTGATTCTGACAAAGACAAATGAAGACCTAAAATCAAATGTGAAAATGTACCTACAAAAAGTGCAACATTTATCTATCTATCTATCTATCTATCTATCTATATATATATAGATAGATAGATAGATAGATACATATATATATATATATATATATATATATATATATATATATATATATATATATATATATTTGTATATCTGTCTGTCTGTCTGCCTTTATATCTATCTATCTATCTATCTATCTACATATAGTCAATAATTTTTATTGACATTTTTTGTAATTTATTAGTCTTTTGGTTTGGTTTTGATGTTCTTCATAGTTGCACGTTCTGTGATAATTTCATTGTCACGTGCAAAACTCAATAAAATCTCTAAAAGCAGTTTCGAGCTGTAAGAACTTTCGTCACCAACAGGGGGCGGTAGTGAGTCTCGGTTATCGCGAGAATTCGAAGAAGAAACGAGAAGGAAATGTGACACATTTCTCCTAAATCCTAAATTTTCTGTGCGTTATCTGCGTTAGCGTTTCTCATCGGGCGCCGAGGCTGATTCCTGAAAGAATGAACACTTTAACTAGAAAGGTACCGTATTCGCACGGTTAAAGACTCTTTACTTGTGCAGTTTTTATTTAGAGGTCATGTTAGCTGAGAGCTGAGCTGTTTGACTGAAGTGCTGCTCCTCACAGAGATGTACGTGGGTTCCTGTTATTTAAGGGGATACCCACCAATATTTACATTATTTTCTTCGTTATTTACTCAAAGTCATAAAGTGGTGCTGAATGAAAGCAGAGGTCTGAAGAATTTCTGAAAAACTTACTCAGTGTTAATTATTGGTATTCTGCAAGGTTTCCAGGACATTTGTACAATGTTTGTACCTTAAACTTTTGGCATTTTCACTGCACAGCATTGTAAAGCAGCAGAATAATACCCTAAGGGTAGAAACTCAGTGGACACTTCAGTTTACTGGACATTTCAGTCCAGTTAATATACTCCTTTTGTGGACATCCTGACCCCTGCATGCTCAATCATGGCAAAAATTATAATTAAGATTATATTTATATAATCATTTGTTTAACATGGTTACTAACTAACCTTTACATCTGAAGTAACCTTAAAGGTTTTAATGCAGAAGCACCAGGCTCTTAACATGGTCTGGCTTCGGAGATGAGGACAGGCAGGTGACAGTATTCCTACCTTTGCTGAAGAGCCTCTCTGAAGTGGCTCTGAAATTGCAGAAGCACAAGTAGATCTTCTGGGACTGCTGCCACCACCCCAGTGGGTCTTTTTCAGCAAATTGTGAAATTAAAATTCACTTCATTGAGCAAACCTGTTCCAAACACCACACAAAAGAAATCTGATTCTGTAATGTTCTGCACAACTCACCACTTCACACGGATCTTCTGACATCTCATCAATGAGCTTATGCATAAATGGGGGAAAAAAACTGAGTTGAATTTTCATTTAAAGCTGTAAATAAGTTCAAAAGTAGCCCAGACTTTTTCAGACATTATAAAGTCTCCCCAGCTTCGGACTCTGGAGCTGGGCAACTATATTCTTTGGAGAAAGGGAGCTTCAGGTCAGCAGAATCCAGTACACATATATATTGGTAGAACTAGATGGGCAGCAGTGACCTAGTGGTTAGGGAGTTTGGTTTAAGTCCCAGACCAGAAGGTTACCCTGAGGTACCCTTGAGCAAGGTACAGTCCCCATCACTGTCCCCATCCCACATCATCTGCCCCCTGCTGCACGGTATGGGTTTAGGGTTAAATGCTGAGGTCGCATTCCGTTGTGGTTCACTGTGTTGTGCTGTGTTTCACAATGACAGTGAAGTCACAGTGAAGCTATCGCTTTCACTTCACACTAGATGAGCTTTTCATAATAAATACATGCATACAATTATATCTGGTTTCTTTGAATACAAAGAATATAAGTGTGTTTAAATGAAATTATATTTAGTTTACATTACATTTGGTTTGATTAATCCCTGATCATTTACTGTACTGAAATGATTTTGGTGGGACATAGACTCTCTCATTAAATCATCTCTCATAACACTAACCCCACAATGTGGACACTGCACTTAAGCCTGCCTTGTTCTTACTCTTGTTTTAATGATCTCAGGTTTCTCAGCAGCAACTATAAGGCAACTGCTAGGACACGATGACCCCTTTTATTTTTCATTACAGATTTTGCTCATCCAAAACACCCCAGCTTTGGTCCAGGCTGTTTCTCTGATCCGGTATGCTGCGATTACTTAAACAAATACAACGACCTCTTGTAAGAGTTAATGTCTAATATGTTTTCTTTATTAATTACAGGACACGTTTGTTACCGCAACACAAACCATTAGGTGGGCTGACTCGTTCCATTACAGTGAATGCCATTTGCTTTTGATTCAACATGTTTTCCCTTTAACCTTTACCCTTCATATTAATTTGAGTGATTATTATGGTGTAAGATTAACAGTGGCATTTAACATAATTTATTTTGCTCTTTAGGGTTTTTGTTGACTGACAGACAGTACAGATCCATGCCTACACATGGAATTGGTCGTTACAAGTTTCTTCTTCCAAAGGAGCAGGTATGTTTTAGTGCAGTCTTACTAATTAGCTATAGAATGGTAACGGTAAAACATTTTTGGACTGTTTAAAGAGTTCAGATATTAATATTATTGTTGTCACAGTTGAAATATTTGGTGGTGCCATAGGTATTTCTCCTGAGTGCCAATGTACATTCTGGGTACTTGATTTTTTTTTTTTTTTTTTTTTTTTTTTACATCAAGAGACATGTTACTTCCAAAACATGGAGAAAAGGTAATACAGTGATGTAAAATAACTGTCCTAAAAGTAAAAAGCAGTAATGATAATTTTAGGTCCTGCCCCCTCCTCAACACCTAAAAGTACTGCTATTTAATAATGGGTGTCTGTTTCTGATGTAACAGAATTGGCATTTAGTGTTCTTACCCAAGTTAGTTGAGCTCTCTGATGATTAAGATGAAAAAATGCTGTCTAGGACAAAGTATGTTTTAGATTCACTCATCCAGATATTTAGGATGCTGTGATTGGGGGGGACCTGGTTAGTGAGTACAACTGGCAGTAATTAAACTGGGGAGACAATTGGGTGAAAATCATTTCAATTTGAATACCAATTTTTTAATTTCACTGCAAAAATTCAAGAATTGTTATTGAATTCCATATCATGATCCCCACTGAAACTTTCAATGATTTTATAGCCAAAAAAGAAGAAGGAAAAAGTTCCACTGAAGCAGATCAAGGTTGCAACCGATACTCAGTATGGTGTCCTAAACGTGGCAGTCTCGGGCTATGACATGACACTGGTAGAACATTACTCTCAATACATCCATAATCTCTGCAATCGTCTAGATATCAAAGTGGATGAAAGGTAAATTTGCACCCTTTTTCTTTTTATTATATTTCCTCCAAACTCTTTAGATGTATGTGAATCATTGAAATCCATGCTGATATGACATTCATGCTTTGCTTTTCCTTTCATTTTCTCAAGCTATGCATTGCCAACTAAGACCACAGAAGTCATGGTTATGCCTGACCAAGGCACAAAGATGTATGTGGATGTAGTTCTCAAAACCCATGAGAGGGTTGTTCAGGTAAAAACAATCAGACTATCAAATAATAGTTGATTATTTTAGGGTATTATTCACACTCAACAATTAGCATATTACCTAAAAAAATATGTTCTATGATCCAGAAGTACCATCTTCAAAAATTACATTAATTTAATGAAAAACTTTGTGTCTTTGTGTGGTATTATTTAGATAAGCCAACTGAAAGCAATAATGGCTCCTATCTTTATGGATGTCCTTCTAAAGAACCAACCAGAGGGAGTACAGCTCTTCATAAAGGAGGTATGAGTTACAGGCCTTTTGTTTGTTTGTTTGTTTCTTTTATTGCCTGTTCAGTTTCGTGATGGATGTTTTGTGTCAAACTGGAACATCCAATGGATTGTGAATGAATTTTTGTCTAACACAAAAATGTTTTTTATGTCTGTTTTTATATATGATTCCTTCATTTTTGTGGTGATGTTTTAATGTTATTCTTTTTTTTTTCAGCATGCTGAGGCAGATTACCAAACTCGGTTTAAGGCACGACCAGAACTCGAGGGCTTACTAGCACAAATTGGCTGAAGTTACTTGTAAATATCTTGGAGTGGATGCCATTATATACAGTTTTTTTTTTTGTTTTTTTTTAATAAGGAAATTCATTGTAAAGATTCTGTTAATCAAGCAAATAAATGTGCAAGCGGTGGTCTGTTTTTTTGTCACTTTTTACTTTTTACTGGTCTATTCACCAGTTTTCCCATAAGATACAAAGGGCAAAACTGTAGTACTTTTGTAATGATTTCAATAAAAAAATAATAATAATTATTGGAAAGGTATGTATTCATAGAAAGAAATATATGTATACACATATATAATTCTGTAAATATAACAGTTTTGTTAATTATTTTTTTCCTTTTTTTTACATTAATCTTAATTTAATTAATAATCTATGTTTAAATCTTAATTTGAAATAAACTTTATATTTTTACGTTATTGATTGCTTTTATTATCTAATGCCATCCTTTGCGAAGAAACTACATTACCCAGCATTCATAGTCTCCCGTTATAGCAACGGTGCCTAGAAACCGAAAACTAACGCTGGCCCTCAGCGACTGTTGTGTTTGGAGTCAGATTAATGTAAAAGTACCATCATTTTTTTATTATTAAAAGGGAAATGGGCAGAGATTATTATGCTGCTTTGGAAATCAACAGAAATGCAACTGATGGCGACATCAAAAAGGCGTAAGAGTAGTTTCATTCTGAATCGTTTATTGTATGCTAACTTCATAAATAGCTGATTTGCCGGATTACAAAAAGTCGAGTTAATATTAACAATAATGTAGCTGTAATATAGTTTAATACATTATTTCAACATATCTGCATAATGGAAACATTTGGTTGCGAACATTGTGGCTTCTTGTATTAATAATAAGAGAAAATGGCTGCAATCTTGTGCTTTTTATATGTATTTCATGTGGCCAGGTATCGTCGACTAGCACTCAAATATCACCCTCAGAGTAACAGCAGTCCAGGAGCATATGAGAAATTCAATGAACTTGCTGAAGCTTATGATGTCCTGAGTGATGGTAAGTGCTTATGAAAACTGAATTCACTGAACGATTCATTGAAAGAGATGAACAAACATGTCTCCATACAACAAGGAGGTCCCAGCATCCATTCTGTATGAAGACTGCATGTTCTCCCTGGGACTTTGGTCTCCTCCCCCAGTCCAAAGACAGGGACATTAGGAGAAATGGACCTTTTATATCTGACCTGTCCAGGGTGCGTCCCCCGTCCTCGCCCTGTGTGCGCTGGGTTGGACACCAGCTCTCCCCCGCGACCCCGTTTGGGACGAGCGGCAGAAAATGGATGGATGGATATCTGACCTGTGATGATGAATTGTCCGTGGTGTTTCTCCCATAGTGCTGGGATCAGGTTAAGAGGCTCAAAAAGTGGATGAATGAAATTATAGCCTCTCCACTGAAACATTTATTTAATTGAATCATTTTTCTCTCTCTCTCTCTCACTCATTTTCATCACCACTTGTCCTAATTAGGGTCACGGGGTGCTGTAAACTATCCCAGCTGTCCCAGGGCGAAAGACTCCCAGACAGGTCGCCAGTCCAATGCAGGGCAGACACAGAAACACACACACACACCTATGGGCAATTTAGCATCTTCAATCCACCTGACGTGCATGTCTTGGGATGATGGGAGGAAACCAGGGTTCCCGAAGGAAACACACACAGAAACGGGGAGAACATGCAAACTCCACACAGAAAGGACCCAGACCGTCCTGTCTGGGAATCGAATCCAGGATCTTCTCATTTTTTTATTGCAGCTCGGAAAAGGGCCACATATGATAAGTTTGGTGAAGAGGGGCTTAAAGGTGGAATCCCCCCAGAAACAGCAGCAGCGGGCGCGTGGGCGGTGGGGTACGTCTACCATGGAAATCCTGAGAAAACATTCAGACAGTTTTTTGGAGGGGACAATCCTTTTGCTGGTAAGTCAGTTTTAGGCCTATAAATATAAATTTCCTGACAGCTAGATCATGCATCGTAACTGGTCTCTCCAGCTTTCTTCACTGCAGATGGCAATGAAGTGGACATTAATTTTGGAGGCCTTCGTGGACGAGGGATAAAAAAGCAGGACCCACCCATCGAGCGTGACCTTCATTTAGCCTTGGAGGACCTTTTTTACGGATGCACCAAAAAGATCAAGATATCCAGACGGGTAAGAGCTTTGAATTTGTACTGTAAGACAGGACCGCCTCTTATACTGGTTATTTTTATTTTTTAATATTAAAATTACTTTATGTAGATCACATGCTGTGCCCTTCAACAGTGATGAGGAGGGCTCCTCATCTTCCTCTGCATTTAACCCCTAATCACACATGCAGCAGGGGGCAGCTATGTAAAGCACCTGTGGAGCAGTAATGGGAACAGTAACATACTCAAGGGTACCTCAGGGCAACCTACTGGTCGGGGATTTGAACCCACGACCTTCCGATACTGAGGATTAGTCCCTAAACAGTAGACCACCGCTGCCCCATGTTGTGAAACTATCAAAGGTGCTCTTTGAATCTGCAGAATAAAAGGCAAAAATAGCAAAAAAAGAAAAAGAAATTTTAAAAACATGTGTAAAGACACACGTAAGTAGGAGTAAATGAGAAGCCATGAGAACTTCTCCCAGACTTCCAAAGTGAGCCCTGAACTGCTTATAGACCAAAATTGTAAGTTGATTGTACCCAAACAAGGCCAGAATGCCCCTTTAAGAATTGTAATCCTGAACTGTACAATAACTTAGATGCTTACAAATGGAAGCAACATTTAAGAGTATAAATTAAATCTATTTCCAAATTAATTTTTTTCTTTTACTTGATTTCATAATCAAACACTGCTGTTTGAAATAGATTGCTTGGCTGGGTTTATCCCTTCCTGGGACTTAATCATATATTTATTCAGGTGATGAATGAGGATGGCCACACTTCTAGCATCAAAGACAAGATTTTAACCATCACAGTGAAACCAGGTTGGAACGAGGGGACACGGATCACGTTCTCCAAAGAAGGGGATCAGGTATGATCTTCCTTCAAAAGCTGAATCAGATTTACAATTACAGCAATGTAGCTGCACCTTCCTTATAGATGGGGTCATTTATTTCACCTCAGGGGCCGAACAACATCCCAGCAGACATCATTTTCATTGTTCGACAAAAGCCTCATCCCCAGTTTGCTCGTCAAAACAATGATCTGATTTACACTGCTCATATATCTCTTGTGATGGTGAGATGTGTGATAAAAATACTTTCTTGATCATCTCTAACTTTGATGAAATGTACCTGAAATATTTGCCCAACTTGATAGCAAGATTAAAGCTGACCTTCAGTGTGCAATAGCAGACTATAATTGGTCATTCAGAAGCATTTTATGGGCTATTCTGCATTTAATATCAGTACAATGTGAATGGAAGCAGAAATGGTGTTTGAGACTTTCATAGTTATTTTTGTGCTCTATAGGCATTGACCGGATTTTCAGTGGAGTTAGAGACAGTAGATAGCAGACTTCTCAGCATTCCTGTCAATGACATTGTACAGTGAGTGGAATAATTTCCAACCCCCTATACTCACACTCCTATTACACTCATTAAAGTATTAACTGTTTCCCTATCAAAAGAATGAATTTACTTAATTCTGTAGATTGGACCCCAATTGAGAAAGCACTTAATTTCACAAATACAATAGTAAATTCATGTATTCATGATTCATGTAAATGATGCTTTTGTCTCTTCTAGCCCCCAGTACAAGAAGCTGGTGGTGGGAGAGGGAATGCCTTTATCCAGCAACCCCCGTACTCGAGGAGACCTTATCATCCAGTTTATCACTCAATACCCACAGAAACTCACTGCTGAGAAGAAACAGCTCCTCAAGCAAGCCCTAGCCACATGATCTACCTGAACACTTGAGAGCATTATTCCATGTACCTTTTCATTCTCCTTAATTGAATCCCCAAGTTGTACTTTAGGCATTGTAAATGATTCTGTATTGACAAATAAAATGCTGTTTTCTAAAACATTTATTGAATTTTAGAAAGGGCAAAAAAACACCCACAACATGGTTAAAGACAAGACCAGCTTTCCAGTCCCCGGGATATACTTGAATGATGGCAAGTGTTAAACAAAATTCAAAGTTAGCTATTCAAATAAAAACTGCAATAGATGAGCGCTTAGAAAGGCAGGGTTTATAAAAAAAAAAAAAAAAAAAAAAAGCTATAGAAAAGCACAGCACCCTTAATTCTGATAACCAGGACTTAAACTGTAGCCACCCAGTTATGGCGAGCTGCCATCATAGCACGTTTCAGCTGCTCATATGTGACAAACATCACCACGTTCCAAGAGCCCAGCCTCAGGAAAGAAGGCATGAATCTGTTGGAGAAATTGACAATTGTAAATATGTTATCACAATTTTAAAACTGAAGGAGGGGGGGGGTTAAAAAAAGTAAAAGTTTTTACCCTTTGTAGAAGGCCACAGGCCCCTCTTTGGTCAGCATGGCCATAGCACAGTTCAAGGCACTGTTGTACTGGCCTTGGGCAGAGTTCATGTATCTTGTTTTCACAACATCAACTGGAGAAGCAATGACTGTGGTGCAGAAACCTGCACCAAATGCTGATGTAAAGTGGCAAGGAAGATCATCTGTGGGGATGAGTTACAATGTTTAAGATCCCAGCTCCAGCATCTCTAACAAGACTGAATGATACATTAAGCAACTTCCTCTTACCAGTCATCGGTGTAGATCGCAGAAGAGCATCCTTAATGAGGTCATAGGTCACCAGTTCAGTGCAATTTACAATGGCATTGCGGGCAACATTTGGTCCAGTCCCTGAAAATAATGGTGACAGGTTAAGACTCATACTGATTTCTTTGTATGGATGTTTTCCCCCCAAGCAAGCTTACCTTTCCACAGGCCTCGGACCCCCTCTTCTTTAGCGATGGTTCTGTAGGCATCCATTGTTCCCTGGTAGCGTTTGGTGGCGGCACTTGCACTAACCTGAGCCTGAAAGCGGACCTTAACCACATCTGTGGGTTGGGCCACGGCAACTGCCATTGCTCCCGTGGTACAGCCTGCCAGCAGGCGACTGCCAATACCCACATCTAGGGAGGGGGAGGAATGCCATTTACATGCCAGATCTGTTTAAATATGCATCAGTGGCAAACCAGCTGCACAGATGATCAATTATGGGTTGAAGAATTATGCACTCAATTTGGTATTTGGGGGCAATTGTTCTATATTAAAAAAATAAATTAAGACACATGGTTTGCAAATAAATTGAGAAATTAGAGTGATTAATTTCAAATAAACTGGTTTAACAGTTTAGCGATTTAGGGCTGGGCTCATCTACAGTATCAGTTCTGCATCAAAAAAGGGAACTATGCTAGATTGCAACAAGATGCATAACCTTACGTTCTGAGCCTTTGGTGTAGAACTGCTTGACTGAGTCATAAAGGCCAATTCGGACTGAAGCGAAGCTCATCTGTCGCTGCAGCCCGGCCACCAGCCCGTTGTAAAGGCTCTGTGGCCCCTCTGTACGCACCATGGTGGCGATGGTGCCAAACACTCCACGGTACTTCATTGCCTGGCCATTACTCATTTTCGCAGTGCCACTGGACTCCCCCTGAATCTGAACAGAACAAAAAGGGGCATGTAGAGGCTTTACAGAGACTGTACAGGTGGAAAGGGAATAATTGGGGACAGTCTCTAGCCACAGCGAGTCCAAGATGTACTTCTCCAGGATGTGCCAGGTCCTAGGGCTTAAACATCAGCTCCCCGATCAGCTTACTGGACTAGTGTGAGGAAATTGGAAGAATTGAAAAGGAAAAAGATGGGAAGAGCTAGTGTCAGTGTGGGATTTAACATTCAGGTTAATGTCAAAGTTATTGTGGCAGGACAAGCTGGTACTGCTGCTTTGGGAGAGGTCACACTGAGGCAACATGCTCCTGCAACATCAGCATCAAAATTCAGCCATCACTGCACCATCTGCTGTTGGGGGGAAAAAAAAAAAAAAAAAAAAAAAAAAAAAAATCCTCCACATATTTACATTCACTATTAAGGAACCTTACCTGGAGCCTAACTTTGGCTGTGTCCAATGGAAAGGTGATGAGGTCAGCAATGCATGCCGCAGTTCCAGCGCCGATAAACTTCACTGCAGCAGTTGGGGGCACATCAGCAGGTCTGAAGCCAACCATTTTTTTTTTCAAGCTTGCCAAAGCTATAGGAATGTACAGCTAGAGAAGGATGAAGGATGTCTCAAAGCCCAATGAAGTGAAAACAAGATAGAGGAACTCTACCCAGATCTGAGGAGGGACAGTAAGAATGGGGAGGGGAAAAAAAAAAAAAAAAAAAAAAAAAAAAGTCATTAGTAAATGTGCTTTCAGAGCTAAAACTACATTAAGAAAGCTGAAGTGCATTTTAAGTGTAGTCAGAGAGGGGGGAAATAGAAAAAAAACAAGTCCTTTTCTGGAGGGCGAGGGCTTTCAAAGTGCTATGAAATATAACAATTTATGCGACTATTGGATTTTGTTTTGGTAAAATTAAGAAACACTAAATGTTGAGACAGGCGATTTTAAAATATTGGCTGAATAACTAGTACACAATGTGAAAATGCTTCCATATTGTCCATCACTACATACATCACATCAATTTCAGCTCAATAAAGCACGAGTTCTACCACCTTGTTTATCTCTCTTTAGCCACATCTCTCTCTCACTGTCCAGGTCACCATCAATTTTCTCTCCGCGCTTGATCGTTGGAGCAAAGCGTCCCAACCCCCAAAAAAACTTTGGCTTTTAGAACCGGAACTTTTAAAGGGACTTGATTGGTCCTTTGTTAAACAGCCCTCCCCCTCCTCAGACAAACATCAAGAGAACAGAGTGTCCTCTGAGAAACGAAACCAGCGATGGGGGGTTGGAAACACCACAAAGAAGAAACTTCCCCCTTTGCAAACACACACTCGCTGGGATCAACTCCACGTCAACAACAGAAGTGCTGTGGTCAGTAGAGATGATGCTGAATCAGTTCTAACACGCCACTGCCTCTCAGGGGAACGCTCACATGTTCACCGGTCGGTTGATAAGGACGGTTAGAGGCGGTTTGAACCGGTTTTAACGGTTTACCTTCACTCAAGAAACCCGGGGCGACGATGCCGGGAGAGTCAGGCTTCTCTAAAGGCGTCCCTCTGGTTGAAATTACTTTCAACTATAATTTGGTTGCCTTGTTCTTCCATAGAAAAACGTTCAAACAACGGACACGTAAAAAACATACTCCTGAAAGAGAAAAAAAAAACACCATAACATTAGTTCAACGACTTCCGATTCCGAGTTTATGAAAAATGTAACTTTATACACACAAGTTAAACTTGTACAATAGGCTCCTAATTTAAGACTTACCGTTAACAGCACAAAAAAGTGAATATCTGACTGAAAAAAAGTTGTTTTTTGGCTCTTTGAGGAGACAAAGTATAGAAAACGTGCTCTACTTCCGCCAACACAAACCCGGCCTGTGATGAATAAAGGAAGCAGCTGTTTTTACAGCCCACAGCCGTTTATCAACGCTTCTATTCCGACAAGCCCCGCCTCCTGTGCTGGGATTGGCTGGTACGTCTTCTTCGGCCTCCCTGATTCTCATTTGTATATCGCGGTGTGATTGGCTAGCAGTTCGTACCCCGTACATGTTTACGATCTGAAAACGGGTGGAGAAAGAACTTGCTCTGCACGGCACGTTTTCCTACAGTTTGCTATAGCTGCATGACATGGTGTATGAATGCACATGTTTTTGTTCATGTTATTGGAAACTTTTGTCTCTTGACATTATTGTGCATTTATCTGGAGATGTGTCACAAAATGGTAATAACAATTTTGAATAAAAAGATGCCACATTTTCATGCCAATTTCAAGAATATTATGCAATGAATAATGCCAACAACTGCAAGAAGCCTGAAATTTGTGCATTCAGAGAAAATGTTGCAAATTAGTCCCAAAAATTAACTGCTGAGTCACAGTGAAAAGTCAGTGTAGAAGCACATGTGTGATCCATTTGGGGCTCCTCTCTTTAACTGTACTTCCTGCTGACCGGAATGCAGACAGATATGAGACAAAAGGTATAAAAAGTAAAATACATGGTGAAAACCATTCAATGTTCACTATCTGATGAAGTAAGAAGAAAAGTAATTGTGTCTCACTAACTGACCACAGGGCTACAGGCCTCAGGGTCTCTGATGGAAGGCGATTGATAAGAGTTCAGGTCAAGAAGCCACTTTAAGTACAATTTATTGGTACATCAACATGCATGTTGACTGTTATTTACATTTGACATACAATTTACATTGTGAATGAGAAAAAACTGTCATAATTCATTTTTACAAGACCATTTTCACTTTCTCACTCAAAAGAAAACTGAAAGAAAAGAAAGAAAACCCTTTTTTGCTGCTTTTAAAGACAGATGTATGTAAATGACCTCTAATTGACTGCGCATTATTGAACTTCATTCAAAATACTATGACAGCTTATACACTGGATGGCATGGTGACGCAGTGGGTAGCGCTGTTGCCTCACAGTGAGAAGGTTCAGTTCCCACGCAGGGAGGTCCGGGTCCTTTCTGTGTGGATATTCTTTCCGTGTCTGCGTGGGTTTCCTCCGGGAGCTCCGGTTTCTTCCCACCGTCTAAAGACCTGCACGCCAGGTGGATTGGAGATGCTAAACTGCCTGTAGGTGTGAGTGTGTGCGAGAGTGTGTTTGTCTGTGTGTCTGTCCTGCGATGGACTGCTGATGATTTATAGGCAAAAACCATGCATTTTAAGGTGCACCCATTGCTAGCACAGGGATTCAGTGACACAAACAAAATGCATTGTTTTCAAAGTGTGGGCCAAAGGTTATAAAGCCCCCCCAGCATTGAGCTGAAGGAGAGGGGTCTGCATTCTGTGGAATGATACCACTGGCTTGAGTTGAAGTGTTTTTTAATGATTCACTATCATCGAACATCAGTACCTGATTGCATGACTGAAATCAAATCCACTCTGCAATGTATATCTACAATGTATGTAGAGTACAGTCCTCAACAGTTCCATAAATATGTTCATGTTATTGAAGCACCTGAAGATTAAAACCAGCAAATAGAAAGACATTCTTTCATGTTTAACATATTTCTGAAGTCAGTAACTATTGTAGGCTGTTAAAACACCCACAGATAGTACTGAGAGTCTTTAGGGGTCAATACTGTCTTAATCAAAGCAAGTCAATGAAATGACTGATAAGGCAGGGGCTTCATCAGGTGACTTGGTCTGAATTTACATTTAACATAGTCCTTGAACATTTGCTGCAACTGGCCTAGCCCTCAGGTTAATCCTGCATGTCAGTACACACTTTGGTGATTTCTCTTTGTACTTTGTTAATGTGCTTAAGCAGAATTTTCAGGTATCTGTACTTTATTTTTGCTCACTGTATTTTACAATGTCTAATTTAAACATCTGTAAATCTACTCCTTACATTTTCAGAGCAAACTCCTTCCTTTAGTTTTAATGCATTTTTGGGAGTTATCAACTTTTTTTTTATTTATGTGGTCTTCCCAATCCGATGCAAGCCCTGCAGGAAAGGAGCTGTGTATGCTTATAGTGAGAGAAAGCAGACTTATTCAGATTATATAATTACATTCTTACTTTATTGACAGGACACAGTATAAAAAACTACTTTTAACAGATATAAAAAGCAAAATTGTGCGCTCATAACAAATACAATCGCATATAAAAGTTTGGGTGCTCCTGACTGGGTTTGGTTGATTGGCAAAAAAATTTTCTCATCACCTGCTTCACATTTTAATGCACAATGTTAACTTACTTAATGTATTATTTTTTATTGAGAAAAAAAAAAAAAAACATAAAATATAGCCTGTGCAAAAGTTATGCCACATTTCAAAGTATTATTTTTTTTCCAGAATGTTTCTGTGCATTAAAATTAGCATAAAATGCCATATTATAATTTGATCCCTGCATTTATTTTTATATAGGAAAAATCAACAAAACCTGTCATTTGACTTAACTTTTACATACGACCTTATGTATAATTGACTAGCTATGAAACCAACTTTCATATATTCATAGCACTTGTAAACACTGGTTTGAAGCACAGACACTTCCATAAACATCACCTTACTCTTGTCTTAGAAAACATAAAGGAAATAGCAAGCTCTACAAAGAAGATAAAATGCTTTATATGTAAACTCAATAGGAAAAAATGTTTAAATATATTTGGAAAGTGTCCATATGTCCCAATGGTTTAAAGTGATTCTAATTTGCATAGAGACCATCATGTCTTGCATTTGCCTGGCAACCCATCCTCGAGTAGTGGTAACCATAACCTTTGGCCTTTAAAGCACATCCAGTGGGTTACAAGGATGCTCTCTTCATCACAGTCCATTTCAGAGATTAGACCTTCACAGTCTTCTCCCACCATCACAAAGGATTTCCGCACACGTATATTCTCCACCAGTAACTGGATCCACAGAGAGACTACCTTGTCTTCTTTATCTTTCTCTCACCTCCTTAAAGCCACAGATCAAAATGGTGACTCCCATGATTGCTGTGCTCTTGTCATTGCTCTCTTGATTTGCTCATAGGAGACAAACATCACAATGTTCCATGAACCTAGCCGTAGGAACGAGGGCATGAACCTTGGTGGGAACGGAAAAACAAACACTATTACTTGTTTGTAATCTCAACAATAAATTGTGAATGAAATTGTGCACTAAAATTACCCTTTGTAGAAAGCTGTTGGTCCTTCTTTGGTCAGCATGGTAAGTGCACATCTGATGGCACTGTTGTACTGGCCCGGACAGGAGTTCATAAAGCGTGTCTTCACCACATCCACAGGGGAGGCTACAATGGTGGTGCAGAAACCAGCTCCAAACGCAGCCGTGAAGTGGCAGGGCAGGTTATCTGAGGGTTATCCATTTGCAAATGGAAGAAAATCAGATGCTTCTTCTGGCAGGAAGCATATGGAACTGCTTTCAAGATCATTTATTTCTTTCATACCTGTCATCAGATCATACTTTAGTATCAGCTCCTTGATGACATCATAGGTGACCAGCTCAGCACAGTTCACAATTGCATTTCGGGTGATGTTGGGCATACAGCCTGAAACACATACATAAGACCCAGTTACTAATAAGTTGCTTCATCACTCTGCTGTCACACTTTAAAGGAGTGTATAGGAGAGGTGTCACTCACCCTTCCACAGCCCTTTGAAACCTTCATCGCGAGCAATGGTCCGATAGGCGTCCATTGTGCCATTGTATCGTTTCGCCCCATCAGCTATTCGTACTTGGGCCTGGAAGCGCACTTTCACAACATCTGTAGGCTGAGCAAAGGCTACGGCCATGGCCCCCGTTGTGCAACCAGCCAGCAGTCGACTCACAATGCTTGCATCTAGTAGACAGAGAAAGCTGTGAATACTCTAAGCTCTAAAAGGTCCCTCTGAATCAAAGTTGTATCCCAAATTTAAAGTGCTTACTTTCAGATCCTCGAGTGTAGAACTGTTTCATGGAGTCATAGAGGCCAATACGAACTGAGGCAAAGCTCATTTGCCTTTGCAGTCCTGCCACCAGCCCGTTGTAGAGACTCCGTGGGCCTTCAGTGCGCACCATGGTGTTGATGGTGCCAAAAACACCCCGATATTTCATTCCGGCTGCTCCTTCTGTTGGTTTGGACTCTCCTTGGATCTGAAAGCAGTAGGAACCAAACCATGATGAGTTAAAAGATGCATTTGCTGATGAACTAATCAGTCAGTCCTTCAATTATTCACTTCATTACTGCAGCTGGTCCTCACCTGGAGCCTAACTTTGGCCGTATCCAGGGGAAAGGTCACCAAGTCAGCGATACATGCTGCTGTCCCAGCGCCAAAGAACTTTACAGTGGCTGTAGGAGCCAAGTCTGCAGGCTTGATTCCAACCATGTCAGCTTCTTTGATGATGGTGTCTTCTTTTCAATAATGTTGTTATGGAACAACTTATTCAATAACTGCAGGTGTTGGAGAACAAATAAGTGAAAACCGGTATAACAAGAGAGAACAGCGTTAATAGCTTTTTGCATACTTCTGAAGAAGACACAAGGAAACTGAGCTCTGTCAGTTACAGGCAATTGTCTCAGAAATTATCTATTTATTGCAGAATGGATGCCTTGCCAGACAGGTGTGTCCCAAGATCTCACAACATGGATTAAGAGAATAAAAAGAAGTCTTTCAATACATACCTCAGGTCTCTTCCACAGGGATTCTTCTTAGCTGTGTCACTTGTTTTCCAGTTTCAATGTCTTGGGCCATAAAAATGTGTAGTATAATATCCCAAAGTAGCATACCAATGAAAGAGAGCACTTATAAGCAAAAGCTAACGTAGGCTCTTATGGAAGTACAGCCATCATGATCCTGTTAATATCTTTTGACTAATTTACATAAAAAGCAAAAAAGAGTAAAAAAATTAAATCTGGGATTGTAATAAAATCCTCAAGCGTTATTTCCAGCTTGAAAATAAAAGAACGTTATCTTAGATTATTCCAGAGAGCCCGTGACTGTGGAGACAAACTTCTGGCTGGCTCTTGCATGATCCCTCCAATTTATAGGCGCGTGCCACTCAGGTTGTTCCCGTCAAACTGCTCTGCTCTAAGATTAGCCCGGCTGTTTACGCCATGTAACTGTAGGCCTGGCTGTTTACTAGCCTCACACACAGGTAACTAAACAGGCTACTAGGTTCTTCTGACATGATGTTGATACTGTTTACATGCTTTAAACTCATGTGATGGTATGATTTGTAACTCTCAGAAGATGACCAATGTTCCAGGAATACTTTAGGAGAACAGGTTAATAAAAAAAAGATTAATTATAGAGTGATGAAAATTCTGCTTGTTTATTGCTTTGCTCAAACAATATGCAAGGATGTCCATAAGCTGTTTATATGGGACTGTTTATTTGAGATAAAATCAAAATAGTTTGAAATTATGTCCCTTTGAGATCATTCAGAGATCTTCTTTATTGAATTTAGTTTCATTTCATGTCATTTTGTTTCGATCAGTATCATTTCAACCAAATTATTTTAAGCAATATCTGCAAATAATGTAATATAATTTATTCAGGCTGATGAACATATTGAGTAAACTGATTGTATTGTGAAAGTATTTTTTCAGTGTACATAGAAGCCCATCCAAGGAGTGTACTAGGCTTGAATTTCACACCATGCTAATCTTATTGCTGAACTCAAGATCTTATTTGCACAGACCTGGCCTATCCGGGAGGGGGCTTGTCCCGTCTACTTTAAAGGCCCCATGTCTTCATCAAGTTGTAAGTTGTCATTTGTTTTGCATTTATAACACACAAACACCCAAGAATATGTGCCTTTAATGGTAGCTTAATGTAGCAGAATTTGTAGCAGCTAGGTTTGACAAGTAGGTGTAAATAAACGAGAGGCCTTTGTGTGAAATGTCCTGCATGTCTTAGGCATGCATTTGACCTATGGCTCTCTCTGACCTTCTTAGGTAATACTGTTTGAAAACGAACTTGCCCACAACTTGGACTGTCCGATTGCCTGCCTTGCTTTGAACTTGTACTCCCAGTCCCTTTTTCCTCACCCTCATGTTCCTCCAACCCATAAAAGTTGAATAATACTTCAGCCCTGGGAACGCCATGTGTTTTAGCCAATCCATAGATGGCATACTGATGGGTGTGTATTCCAAGGCATCTGCATGCAATCAATCAGGACCCTTTACAGCCCGGATCTGTCTGGACCAACAGACTTGTGCAAGGGAAAAACGGGGTCAGTTTTCATTTCTGTGGCATTTTGTCTGGGTTCAAAGTGTTGGGATATTGGTTTGACGGTGTCACAGCTAAACCCTTAAACTGTTGAATCCTGAGATCATCATCCAATGAAATGCTAATCCACAAGTATACACTTGATCACAAGACAAAACCTTAAAGGAACTGAGAGATTATGAGATGTGCGATTGCATCTTTTGAGCAAATCATTTCCTTTGAACATCTTAAAAAATCAAACTGCCAAAGGGGCTTTTTTGGAATGCTGTCATAGGAGAGGACACAGTGGGGGTTCTAGATGGAAGGGATCATGGGTTAAAAGACATAATCTTAAGTAGAAAAAATAATTATCTACTGAGCATTTATGGAATGAACCGAGCAGTTTAAAGGAATAGTTATGCAAAACATCAAAGGTACAACATTTTCCACTTTTCATGTAATCAATCAGCTAAGACATGCTTAGTGTCCAAAATTAACTGCTCTAGTTTTAGAACCGAAGTTGTGAGAGTAACACAAGTCAATGGTTGCTCAGGTCTTTTCTGTAAACACATCCCCAAAACAGCTTTTAACCCACATTCAGCTCCTCATTAAGGTAGTACAGACCGGTGGGTGTGGTTTAGGGCACAGTATGATTTACTCAATGCTATAAAAATTAACCTCAACCTGTAGGTGACCATTTACTTCTAGTGCTTATTAGCAATGTTAGCTTCATAATTAAAAACAATAGCAGCTAAATTTGGACCCCTTGAGAAACTGATCTTATAATGAATGCTCTCAGTACTCGGTTTGATCTGCACAAGTTATATAAGATGGAGTTTTATGTCCCAAGGAAAACAACAGGCTTCAAATGACAGCTCAAGGCAAAGTAGCTCCAGTTTCTACAACAGCCATTCAGATGTGGACTTGAATAGAAGCGCAAATGAATGTTATGTAACTGCTTCATTGTCACATGTTGCCGAAGAGCTTGCATGCATCATATAGGGGTGGATTAGGAGGAGGGGTGTATTTGGGGGGTGTGTTTTGAGGAGTGATAGGAGGATGTTGGTGGAAAGCAAATATATATGTAAAAGAGAAGTGATACAATTAACACGGATATGCAGTCCAGTTCAAAGCATTCAGTTGCTTCCTATCAAGAATAAACAGGAAGAGTGGCCTAACACTATATTAACAAAAAGTTTGAACATTTTAGTCCAACTTGATCTGCCACTCTATTCTCTTTGTCAGCTCCTAATAAGTGGGACAAACTTTCCATAACCATTAGATCTACTGAGACACCTTGCTGTCTTCAAGCGGCAGCAGAAGCTGAAGCTGATCTCTTCAAATGGCACTTGGAAGAATAAGATACACCTTCACACCTTAAAAAAACACTTTTCCCTTGTTTTATCTTTGGAATATAGTAGAGCATTAACTTAATTAGCAAAATAGCAGATTTTGAAATGGCTAACAGCTGTTATTTCAAAGATTTCCTTTGCAAATCATGAAACTCTCACGTACACTGCCCTGCAAAGTGATGTAAATGCAAAGTTGTACTTGGTCTGCAGCAATGCTTAGATAGCTGGTAAATTTAAAAAATCATTCACATGAATGGCAGAACTCAAAGATTTCCAGCAGATCAATACCCAGATAATCATACAGCCTTCACCAGCTTGCCGAATTCACAGAGTGCATCCTAATGCCATCTCTTCTGCTGGTAACCAAAACAACTGGTTGTCCACATGATATAAAAGAAAGAATTCTCTTTAAAAGTTTTTAAATAAAAATAAAAAAGTACATAATTAATTGAAACACACACAAAAAAAATTAGGCACCAAATGTTAATGACTAAACTGACTGAAAGGAATTATTCCTTTAATTTGTTTTCCTCTGTAATTTGAAAAATCAGGGAAATAGAAATGAATCAAAATGGGTGTAACTAGTCACTTCTCAAATCTAAATATTATTTGTGACAGAACAAAAACATTTGAACTGAGGTGTCGTTTCCCACGATAATGGCCATGTTAAAGCTGCCATTACATACAGGTACTGAACGTTCACTTTTAGGTTGAACCCCCTGCACTCATGGTGGCTACAGCCAGCTAGAACCAGTTAACTTGGCACATCTCATGACTTTTCAGTTCTAAAGAGGTAAACAAGTTCCTAACTTACTCACTAGCCCCTCCCTCTCTTTCACATGAAACGGGATCCAGGTATGTCTGTCTGACGTACTAGTGCTTATAAGTGTCTGCCATGGGGATCAGTGGGGTTGGCCTTTCTCCTAAACACTGTACAAGCAGTTCTCCTGAAAGACACCACTTGTCAGTGAATACATTGGCTGAAAAGACAAGTATGGTGCATTCTATATCAGGTGCATCAAATGGAAATGTACTCACAAGTGAGCGGAGTGTGTTGACCAATGGAAAGAATACTTTGAGGGGCTAATGAATGAAGAGAATGATAAAGAGAGAGAATTGGATGATGTGAACATAGTGAACCAGGAAGTGCAGTGGATTAGCAAGATGGAAGTAAAGGCAGCGATGAAGTGATGAAGAGGATGAAGAATAAAGATCCAGATGGCATACCTGTGGGAGTATGGAGGTGTTTAGGAGAGATGGTTTAAGAGAGATTGTTGAGTTTCTGATCTTGGAAAGGGAGAGGATGCCTGAGAAGTGTAGTCGAAGTTTACTGATACTGATTTTCAGGAATAAGGGTGATGCACAGAGCTGTAGTAATTATAGAGGGATAAAGTTGACCAGCCACAGCATGAAGTTATGGGAAAGAGTAGTGGAAGCTAGGTTAAGAAAAGAGGTGAGGATTAGTGGACAGCAGTAGGAGCAGAAAGAAAGATCAGAAAGAGCACTACAGATGCAATGTTTGCTCTGAGAGTGTTGATGGAGAAGTATAGAGAAGGTCAGAAGGAGTTGCATTGTGACTTTTTTTTTTAACTTGGTGAAAGCATATGACAAGGTACCTAGAGAGGAGTTGTGGTTTTGTATGAGGAAGTCAGGTGTTACAGAGGAGTATGTGAAAGTAGTTCTGGATATTTATGAGGTCAGTGTGACAGTGGTGAGATCTGCAGTAGGAGTGGCGGATGTATTTAGAGTAGAGGTTGGATTACATCAAGGATCAGCGCTGAGCCCATTCTTGTTTGCAATAGTAATGGACAGGTTGATGGACGAGGTTAGACAGGAGTCTCCATCGATGATGATGCTTGCTGATGATATTGTGATCTGCAGTCAAAAGAGGAAGACTAATGAGAAGGTTTATGGATATTGTGAGAGAGGACATGCAGGTAATATGCAGAGAACCAGACGAAATGGAAACAGATGATCTGCTATGGAGACGTGAAGAGAAGCATATGTACTATAATAGTTTTATTTTTCTGAGGCAAACTTTCCAATCCAAGCAATCGGCTTCACAGTCATAGGTGCTTTCAGTTGTTTTATCCAAAATCTGTTCTCTATTGATGTGGTCTGTCTTGTCTTTTGAATCCTCTTGTTAGTGTGAATGCTCAAGCTTCCTTATGCCAACCATAGCCAGTAAGCCTTGGCTGGAGCTGGGTTGTTGCTTTGTCAGCTGAATGTGAATGGTTCTCCATGTATGCATACTGGTGATTCACACATCTCATAATCACATAAAAATAGATGAGCAGTTGGCGGGAAGCTTAGAAGTGCCAACTTTCCATTAACTTTAGGGCAAAACTTTTGTTCCACATGTTCTTCAGAATAGAAATCAGAATATGTGACAAGAAACATGCATATGTTTGGTATAAGGACACACATTGACCTAAAGGTCTAGTGTTTAGGGACTAGGCCCCAGGATCAGAAGGTTGTGGGTTCAAATCCCAGACCAGAAGGTTGCCCTGAGATACCCTAGAGCAAGGCGGCATCCCAGTCATTGCTCCCCGGGTGCTTTAATTAGCTGTCCCCTGCTACGTGTGTGTTTGTGTGAAATGCAGAGGAAGCATTTTGTTGTTGTTTACTGTGTGCTGTGCTGAATTTCACTTTGACAATTAGTTACTTTCACTCACTCATTTTTCACTACTTGCTTAGAGCACAATATTGCTGTGAAATGTATCTCAGTTTGTTACACTACATGACAAGGTTTGCCCCGCCATAGTAAGGATAATTACACATGCACTGGTACTTTGGCACCCAATTTGGAAATGAGAGCAAATGTAACTCAATAAGATGTGGTCGCTGCAATCTGAACCCTAAAGTCTAGAAATTATATTAAGGAAGCAAATCAAGTTTATCGTGCTTTTTACAACTGCTATTTGTAAAAAGCTTTACATATTTTGTGTCTGAGCTCCTGCTGAGCAAGACAATGGCAACAGAGGCGAGGAAAAACTTCCCTTTTGGGAGGAACCAAGATTCAGAAAGGGAAACCCTTTCTCATCTCATCGACAGCGAATAACAAAAGAGAAAGCAGGATGTTACTTAAAAAATCTCTCTATATATGAGAAGCAGTTTAATGAGAGTGACCACTGATGTACAGTCTGTACATGTAAATGTGATTAGCCCTCCAGTGAGGACAAAGCCTTAGTCATATGACACATGGTTTCTGATCTAATCCAAAGAAGAAAAAAAACCAGTAGACACATTTACAAAAGCACATGAAGAGCCTGAAAGAATTCTTAACAAAGAATGAACAAAATTTTCCAAATACAATAAGAAATAAAAGCCCAGCCTTGTATACAATTAACAAAGAAAAAACTTTAAAAAGTTACTCGTGGAAGAGAACTTCATCATCTTCCTTCCATCATCATTGCTTTATCATTATTTCCAACCCCCACCGCTCCACCCTGACTTTCCATTTCCATTTCTTATCCTTCTTTGGCACTTACTTTCACAGGATGAAACTGTAGCTTGGTCTTCAGGACAGCGTCAAGTTTCTTATGTGCCCATTACCTTGGCCCTTTTTCCAGAGCAAGTTTTGACCGCCAGAGAATCTCACATCCCACATGTGACTGGGTTGCTTATACAATCATGACCCATGACCTAGTTTATTGCTGATGTCTCATGGAATGAATTACCATAATAATCAAAAAGTCTGCTGGGTACAATGGAAGCCAAATCATGGACTGCATTAATAGTAATTAAGGCAACTTACATTGGATAGCAGTGAGTGGCAAAAGGCAGTTTGCTGCTGCAAATACAGTGTTATTAACATTTTCAGTGGCAGTGACTGGAAACTATATTCATTTGATTAAATATTTATCTTCACAATCAATGTTTAATGCCAACACCTCAAAAACAATGGCAATGCTAGATGCTATAGCATACAGATGCTATTCCTTTAGCATCTGTATATGGTTTCCATAGTACATTTTTCCAAATTCAGTCTGAATTACAAACAGCTCCCATCTACCTTTGTAGAGGAGTTAAAATACGGACTCCTGCATCCTACTAGTGGTTACAACTAGCCATGTTGGGATTCAGCCATGCATGCCCTTTAAAAAGTGCCCTTTTTGGGTATTCACACGTAAAATGGAAATATAAACCAACAGACAGAAATTCTTGGAGGAGACCTAAAGTTGGCTCTATGTAATTAGCACTAAGGCCAGGTTTTATTTTATCTAGGGGTACAAGATTGATCTTAACAGAGGTAGTGGTGACAGCTGCTGTAACGCTGGGGTGGTGTGGGTAGGACGTAAACGCAGAGCCGAGATTCTCACACTGGACTTTATTAACCAAACTGAACATAACAAAAGATACAAGACTGAAGCACCAACGTTGCAACGGAACTAACCCGTGTGAATGATTGACGCTCTGCTCTGACTCATTGGGGCTTACAAATCCTGCCCCAGTGAAGCACAACTGTGCCCTAATGAGCACAGGCGCCATCTACCATGCCATCTACCGTGATAGCTGTCTTCCAATTAGCTTTACTAATTTTATCATCTACAAGATGACCGCTTACATACAGTCTGCAGGGCCTCTTCTATTTCTGTATTCAGCTAATCCTCTGAGAGCTACTGGATCAAGATGTGCATAATTATTAGGCAGCTTCTTTTCCTCCTCAGGCAAAATGGGCCAAAAAAGAACTTTCAAGAAAAAAGTCAAGTTCACTCTTGAAATTGCTAAAATATTGGGGAGCCATCAAAGAACCATCATTCGGTTTGTTGCAAATAGTCACAGGGTCGCAAGAAACATGTTGAGAAAAAGCACACAAGTGAACTGCCAAAGTTTTGAGAAGAATCAAACATCAAGCTGCCAAGAACCCATGATCCTTCAGTGCTGTCATATTCCAGAACTGCAACCTACCTGGAGTGTCCAGAAGTACAAGGTATTCAGTGAGACGAAATGTATGCATCATTCAAGGAGACCATTTTTTGTGCAGGACGATGCTCCATCACACGCATGGAAGTTCTCCACTGCGTGGTCAGTAAAGACCTTAATATTGAAAGAATAATGACACGCCCCCTTCCTCACCTGACCTAAATCCTACTGAGAACTTGTGGACCTTCTCAAACAGGAGATTTACGTGGAAAGAAAACAGTTCGCCTCTCTGAACAGTGTCTGGGAGGCTGTGGTTGCTGCTGCAGAAAAAGTTGATCATCAACAGATCCAGAAACTGACAGACTTCATAAATGATAGGATATTGACTGTTATTGAAAAGAAGGGTGGATATATTGATCACTGATTTTTTTTTAAATATCAGAAATGTCTATTTGTAAAATCTGAGTTGTGTGTTTATTTTTCTCACTTTAACAGATGAAAATAAATAAGTGAGATGGGACAATTTTCATCATTTCATTTAGTTGCATAATAATTCTGCACCCTTATGTCTTCCCCTGAATGTTCACACTCACATTTCCTTTTGTGAAACATTCAGGTTTTAGGGTTAATAATATTTTGGATTGATTGATAGCACTGGATGTGTTCCATATTTAAAGTGTAAGTTAATATAAATATAATAGTTGTACATACAGGTTGATGTCAGATTGCATCAGACAGAGTTGGTTTTCATATTTTATTTAAAGCTTTTTTTCCAAGTTGTAAAACCAGGTTCAAGATGCTTTGATGCCCATATGTGTAGACCCAAATGGTTCTAAATAGAGAGAGGGATGATTCCACCCTCAGGCTGGGCTTTGACTCAGCAGAAAGGGTGATGTTGCTGGAACAGCTGTTCTCCATAGCCCTAGAGTTCCCTTAGCAAACAGACAAACAGAAAATGCCTCTACCCATGCTTACCCCCCTTATTTGGAAAAGCTTGGTCATTCTTAATTTATAGTCTGGGCCACTAAAAGGACATGAAACAGTGTCTGCACATTTAATCAAGGCATAATTCATGAATTGTTTTATTTTGATTGAATGATCCTAAAGCTACGTCACTTTTCTAAAGATTTTCTATAGCTTTATTCATGAGCCTACAAAATGTGCACCAATGTGAAAACGTGTTTTATATTTCACACTCTTCACTTTGATAGTACTCATAAAATGTATTTCATTCCCTTTCAAAATGAAAGGGCCTTACTTAAGCCTTATCTAAGCTCTCAGTGATGCCACAGCTACCTGTCTGGCGTCCTAAGAAAGCATAAATGTCTTCCCTCTTTGCTCATAAGTGAAAACGACAACGTCATTGTACACAACACACAGTGAACCACAATGAAACGCACTCTCTGCTTTTAACCCATACACACTGTCCCATCACTTGGGATGCTGGTGATGTGGACTGAAGTAACAGAACTGGAAATAAGTGTTCTCAAGCAAGCGTGTAAACTCATCCATCAATACAGTGGAGCTTCATGTGACTACATGCTTGCCCTCAGGTTGGTACGAACAATCTGATGAAGGTCATAATCCATCCATCCATCCATCCATTATCTGCCGCTTGTCCCAAACGGGGTCGCGGGGGAGTGCTGGCGTCCAACCCAGCACACACAGGGCGAGGACGGGGGACGCACCCTGGACAGGTCGCCAGCCCATCGCAGGGAGAGGTCATAATCCATTTAGTCAAAAAAAAAACATCCCTCCAACACTTACACAATACTTAAAGTATTATCAGGAATTGATGGTTCTGTTTTCTGGTGAGGTGCATTATGTTAGGTCGCTTTATGTTAATGCCGCTTTAGGCTCAGTCTACCTTAACACCCAAATGCACTCTAGCACCTATGTGAGCTTTTATGATGTAGACATAAAATATACTTATTAATATTTTAATTCCAGCACATTTCATCTGTCACAGAAGCTACTATCACCAGTTTCACCCCAGAAAGCGTAATGACAATGGATGCATTTCAGAATGAACCTGTATGCATGTCTAAGTAGGTTGATGTCAGGCATATGTGATGTATGTAGCAATATGAACACTACTCTACTGTAAATCGTTGGCTGAATTTGTATATTCACCAAATTGTAAATTCATGAACAGCCATTTAAGCAGTTAAAGTGCAACAAACTATCACACCGGCCAGATGTGTTCTACACATAACCAACCGTTACCACAGGATTCAGTTCCTGTCATTTTGACACCTGCCAGTGGCAGAGATTTCTGTTTTGATATCTATTATTTCGCAATTAAACATAGCTCTTATAAAGCGTCACAACATTTTTCCTAGCAGAGGAGGTAAAAAGACAAAGAAACTGTACTAAATTGAAAATATAGCTGCTTTCAATTACAGGTGAAAGAAAACACAAAACTGAGTGAATTTTAAATAATATCAAGCACATATCAACATCAGACATGTAGAGGTGTATAAAAAAAGTGAAAGTGACAACCCTTGTCATTGCGAGGTCACGGCACAACACACATGAACCACAACGAAATTGGACCTCTGCATTTAACCCATGCACACTCAAACCCGTGCAGCAGTGGGCAGCTATTGAAAGTGCCCGGGGAGCAGTGATGGGGACGGTACCTTGCTCAAGGGTACCTCAGGGCAACCTATTGGGAAGGGGTTTGAACCCCAATCCTCCGATCATGCGGCTAACGCCCTAACCGCTAGGCCACCGCTGCCCTATAAAACACCTTTTTTAAATTTAGTGGTGCGTGGTTTTGGCATCTAATGCGCTGTAATGGGTCTTTCAACCTGGCATAGTCATTGATTACTTTATTTTAATCAAGTAAGATTTAATTTTTATCTGGTTTTATTAAAAGAGTAATAGAGAAAAATAAAGCATCGTTTTTTGATGATGAATTCAAAATAGATTTTTCAGTGGAATCATTGGGGATGCGAAAGTGCATATCATTTTCATCAAATCTTTTCCTTCTCTGGGTTTATTTTTAAAATATAATTTCTTTCTTGTATCTTTGTTTATTCCTGTTTTTATATGCAATTAAATTTCTTTTGAGTTATACAGCCTTTACTAATATTGTGTTGTAGCTGGCTGGACTGGGGTGGGACGAGGGCCACACGTGTGCTGTGGCAATGGGGAACCAAGTTAACTTTTAAATATCCCTGTGTGTCCATATTTGCAATTTAATATTATTATAATTAATGATAAATATAATTGTGAATGCTAATGTTCCTTATATAAAAATAACAAAAACAGATGTTTGAAATGCCAGTCCATAGTGTGAGTTTGGTTTCTATCATTTTAATTGAGATAAACCACAGTAAACAGATCAACAGTCATTTAGAATAATCAGGAACAGTATGGTGTGTAGAGAACTGTTTATTGCTGTCACTGGCCTAATTGATGCTGCCCCCTGCTGGACATATAGTCCAGCTGCACTGCATAGTTAATTAATTAATTAACATAACAGGGTTTGCTACACAAAAAACCTCAGAACCTGACCCATGAACCTTCTGAACTTACAATACTAGTTCTAGACTGTTTTATGTCCAGTGTGAGGCAGCTGGAATAACCACATTAAAAATGTTAAAAGTGTCTTTTTAACCAGTTAGCTTACAGACTAACCAATTTACTACACTTTTCCTACATTCACACCTTAAACTCATTTTAAGGCGGCTTCATTGCATCTGGAACCGAGTTGCTCAGTTGCTGGAACCATCTCATGGTTGCTAAACATTACTGCTGGTGACCAGAAATAATATGGTGCACTTATGTGAATTCACATGTCTAGTGTAGAAGAAATCATGTGTGGCATCAAACTTTGTGAAAAAAAAAAGTGTGAAAATGTGTGACAGTGTGATTAAAAATTGCATTCTGTGGAGGTTAGCATAAACACTAGATTTGGCTTCATATATATTGCTCACCTCGCCAAACTCTACATTATAATAATTTAAAAATTAGGGTATGAAAGTTTGACATAGCACTTGGTGGTGATTGAAATTGTACTGTAATTGACACGTTTACAGACTGAACCTGAATTTTAGTCTGAAACTGGATTTTTGATGGTTCTACTATGAAATTTCTTGATGAACTCTCATGAGTCTCATGTTGAAACAAGAAATATTTTCTTTTTTTGGTCTAGTGTTCATAGTAAACTGTAAACTAGAAACTTTGAGTGATGTTTAACTCTGAATTTCAAAGTTTTAATGTGAACTTTTAATGTGATTTTTTTTTCAGGGGAATCACTCAAAGACAATTAATTACAATTAATCCTACCAATTTGCATTTGAACTAATTTACCTAATTAACATTAATTTCTAAATTTACACTTCATAAACTATAATGATCTGTATGTAGGTCCACACTTCCTCACTTTTATACTTATAACACAGGGGTTAGTTCAATTGTACCTCAATTAATAAAAAAAAAAAACCCTGCAGAAGGTCTTTGAATTTTAATTGCTAAGAAATACGTAAAGACTTGCATTAGCTGTTTGCTATATAAATATTAACAACTCTCTTAACACAAAAGCTTTTATTCAAATTTTCTTTTCTAATCTTAACATTTTATTAAGATTAATAAAATTTTTATTTCATTATTACATATTGTTTTATTGTGACTGTAATAGTTTATGGACTTTGACACATATTTTCATTTAATTTCACACAACTGACTTGTTAGAAGCAGAAGAAAATGTTCATTTCATTTCTCTAACTGCACTCTTTCTATTGGCCGGCTGAGCTGCATCTAGTCAAACTGGCCTGGACCAACATATGTAGTGTTGGCCACCTAATTAACCTGGAAAGAAACAGAGATCCAAGAATAAAACAGATAACATATATATTTTTTAAATAAATAAATAAATATTATTATTATTATTATTATTAATAATAATAATAATAATATGAACAATAATATTAAGAGCCATAACTGAGAAAATGTCACTAAGGCCCTCGCTTGTAAAATAATAATAAAAAAAACTATAATAAAAGTCCTTGAAATAAAAAAAAATACTAGTGCACCGTTAAAGGTAAAATTTACTGGGCTTAATGCGTTTCGGAGCGAGTATGCAAAATATACAAAAATAATAACAATATTGATTTTAGAAATTGACTATTTTTAAAGGGCGAATCGCTTTTGTAAAAAAAAAAAAAAACTTTTTGTCTCCATTAAAGTCCACTTTAAAGAAATAGGTTATAAAGTATTTAGAAGGACGTCTGCGACATCTTCGAATGAAAACCTGAAGAAAATCTGGGAGACCAGCTCGCAGAGGACCGTTTGTTTACATCGGCCATTGGTGGCGCACAGGCCTGTGGGGCCGCCGGCGCTGTGGATTGTGGGGAGTCATTGGTCCTCCACCCGTCCATCGTAGAAATGGCTGCCTCGGCGGCAGCGGCGGCTTCTTGCCCCGGGTTGTCTCCCAGCTTTGCCGTCATCTGCTCCTTCTTAGAGCGCTATGGAGCCCTGCTGGACCTGCCGGAGCTCACGTTCCCGCAGCTGGAGCGATATCTGGAGGAGACGTCGGCAGGTCGGGGGGCTTTGTTTTGTACATCAGAGGGGCTGCGATGCGGGAGGGAAAGGTTCCTGCACCTCCGCCTCCTCTCGCTACTGCTGCTGCTGTTATTGTTATTGTTGGTGGTGGTAGTAGTGCACGTTTCGCCGCCTCTGTGTTCTCCCTGGCCCGGATAAAAGCTGTTTTGGGGACTTTTGTGTGCCTGTGTGAGCGTTAAGATGCCTCCTCTCCGCCGGAGCGGTGCGCCGTGCTCCTCCATGCCTACCGTTGTTATTTATTGTGTCCTCTCTCATCTGCTCTCCCTTCCCCAGCACCGAAACTTCGGTTTTTCTCGACTCGGTAACTTCCCATTGTGCTTCATACCACGCGGGAGGGTCTCTCGTCCGTACCCGTCTTTATCTGCCCTGCACTAAATCCTCTCCTCACCGTGAAAAGAAGAAAAAAAACACCCCCCAGCCTCAACGCTGGCGTACTGGATGCGAAAGCAGGGTCTCTTTAATCTCCCAAAACGTCCCACAAGCCGAGCTGCCTGTGTGCTCCATGAATAAACAGCGAAACGCAGTTTATTTTCACTCGAATAGTAATTTGGCACTGGCACCACCGCGCATGCGCATTTCTCGCTTTTGTGGATCAGCGGTTAGCCGTGGTTGCTGCCAAAAATACAGGATCTGGTTATTTTTTGCTCATTCTCTCACCGCACTTCGGGCCAGTTATCACTGAAAAACAATCTCCGTCTTATTAACGAGCAGCAGATCTGAGATTAAAGCGCAGAAACTTGTTTTTTCGCTCTCGCTGATTCTGGATCAGTGTCTGTGATGATACATCGGTTGTCGCTCGATACCGGTATCTGAAAATACTATATCGGATATCGGGCGGGGGGGGGGGGGGAGGAGAATCCTTTTTAGAGGGATTAAATCTGTCCTGACACAGCACACACCCACCTTGGCTGCACGGTTGTAGCAAAAATCATAATCTTGATACTGATTTTAAAAAATCTGGAATATCAATCACGATGAATCACTTTTTCTTAAGCATTTATAAACTTTTTAAAACTTTCCCATTAAACTTTCCTGTTTTCTGAACTTAAACAGAAACAATTCTGAAATATCAAAAACTCAATATGTATTTATATGAATACTTAAATCATATTATAGCAAATGAATCATGTGCACTACAACTGATTAATTATAATATCATTATAAATCAGTAAATGTCAAAATCATAATCGCAGTTAAATTGCGATTCATTCAGTGTCTCCAGTGTTTACCGTTGTTGTTTTTCATGCTGAGGGAGTCACATAGTAGAGCAAGATGGCTTAAAGCTTGATTTTAATTTATAATTTAGTTTTTGTAGGAAAAAATGACTCCGCTCTCCTAATTGACCTCAAGGTTTCAGGTGTTGATGAAAGAAAGAGAACCGTTACTGTGCCAGTCAGGCTCAGTGGGCTGCGATGTCTTATTGTTTTATCTATAATTAATAATTGAAACACAAAACTATAGTCGTAAATTAGTTTAATTCTGCATTTTGGCTGCAAGGGTGTGATCTGAATTCCAATCCTAATTTTCCACTGACTGATAATTGATACTATTGATTCTAGTGAGCATTTATAAAAGTGACAAAATCAAGTGAATGATCAGTTTTCTCAATGTGTTTTCCATTTGAATCGGTTTGTTGGTTTTATATATATATTTTATATATATACACAGTACTTTGCAAAAGTTTTAAGCAGGTGTGAAAAATGCTGTAAACAAAGAACGCTTTCAGAAATATAAATAATGATTGTTTATTTTTATCAGTTTACAAAATGCAAAGTGAGCGAACAAAAGAAAAATCTAAATCAAATCCATATTTGGTGTTACTACCTTTTGCCTTCAAACCAGCATCAGTTCTTCTAGGAACACTTGCACAAAGTCAGGGATTCTGTAGGATTATAGTCGGTGTCTGATCAACCAATTTTACCAAACAGGTACTGATGATCATCAATGTCACACGGAGGTTGAAACACAGTCATGTTTGGAACGACCTACCAGCCGAGTTCCTTCAAAAACTGTGTGCAGGTGTACCTAGAAGAACTGATGCTGTTTTGAAGGCAAAGGGTGGTCACACTAAATATTGATTTGATTTAGATTGTTCTTTTGTTCATTCACTTTGCATTTTGTAAATTGATAAACAATCATTATTTATATTTCTGAAAGCATTCTTTGTTCATTAACTACATTTCGTTGATTGATGAAAATGATTAACACTTCCATTTTTGAAAGCATTCTTTGTTTACAGCATTTTTTCCATACCTTTCCATACATAATTATTGTATGATAATTGATACTATTATTAATTATTAACTATTATCTCATATATATATATATATATATATATATATATATACATATATATATATATACACACATCATGTGTATGTGTGTGTGTGTGTGTAATGTTTTTTATTTATATATATATATATATATACACAATCTCAAATAATGCCCATAATTAACATGCATACTTTTTGAGCTTGTTGATTGGTAGTATAGGTACCTTTGCTCTTAATTGGTTTTCTGCCCAGAAGGTGTGTACTTTGTTTACTTGTTTAGGTCCTAGTGTTTCTAAAGTGAAAGTGGCTATTCTTGTCACTATTCTAAAGGTTGCCAGATTGGTGTTTCAAACATTCAGTAATGCTGAAATTAGCCCCCATGATAATTATAAAGTAATTAACATCAATTATAAAGCAGGCAATACGGACGACCTCTGTTAATGCTCCAACTGCTACTTCATCACTGAATTTCAAATCGTAAACTTAGCCTTAGTTATTTCACACTTCAGTAGGTTTTCCTGTAAGCGAAAGCCACACTGGCATACACAGCTACACGTGTGAGTCAAAGCTGTAGACACTGCTTAAAAAGAAGCAGAATCAAACCAGAATTGACCCAAGGATGAAGATCAGACTTTACGTCAGATACAGGCTCAAAGCATATGAGCTCCTATGTGAAGAGATGGTGTTAAATTATGATGGTATTATTTTATATGTTTTCCTATCTTGCCTTTGGAAAGGAATCGGTTTCTTTCATCTGTAATTCTCTGAGTCTTTGTGTTAAGTTCTTAAGACTTTGTCCAATGAAGATGAAAACCACCTTAGATATACTGAATCTTACTGTAAAGTCCAAATTAAGTAAATATTCATTAATAACACATTTAAAATGGCGGAGTCTGCTGATATTTCAATTGTTTTCTGTGTTCTGTCATTTTGTAGCATCTTACTTTACTGAATCTTCTCTTTCGTCTCCTTTTCCAATGCAGTTCCTAAGCTGCTGGTAGACCTCCACGTGAAGTTGCTGAGGAAAATAGGCAAGTCCGTTTCTGCGGACAGGTGGGAGAAGTACCTAGTAAAGGTAAGAGGATCGTTATGGCCATCTTAAAAAAATGCATTTGTTTTTACTCCTGAAGTAAACCGTTAGTTCAGATGTGTCCAGTCTGGAACTTTAATCCAGCTTCCAAGCCTGTATTTTGCATTTACGGCATTTAGCAGACGCTCTTATCCAGAGCGACTTCCATGTCCTAATTACAGGGACAATCCCCTCGACGGTTTGAGTTGGAGACTGCTGGATTGGTGGTGGTAGTGCTAGAGGTGGGATTCGAACCAGAGACCTCTTGAGCCATAGGTCCATAGGCATGTGTCCTACCACTAGACCACCATCACCCTACCCCATGTTGCAGTTATTTGTCATTTATCTGTTGATATAACTGTAACCAACTTTGGGATTGTCCAGAAAATGTCATTTGGCAACTGTGGAGTCATTTTCTGTTGTGTTTGACGTTATGATGTTTGTGTGTTTTTAAGTTTGTGGAGTTCAGTGCCTGGGCGGAACGGAGAGAAGAAGGGCTATCTGGAGATGACAGTGGAGTGTAAGACTGGAATTCTCAAGGTGAGACGCGGGTTTGGTTAAATGGGGATGACTGTTTAACTAGATCGATTGAGCTGAGTCGACATGTGAACTGCTGTGCGGCGAGACGTTTTGCGAGTGACCATGATATGTGAAAGCAGATATGCTGTTTATCACTTGTAAATGATAAACTGAAAAAAGAGTGGACCTGATCAGAGATCTAGTATGAAATAGCATAGAATTGCGAGGTTTTGAAGTAAAGAAAAGGTTACAGTTTAGCTGGTTGCTGGATGTACGTTAGACATTAAATACTAATTCAGTATGTAAAGAATTTCTGTATAATTTACCTTAAATATGCTATGATTTCATGAAAAATTGTTTAATTGACGCATTTAATTATTGATGCCAATGTGGGCACCAGTACTCACTCCCAACCTTAGACCAAATTTTTTACAAAATGATTTTATGTTGTACTAGTTTAAAATCATTGCAAAGCAGAGACTCTTAAGGCTTATTGCTTCATTTCTGAGTAACTAATGCAAAATGTATTTACAAAAAACTGAGCAGGGCTTACACTTAAAGTAGTCTTAGAATAGGGACACAGTTCGTTGTGTGTGATACATTACAACACATTATTACAAACATAAACTGTTAAAAAGTTCATTGGACAACTGGTAAACCATTGCTCCCCCCCCAGTATTTATGTGAATGCCAGTTTGATGACAATGTCAAGTTCAAGACGGCAATCAATGAAGAAGACCCTGATAAAATGCGCCTGCAGCCCATCGGCAGAGACAAGGATGGCCTCATGTATTGGTTCCAGCTTGACCAGGATCACAACGTAAGGGTCTATGTGGAAGAGCAGGATGATCTAGATGAGTCGTCTTGGAAGTGCATTGTCAGGTAGGCGTGTTATTGCACTGAGCAAACTATGGGACTCTTTACAATGTCGTTTTTTAGGTTCTTACAGCAGCCTCAATTGATGTGGAATAACTATATATTTTCTTGTATATCTTTCTAGTAAACTGTGTGTCCAGATTTGATGGCTAATTAATGCATACACATTTTTTTTTTTTAGTTTCTATGTCTAGTGTTGGTCTGCTGACTATGAGCATAAAAAATGGAGGGGTCTGTCAGTCTGTTGTTTAATTAATTTTGTACTTTTGGGTTTATTTCTTATATGTTCATGCAGAAGTCGAGATGAGTTGGCTCAGATCCTTGGGCTACTGAAGACTCAGATCGATCCTGCACTGTTAGTCAAGAAAGATCAGGAGGAAGGGGCATCAAGTAACAGCCCAAGCCCTGAAAATGAGGAGAACAAGAAGAAAGATGATGGTATTGTACAGTGAAGCTATCAAGCTCGGTTGAATAGGTTGATTTGGTTCAGACAATTTTGTATTGTTTTGCAATTAACTGACGCATGCCTTAAGGTTGATTTACATGACTAAAGGTAGCCTACTTTCACATTTTCATAGGCAGTTTGAAGAGTTTCGGTTGGTATAGAATGTCATCCTTTTTCTGTAATTTAGGTGAGGCCAACAAAGAAAATGACGTGGATGAAGATGAATCAAAAGAGTGTTCTGTCTCTACCAAAACTGAAACAGAATCCAACTGCAAAGTCTCACAAAATGATCATCCGGAGCAAGAAACTACACCGGGACATGATTCATTGAAAGAAAATCAAGACATTAAAGAAGAGGTCAAAAGCCAGCCTGACAAGCCAATTGCAGTTGATGGAACAATAATCCAAGCAATCAAAGAGGAGCCCACGGAGGAAGATGAAGCATACAAAAGCTCATCAGACACACCCCCTGGAAAAAGCTGTGGGCCAGTGCCTTTAGAACAAACAGAAGAGTTGCTGAAGAAGTCTTCAGAAGAGGTACAGAGAGCAATTAAAAATGACCAGCAAGCTAAAATCCCTTTGAAAAAGAGAGAGATGAAACGAAGTGAGGACTTTGACACCAACTGTGGAAGCAGTGGCAGCATCATTGTACGTAATCCTGCAGTAGCTGCTGTAAAAGAAACTCAGGCAACCATTGAGGAAAATGGCGTAAACAGTGGAAAGCTAAATGGGGATGTCTCGCCCACTGCAAATGATAAATTGAAGAGGAGAAAAGCTCTGGTGTGAAGCAAAAAGAAACATCTATTAAAGAAGTTCAGAATCAGCTTCCTGACACAAGAAAAACAGAGAGAAACGGAGGAAAAAGAAAAGCAACGAAAGAGGCTGTGGCGGTGAATCAAGAGCCCAGACCAGCAAGGAGGAGCCCATGGAAGTGGACAATGAAAGTGCGGTCGTGAAAGAGGATCAGAAAGCAACCGAAAAGTTAGCCCAACCTGAAGAGATGCAGTTGCCAGCTGATATGGAAAAGACTGATAAGTCATCAAGTATAGATGTTCCTGAGGAATCTTTAGAGCCTCCAACTGTAACAAAAGAATCATGTGCCATGGAAGCCATCAGACAATCACAAAGTGAAAAGGACAAGCCAGTCATCTTCAAAAAGAGTTTACCATGTCCTGAGGAAAAAACAGAAGGCACAAAAGAACAAGAAATTAAAGATCCAACAGAACACACAAATGCTCAAGTGATGGAAGAGAAAGCAGAAGCTTTTAAAGAAGCGACCAAATCACCTGCTCCTATGGATATGAATACATCTTCATCCCCTGCCTCTGGAAATCAGGAATGCTCTTTTAGTAATGATGGTGAGAAATCCATTGTTGGTACTGAGATAGAGAAAGGGGTTGCTCCCCAAGACAGAGTGAGGCCTCCTGCAAAGAAACCAAAGAAGACCATAGTGTTGCTGACAAAACGTCTTTTACCACTAAAAATGACACCGTTTTGGTGGAGGATCCCAAAGAGTCTGAATCAGACTCTATTAAACCGACTGAAAAGATTCAACTCTCAACTGTGGGAGAAAAGGAGGAATCTGAGGGTTTACCAGAGAACAAGGGTACCTATAAATACTGACAATTCTATGCAGAAGGCGAAACCACCTTCCCCGAAGAAAAAACCGAAGTTAGCATCATCTAAAAAATCAAACGAGAAAAAGGAAGTTACTTTAGGAGACACCGATTCTTCCACTGTGTTGGAGCTGTAGAGAAGTGCACAGGACAGAATACAGGAGATCTTGAAAGCCAGCAGAAGAGTGATCTTTCATCTGTTGGCACATCAGCTGGATCTGAGAAAGAGGCTTCCAAGAAGCTTGATGAGCAAGACAGGTCTCTTGATGGAGACAAACCCACAGAGAAAAGCAAGGTTTCAGATGAAGTGCAGCCAGATAATCGTCCAGGAGAGGAAAAAAAAGATAATGGTGAACAGAATAGTGTCTCTAAAGAGACGAGCGTCACTGGTGACATTCCAACAGAGAAAACATCTGACACGAGCAGAGAGGAGGACAAAAATGAGATCAAAACAAGTAAGGAAGATGCGGAGATGCCAGCTCAAGAACCCCCAGAAGCAATACGTCTAAAAATCAAGGTCCCTGCTCACGACGAAGGCAATGCTGAGAGAAGTGAGAGATGCAGATCAGAAACTGGTGAAGGAAGGTGCCTACGGGTCACCGGCGGATCTGCCAGACCAGCAGCTGGGACAGTAGAGATCCAGGACAGGAAAGTGGAGAAGAAACAGGTCACACCCTTGACCGAGAAGGACAAGGAAGAAAATGAAGAAAAAGTAGAAGAGGAACCTGTCGTCCAAAAGAAACCAAGGGAGAGAAAAGTTGACCCTGAAGGTCAAACAAAACCAAAGGTATGTTTCAAGTGTCCCTTTTTTTGCACATAGTCTATTAGCTAAATTTCACTAAACCAGAAGATTGATTTGCTTTTTAAGTGTAGCGATGGAGCTGTGAGGTTATTTAACAAACACTTAAGTGAAAAGTCACCCGAATCTTTTGCTGAGTTCTTAAAACATTTATCTACCAAAATATTTTTAGATGTGTCTATTTCTTTTTTTTTAGTAATACGTCTACTACAACTAGTCGAGGGGAGGAATTCATTGTTTAAAAAAAGTCTCATTAAGATATTTAGATTTTTTGTTTCTTTGACTGTAGGTTGCAATAGTTATTTATAATGGGCAGCTAAAACCCTCTAGCGATGCACAATAATGTAAGTATTACAGATCTCTACATGATCTGCAAGCATAGAATAGAATAATCTTTTATTATCCCACAAATGAAAAGTTACAGGGTGTTACAGTGCTCTTTAACAAGAAAGAAAGAAAGAATATATAAAACACAAGGAAAGATATCCATATACAGTGCTATATATACATATACATATTTACAGGGCAATTAGCAAGAAAGAAAGAATATAAAAACAGGAAAGATAACCATATACACAGAGAGCATATAATAATAATAATAGTAATAGTAAATAATAAATTATAAATAAATAAGTTCTAGCATGAAATAAAGGCAATGAAATTAGTGCATGAAATAAAGGCAAAAACCATTTATGTTAATTAACATTTGTATAATTTAGTGACATTGTTTTTAATGGCCACTTAAAAAACACAAGTCAGTCTCAAGGACAGGGTGGCTTTCTTATTGAATCCTGAAACATTAGATTATTTTTTTTTATCTGGCCTGTAAAACAGGGGAGACGCCGAAGGCGGACATGTTAGTCCAAGTGCAGCGTAAAGAAAGGCTAGGAGGGCGGCGAAGACAATGAGTTCGCGAGGAAGAAGAGTCAGGGAGAAACGACAGTAGCGGGGATTATAGGTGGAGAAAAGCCGAAAGAGGAGGAGGAGCGGCAACAGAATGAGAAACAGCTCCGATTCTTCTACCTCCTGTTCAGATGATGAAATGCCAAATGATGACCCCTGTAGACACTGTGGCTTACCCAACCACCCTGAGCTGGTGTGTTTCAAACATAGATGTTGATTCGGTCTGGAAATTTCACACATGGACGTCAATTTCCTAACCTGTGCTCTCATTTAACCTTGTCAGATTCTGCTGTGTGACTCGTGTGACAGTGGCTATCATACAGCTTGCCTGCGGCCTCCTCTTATGATCATTCCAGATGGAGAATGGTTTTGTCCACCTTGCCAACATGTATGTCGTACATAAGTTCTTTCATGTCATTGATGGGCTGAAACATGGCTGTATCTAAATATTTTGGTTTTCTCACAGAAACTGCTTTGTGACAAGCTGGAGGAAACAGTTACAGAATATCGACGCGGCACTTAAAAAGAAGGAGTGCTGAGCGAAGGTAGCGTTCTTAATTCTGGAGAAAACAACAAAAGCAGGGGAAAGAGCTTTCTTTAAAAAAAAAAAAAAAAAGCTCATGGATCAAAAGGTCATGAATCATAGATAATTTTTCTGTGATAATGGTTGTGTCTCAATTCAGGGACCATAACCTTCAAAGGGACATTCAGGACTGAATGCTTCACAGCGCCACAACTAGGCTGTCCCATTTCAAGGATTCCTTCAAATGCAGACACGAAAATCTAGCTTTCTTTTCCCAGGCTGCAAAGGATCAAACGGATGGGTCCTCAGCAGCCCAACCTAGAAACAAATGTTAAAAATTACAATTTTTTGTAATTACAAATTATTTGTTACAAATAATTTAATTAAACAATAATTTTTCTCCAGTAATGGTCCAGTTTGTCCTTTGCAATCAGAGAAGGCCTCTACTTGGAGCGTAAGCTTTGATGGATGTGAACTTTAAATTGAGACACGGCTATGGGTGGTATTTGTAGAACCTGCTAAATGTTTAGTTTAGATTTAGTGGGAAATGTTGAGTAAAAACAAATATTCAAAATAAACAAATGTATTATTAAAATATTATTCCAACTTTTATAAAAATTAAAAATAATCTTCTGTATCATAATTTGACAAGGTGTGTGTGTGTGTGTGTGTGTGTGTATGTGTACACTACACACACACACAGTACTGTGCAAAGGTTTTAAGCAAAGAGAAAGAGAAAGAGAAAGAGAAAGAGAAAGAATTTAGATTAGTTGTGTGGAAAGTTTGGCAGGTATTGCAACGCGAGATTCTTGCACTCCCGAACTGAATAACATTTTTTACTTTTCATACCTTAAAAACTCCATTTGGGAGGATTTCAGTATAAGAGCTTTTGATATATTTCTTCACATAAACGTAAAGAAACACACTTTGTGGCTGTAACATGCGTCAAATAAACATATTTCTCCCACCCTCATGTTTTACAGTGTTTATTTATCTGTTGCTTTATGAGTCATATGAAGTGGTGCTCCTCACAGAGAGGTACATTATTCATGCTCGTGTTCCATGATTCTGATGATTATCAGCCCAGAGAACAATGGATGACTGGTGCTCCTTTTAAAGCACTCCAAATCCTCCTGCTTTATAAACATGCACACCCACACGCACATGCACGCACATGCACGCACACACACACACACACACACACACACACACACAAACACACACATACACACACACACACAAACACCTATACATATATATATATATATATATATATATATATATATATATATATATATAAATATGAAAGAGAAAAAGAGTAGTCATATTTCCTAAAACTAATTAATTTGTATGTTTTCTGTTCTTCAGGAAAGAGCGTCTGGTTTATGTTGGGATCAGCGTAGAAAATATAATCACACCTTCCGTAAGCACAGAATTACAGTTGTAGACATTATAGATCCATAACAAAGTAGCAAAAATAGTTTAAAAAAATTCTTAATTTCTTTTTAATAAAAGGTTGAGGTAGAAGAAGAAAAAGAGGAGGTGAATGTGGTGAAAGAGAAGAAGGAGGTCAAGAAAATAAAGAGCTGGGGCCGTCGATCAACAAGAGCAAAGAAATATATAAGCTATAGGTAATTAAGTGCAGATATGAAATCTTTTATATAGTTCTCAGTAATATATATTCTCATTCGTGTCACATTTCATTTGCACCAGGTTTGATGAGTTTGATGAAGCAATCGAGGAAGCAATTGAAGAAGATATCAAAGAAGCTGAAGGAGGAGGTAAAACTGGTCCTGGTTATTTTGTTAACAGTTTTTAGAATAGTGTTTTTAGGCCACTGCATGAATAGTGTCAAATTGGAGGTAGGGGCAAAGACCATTGTGTGTCCACCTCCAGGAGCGGGTCGAGGAAAAGACATGGCCAACATCACAGGCCACCGAGGGAAGGATATGTCTACCATCTTACAGGAAGAAGGAAAGGAGAATGGACGGCCCCAGCGGCCAAGCGCAGGTCAGAAGAGGAAAAAGCGCCGACGTCTCAATGACCTGGACAGTGACAGCACCGTGGAGGAAGAAGAGAGTGAGGAAGAGTTCCGACTTAGTGACAGGTATGGCACGCAGCGACTGTTCATGTTTTATTTCCAAACGTCTTTACGTTTCTTCATATTTCATTTGTTCCAAATGTAACCTTGCAGTAGTGAAGAAGAGGAGTTTGTGGTATCTGATAACGATGCGGAGAGTGAGGCAGAGGCCCAGTCCTTAGACGACAGTGATTTTGGAAGTGATGGCTGCGGCCAGGTCAGACGCTTATCGTCCAAGCGGGCAGCCACACGACGACCGCACGTGCGGCCTCGCAAACGTCGCAGGCCCAGAGGTTACTCCGATGACGAAGAGCTTGAGACTGATGAGGAGGAAGAAGAAGAAATAGGTAAGGGTTCCTTTGGACCCTTGTGAATGCTTGTAGGGGAAAAAATGATAACTTTTCTACAAATACAAATGCATTATATTTGACTTGTAGTGCATTGAAATCTGTGAAGAAGAGGCTGATACCAGGCCAGCATCAAAGTTTCACCCCAGCGGTGCCCATAAGCAAACGTTTTGCATTTCGTTGACTGTTGTATGTATAACATGTAACAACTTAGCAAACTGAACTGCCAGAATTGAACAGTTCAACTGAAAAAGCAGCAAGTTTCAAAGATTCATTCATCAATGCATAGATTTTGTGGAATCTTTGGAACCCAAAAAGAAAAATATTTCTTTAATGCTGCCTTTATTTATTTTTTTTTAACATAAATTTGTCTCATAAGCTACTAAGGATTTTAAAACATAGGCTAAAAATTGTGGTTTGTAAGTTTCTGCTAATAATTTTACACAATAATTGTGTTCGCAGTGACCGAGGGGTCCAGTGAATTCAGTGATAGTGATCTGGACATGCGCAGGCGCCGCTCGCACCGGAGTCGAAAGAAGCAGGTCAACTACCGTGAAACATCTGACTCGGAAGGCTCCCAGGCGAGTACCAACAGGGACAAGCCGAAGAGCCGCAGGCGTTTGTCTAGCTCCGAGAGCGATGGTAAGATTTCCCTTTTTTTGCCTTTTGAGGCTTTTGAGACACACCTGGGTTTTCCCTGGTAGAGTGCGGTTTCAGAAATATTTTTTATACTGACCTTTTGTGAAGGTTATAATAATGCTTTCTTGGTCCATTTGCAGTGAGCTTCTGCTCTGCAGATTCTGACGAAGAAGAAAGGAAGAATAAGAAGAGGAAGGTCGAGTCTTCTGACGAAGAGTCCCGCAAGCGGCGCCGGCGCCTCTCGCTCAAGCGCAGGAGGGAGTCAGAGGATGACGACGACGACGACGATGATTCAGACGAGTCGGAAGAGGAGGACCGGCCCATCCGCAAACGCGTCAACCGCATCGATTCCGACGACTCCGAGGAGGAGGAGGAGGAGGAGGAGGAGAAGGAGGAGAAGGAGAAGGAAAAGGAAAAGGAAAAGGAGACGAGCACAGAAAAGGAAGCTGAGGATGTCCTGGGGAAAGGGGTTGGCTCTCTTGACTACAACTTGGTGGAGCTTCCTCCCACTAACGGGCAGAGCACCATGAAAAGCCTGGAAGGGTTTGTCCCTCGACCTGCCGTAGGCATGGGCAATCCTGCTCTCATGGGTCACATGGGCCTGAAAAACAGCAGTGCGCCTCTCCCTGCCGCCATGGCTGCAAATGGCCTGGTCCCCCAGGAGGTGGCGCCACAGGACGAAGACGAGGATGACCTTTTGGGGGTCACAGACCTTGTAGACTATGTCTGCAACAGTGAACAGTTGTAATACATGGCAGTTTTTTTTTCTTTCTTTAAGGTTTTTCAATTTTCTGTTTCCCCACCTACGACTCTGCACACCTCATCAAGCACTCCTTTCCGTTGCAGTTTTGGTTAACACGTTTTTGGTTTTGCATCATTGCCATGTTACAACACAGTATTGTTTGGGTGCTGACAGAATTCTCTGTGTTCAGCAGGAAGAACTGAAGATAATTCATGGGATGGAGTAAGCCAGGTACTTGAGCACAGTCTTCAGTTTGCCCTTCTTCTTGATCCCGTGTGAAGGTCATCAGCTTGGCGGAGGCTGGTGGGAACCAGCTTTGCATTATTCCCTCCCCAGTGGGAGCAGCACCTGAACAAAAGATGTAAATAAATTCACCAAATCAAGGTGTAGTTGGTGGGAGCATCATTAAGAGACTCCTGAGATGTTTGTATTTTTTAAAGCTTGTAATTGAAACAAGACACCAAACCTCTGGCAAATGTAGAAACAACCTCCGCACCTCTCTTTTACACTAATCACGTTGCCATTCCTTTCCAGAAAGTCAGAGACCTCGTGTATGACACGATTCATTATTTGTCAGATTAAATACATGAGTGTTCTTTTTGCCTGGAAATCAGAGAAAAGGATAATGGCACGGAGGGTCGGAAATGCATTCCACTCATGGTCTGGCTATGGTTACCTGCTTTTCTGAAACATATATAATTATTATAATGTTTTTTGTTTTGCTTTCCCAAGGAAACAATTGTAGTAATGCTCTTTCCCCTTAAAGCCCCCACAAGGCAGTGTGGGATATGCTCTTCGTTTTGACTCTAAAACTGCTCATTGCATTCAGTTGAAGACCATGTTTGTATACCACACAACATAAGCTTGTTTTTGTTAAACTATTTATTCCGGAAATTCTAATCTTTATATAATTGCAGCTCAATCATTCAACTACTTCCTTCGTCAGGTTCCAAGACCATCCATATGGGTATGGACATCTCCTAAGAGAACTTCCAATATTGCCTCCAAGTGGGTCTTGTGTAGAGTGGCCATTTCTTAAAAGAAATCACTTCATGAAGCTATTTAAATAGCATTTTTTTTCTAATGCTCCATGCTTTTTTTCTAGTCTGCCTTGACTGTTTTACCCCTCGCCATTTTAGCGGCGTCGCGATTGTGTCCCAACACTATACCCACGGCAGCTCTTGAGTGCGTCAAAGGCCAAACCGAAAAGGTGTCATTTGTGATCTTGTTGTATGTGATCATGTCTACGTGTGAAACTTTTCAACATTTTAATAATTTGTTGAGGAGCAACACATCACAGTAGTGGATTTGGGTGGAATTTTGATAGTAGTTTCTCTGGAAGGGTTTTTGTGACATAGATTCTCTATGGAAGTCATTTCATCTCAGTTTAACAACAAATATCTAATAAAAGGGATTTTTCACTTGTGTTTTTTTGTTCCCCCCCACCACAAGACCCATCACGTCACCTCTTTATAAAGATTTTCTACGGTCCTGCGTTATATACGGATGTTATAATCGTTTTTTTTTTTCTCTGTACACAGACTGACTATTTCCTTTAATATCTGAGCAATATATTTTTCTTGTTAGCAAGCTATACATAAAGATTCCCACTGTTCACCCACTGTTTTGACAACTTCGCCGGAGTTTCGAGGGCAGAAATTCCCCTTCCTGTGGTATTAAACATGTCGAACACTATTGTTGAGTACCTTGCTATCAAAGCCTTCCTCCTTTTTTCAGCACGGATTCTGCTGAAAGGAACAGAACAATAATGAATGCTTTGCTTGGCAGGAGCACTTGCAGAACCGCTGGGCCTGAATGCCCACACCGTGGGAGTGGATGGAAGAGGGCAGACTCGGAAAACTTAAAAATATTGGATTTATCTTTGCGTGTACTATACCTGTAGTTTTTGCTGTAACATAGTTAGAAGCATTTTTAAATCATTCAAACTATATATATTTAGCAGTCCTTTATGATTGCAACTGTTTATATATTTTTTTTTTGTAGTAGGTTGTGCTACTCTCACAACTTTTGTACAATTCCGAAGTGTCTAAAGTGAGTCATGGCATGTTTGTTCTGTCCGATATGAGGTTAGATTGAGTTTGTTTGCTATGAATCTGGATTTAAGGCTTTTTGAAATGAATTGCTCAGTGTGGGGTACGCTGTGTTTGCCCGACAAATCATCAACTCCAAGGTGTGCGTTGTTTCCAGCTCTTGTTCCATTTTCCACCAATAGGGTCCCCTTCTTGATCCGGTTCTGTTCAGGATTCTTTTGGTGCTCTCTGGTGAACCTCCACCAGTTAAATGGGGTAATCAAGGGTGTCCTCAACAGTGGATGGACGACAGAATTGGACATACCCCTTGTCAGTGCGGTTCCTGCTGGAAAGACCAATGTCTTTTTGTTTGCGGCTGGGCTTTTCAGCTTCCAAACAGATTCATTTGTGGTTGAAAGGCTTCGAACGCTTACAAATTTGGTGCTCTAACCAGAGCCAAGCTGGTTCCCCTGTTGGTGGAAAGGGCCAACCATTGGCTAGAAGAACACACACATAGAACCTGTGGCAGTGCAGTTAACAGCTGGGCTCAGTACAATTATGCGGTTATGACCGGGTCGACTAAGCTTTGTAAAATGTCTTGTAAAATAATGTTAAACCTGGCATGCGCATCTCTCCCAATCTCATTGGACTCACAGTTTGGGGAGTTTGGAGACGCTCCCTGAGCAAGGCAATGTATTTGGAAACCAATTAAATCCTCTATTTTCAGTTCAGTCTAAAAACACTTCCCTTCACATCTTTAGACCAGATCTTTCACAAAGAAATGATCCATGTTCAGGTGGATGGCGACGGGAAGGAAGTTGGTGCCAATAAATTCAGCAGATTTTTAAGGGGGGTGTAGTTGGAGGCCTGGGCAGGTGTGTGTCGATGGAGTCTGGTGTGGGCATTAGCTTCTAGAAATGTCCTGTCTTTGTTCTTCTTTCCGATGTTTTTGTTAACTGTATTGTAATTTCTTTCATATAAATACAATCTTGTACATTTGTCATAATAAAAGGGTATTACACCAATATCTGGCACTGTTTTTAAAGGGTCTGCTCATTTTTTTCATCCACAGGCAGATTGTGTGAACAAACAAAAGGCTGTTTAATTCTTCCAGGTGCTGGCCAGGACTAGATGTATGGTTATTTTTAGAGCTGCATTAACAATTTAGCAATTTAACTCGGCACTTCTACACGGATCCTTTCTCTACCTTATTTTTTGGTGGCATGTGTTGGAGACAACCTTTGGTTTGATAAAAAATGGTTCACTGGAACCGTGGCCTGGTGAGAGATCCATAACCTTGCAGGTCCTGCTGTCTAATATTTAACAGCACACAGAGGAATTTTTCGAACAGGTGAACCGTGAGGTTACCTGCTCCTGCACATCTCATTCAACTCATCGGGTAATTAATTGGCTTCCGAATGTCAGTCCCGGGACCCCTGCAGGCACAATTTTTCATCTTCACATCACTTACTTATGGAGACCCATTGCTTCCAGATTTTCTGCCAAAAGTCTGTTCATTTCGATTTAGGATCTCAGAATTGCATTTGGGCTTAACTCAAATTTTGACTTTCAAAACAATTAGATTTTGCTCAAGGACAATGTATAGCAATAGATGAGTCATGAAAGTCATAAAAATCAATATCTCAAAATAAAAGTTAATATTTTGAAAATATGCCAAGATAAGTTGGTATATTGAGAAAGAAAAACATCTTCTGAGGTTAATATTTTGAGAAAGTCAATATTCCAAGTGTATAGTTTGAGAAAACAGATTAAGGTTTAAATTTTGAGAAAATAGCTGTAGATAATATATTAAAAAATTGAGGAAATAATTATCTCAAGAGACCAAGTTATGATTTTGAGGGAAAAAGTCCTGTTAAGAGTTTTGAGAAAATATCTAGAGGTACCGCGGAACGTTAGGCCTGAATGAGAACAGGGAATGGGGCGGGGCGTGGCGGGCGGGGCGGGGCGTTAGGGCTGAATGAGAACGGAATGGGGCGGGGCGTTAGGGCTGAATGATAAACGAATGGGGCGGAGCGAGTGGGCGGGGCGTCGGGATGAATAAATAACTCACCTCGGCTCTGGGCGTGAGGACAGTCTTGTGCAGCGGCGCCGCTCAGACATGCTGCGGGTGTTTTAGGAGCCTGACAGCAGTTTGAAGGGAAGGTTTTGGAAAATGGTGGTGCTACACAACGTGTGCCCTCCCAGCGAAGGAGTGAGACACGAACAGGCCGACATTACCGCGGTGCTGGACGGGAAGGGACTCGGTCCCGGGACTCTCTGCGTGGCAGAGGCGTGAGTATAGCAGTTTCATTGAAGTCCATTATTAACTTCACAGTGAAAGTAAATGGAACCAAACGTCCGAACCAGTTTAAAGCCTCTAAAATGCTCCCTTAAAAGTCATGGCCTGAAATGTAATAAATATGCTGGAAGAAAGCCCAATCCATGGTTGCATGATGTCTTGAAAGTTTTATAATAGGCATTTGGAGGACATGCATTTATTTATTTGCCATAAAAATAACGCCAAAGTAGTCATTAAGGCTGGAAAATCAGTTTGTGTTGTGACCCCTGGTTCCTGTCACCTCCACTATAAATAAATCCGACATTATGTTTCTCGGCATCAGAAAACTCCATCTTTTTTTACACCTCAGTTTCTAAATTGTTCAGAATTTGGGGGAAAATGTGAGGATTTTTCCCTTTAAACTACTGTGCTGTTCATGCTGGCTCACCAGTTTGCCAGATTATGATTCTGTCCTTTTGCTGCAGTCGTGTGTCGTGGTTTGATGGCTCTGGAGTGGGATTTTCTCTGGATTATCCATCAATCACTCTCCATGCCATCTCCCGGGACCTCAGCACCTACCCTGAGGAACATCTGTATGTAATGGTGAACTCAAAGTATAGAGGTATGAGATCAGCATGGGCATTAAAGCTTCTCACTATAACTCGCTGGTTGAAAAAAACTGCAATGATGATGATGATGATGATGATGATGATGATGATGATTTAGAGACGCTTTTAGGGTCCCTTCTTAAAGAGAAATTTAATTTATGTCCAAAAAGATTGGTTTAACATGAAACTAATGCTGAAACGGACATCCAAAAACTTTTAAGGTCCCTTAAAGCTCACTAGTGTACATGCATATGGGATAAAAATAAATTGTGGCTCATGCAAGGTATTGCATGTCAAAAAAGGAACCAAGGAAAATCTTTTTCCAGACTTGGCTTCAGTGTCCCATTATCAGCGTTTCATGTACAAACTCACAAGATGCACTAAGTGTTGACGTTCACTGATACATCAAACATTCAAGTCCCTGGTTCCGATCACTGGAACCTTCCCAATCAGACTAAACGTTTTGGAAGGATTGTGTTGCATCTTAGCAATTTAATTATTGGGAATTTGGGGAAAAATTATTCTCCTTTTTTATTCAGTTGCATGAAAGGAAAATGATGGGTTGATGTCTACATAAATATATACCCAGGCTTGGTGTGTGGTATTACTGAATGCAGCTTTCCAACCCCACTCTTTAATCTGACAGATTTAGTAGAAGATTTAGGCCTTTCCTGTGTTCTAATGGACAAAGCCAGCTGTCGCGTGGGAAAACAGTGTTTTGTGCCCAGATGCTTGTCTTGCCCCTCTTTTGAGACTAGCATATGAGAAGCCCAGAAGCCCTTTCTTGTGCAGAACGTGCTTTGGCAATGGACCGTTTGGCAGTGTATACCCACCTCAAAGGCAACAAAGATCTAAGCATTTGCTTTCTTTTTAGTTGCAGCACTTTGCTGTTCCTGAGAAAATTCAGAGCTAAAGGTGTTTTTGTTTTTTTTTTGTATTTTGGGGGGGGGGTTTTGCCCCCCCCCAACAAGTAAAGTGTTAAGAGTTCGTTAATGATCAGTAGTATTGAGTTTTGGCCAAAGATGTTCTAGAAGAGTGTCATAAGAGGTGATAAAAGTACACATTCCTAAGTAGAAGTAAAAAAAGATTGTTAAAGTGCTGATTCACCTCCTTTACTCAGTACGGTTTAAAAGTATTGACTCTGAAATTAGTATTTAAAGTAAAAAGGACATTTCTGCTGTTCGTTTGTCTTCAACGCAAGCTGAACGTCATGTCAAACCGTTTCAAATTCAGTTTTAATATAAAAAATCTGCTGAAAATATTGTCGTTGCTTCACTTTCTCCTATGTCTCCTAGTATCCCTGTCCTGGAGGTCGCATTTAACACCCACCTTTTCTCCTCATTTCTTCTTTGTTTTGTTCTTGTTACATCAGATCTGCTGAAACTGACCTTGATGTTGGGAAGGTGATGTAAAAATAAAAGTGATGGTTCCCATAAAATGCATTCAGACTAAAGCAAAGAGTTGTTTCTGAAAGTGGAAGGTATACAAAGTACACATTTGTGTTAAAATGGGGGCTGTGAAAAGAAAACGTTGTCTGGAAAATTTAACAATAACATACAGATACCTGAAAACGCTACTTGGGTACAGTGGACGAGTGTTTGTACTTCCATTTCTGAATGTCCGTTACTTCATAGTGGTTGTATAACATCTAATCCATGGATTATCTTCTCATGGTCCTGGAGATGTAGTACTGTGTAGAGTTTAGTTCTAGCTCCAATTTAAGAACCGTTGCATTTGTGTAGATTTCCAGGACTGTGATTTGACATCCCTGGTGTAATCCTTAATGTTTCTTTGTCTAAAATGTCATTGAGTGGTTTAACTTGCCTTTTTATTTTTTAAGAAAATTCAAAGGATGAAGTGCAAAAGGTCAAGGAAGAAAGGGATGACAGCAGTGGTGATGATGATGACGACAACGATGATGATGATGATGATGATGATGATGATCAGGATTCCACTCACCTCATCACGGAAATTCGTTTTGTTCCCAATGATAAAGGCTCCTGTAAGTATTGTAATGACTGAGTGACATCACTTATTTCTTAAAGTGCAAATGTCCTGGAGAAAATGTTCTTTTTTGGGTAAATGTATATTATTCTATTTTAGCATTGCTTATCATTCACTAACATACAACAGTAAAAAAAAAAAAGTCTGTTTAATCGATTGGATAGAGTAGAAAATGGGGGGTGGAAGGAAAAAAAAAAAAACCCAGACTGTATTTGGGCACCATGCCAACATTGTAATAGGAACCGGGGAAACCAAGACAAATGCAGGAAATGGGCTCTTTTTATGATACAGCTGATTAAAACTCTGAATTGTGCCTGTTGTGGCAGTGGAGACAATGTTTACAGCCATGTCTGAGTGTCAGGCTCTTCATCCTGATCCTGATGACTCTGATTCTGATTTCGATGGGGACGAGTATGATGTGGAGGAGGCAGGTAAGGACTTTGAGCGATGAGTTTTGAGATGCTCATCTTTCATTAATGGAACAGCCATCATGAACCAGTCACATGTTACTGTCTTACTTTTAATGACTGGCCTGCAGAGCAAGGCCAGATTGACCTGCCCACATATTACTCCTTTGAGGAGGGAATGTCCCAGTTGACCGTGGAGGGCCAAGCTACACTGGAGAGGCTGGAGGGGATGCTCAATGAGTCTGCAGCCCCACAACACTGCATGGCTGGAGTCCAGACTGAAGACACAGCAGCTGCAGTAAATGGTAAAGAGCATTTTCATTACATGTGTACCCAAAGGAACAGTACACATTAGTTATGCTGCAGTCTGACAGGGTTGGTCATGTTGCTCCAGTGATGTTCCTACACTTGGAAGACTCTTTGGCTTCAACTCCACCACCCCTTGTTTGCACTGGAAAGAGGGCTTATTTTATTTCTTGGTTGTGGTATTTTCTCCATCTGAAAGAATAACTTTTTGATGGATGGAAAATCACCTGTAACATGAAATGATAGATTCTTCAACCACTTCCATTGTTCCAGTTTTATGACCTTTTCATTCAGTGTTATGCTTTTTGTAACTGATTGATTGATTTTCAAGGCATCTGTTAAATGGACTCCCTGGACAATCCTACAGGGGTTAATCCCACAGTCCTCTGAATGATAGTGAAGTTCTCTCCTCTGATCTGATGCTTATTTCTGTCCTATGTATGTGGTATTTACAGTTTTTTATTGTCTTTTTTTTTTTTTTTTTTTTTTTTTTTCTTTTCTTTTTTTTTTTTTATCACATAATTAATGAACATTTTCCCTTCACAGGTGTGTCGAAAACTGGTTCAGAGGTTCTTGGAGTTTCTGGGCAGTTTGATGATGCTGATGTTGACCACTGGTAAGCTTGTGTGTCCTTTGATAATGCCTCATGTATAGTACTGTATCTGTGCAGTCTGTCAGTAAATGAAAGGTTGCTGTTTTGACACCGTACAGCAGCACATCACATTTAAAATGAAATATTGCAGTTAAACTTAACAATGCCACCTTTAACCCTGAAGTACAACTACATTAGGCAAAGTGCCCAATTTATTAGAATTGATACATTATGATGTCCGCACCATTAAAACAGAAAGCTATCCGTCCCATCTCCTTATTTCTCTCTTGGCTGCTCCCGTTAGGGGTCGCCAAAGAGGATCAATTAACTCCATTTCTTCCTGTTTGCTGCATCTAGAAGTCTGTTTCAGTGTCCACATATTTGATTTGGTGAAGGTTTTAGACTGGATGCCCTTCCTGACTTAACTCTCCCCATTTTTCTGGGCTTGTGACCAGCAGGAAGAGTTAAAAAAAAAAAAGAAAGAAAAAAGAAAAAAAAAAAGGATTATGTAGGGTTTACCCATGGCAAGCCATGAGGATACAATTTTTCAGGTGACTATTTACATTTACGGCATTTAGCAGACGCTCTTATCCAGAGTGACTTACATGTCCTAATTACAGGAACAGTAAGGGTCTTGCTCAGGGACCCAGTAGTGGTAGTGCTAGAGGTAGGATTCGAACCGGGGACCTCTTGATCCGGAGGTCCGTAGGCAAGTACCCAACCACTAGACCACCACCACTCTAATAAAGTCTAGGAAAAGTGAGGGGGGGGATTTCTCATGATCCCAACCATGGTAGAATAAGGGGCTACCAAAAAAAACTGCCCTATTTATTCTGAGTTGACTTTAAAACAGACAGCACTGTCCTAACTCAAGATGCATCCAAACCTGGTTGAAGATGCTTCAGCTGAATGTTCCTGATTGGCCAAATCAGTCGCCTCACCTGTATCCCATGAAGTATGGAAAAGAAAGGCTGAGAAATTTGGGGAATCCTTCATTCATAACAGGATAAATGCCTTTTTTTTTTTTTTTCTTAGAAATTATGCATGTTACATTTAGTACTCAAAAAAATAAGATCTGGGGAAATTGTGTTAAAGAAAATGATGGAATTGCAACGAGTGTGAAACCATAGACATTTGCTACACAGAAAAACTCACTGAAGTTCAGTAGTAAAACAAAATGGTATCATCTGAATTCCTACCAACGCCAATTTAAATATTGTTTGAAATAAGTGGCAGTTAAGCATTTAAAAAGTAATGGGATTCCTGTATTTTCATCTTAAATTTAAATTTAACTGTAAGACTTTGCTGTACTCGTATCAAACCCATCGTGCTGGCGCGAAGAGCCAAAAACCCGTCACTGTACGCTTCTAGACGATGACCTGCAAAAAAAGGCCTGTTGGTGCATTTCAACTGAGCATGCCATCAGTGATGCCACAGCCCTCATGAGGCCAGTTCCTAATCAGCTGTGGCGGCTCTGTCCCTTTTCTACAGATTGAACAGAGAGCCTCTTGTTTTCTTTCACCAGAAACACTTGAAAAGGAGCCGGAACGGGGTAGCGGGGGAGATGCTGAATTGCAACAGAAGCCAAAGCACTGGGCCCAATGAATGTTACTAAAGTATTGCACACTCGATGGCTAACACTCTCGATACCCCGAAGCAACGAGGCAGCCGTATTGATTTATATGTAATTATGTATTGATCTTTTCTACTGACTCTAGTTTGCGCCTTTGGATAATTTAATAAATAAATAAATATCTACACATGGTACTGTTGAAAGTTGTTCTTCTACTGTGCTTGTGTATGGGTTGTTTTTTTTTTTTTCTCTCTCTTTCTCCCCCCGAAGACTGTTGCTGGTGCCAGTGTCGCAGGGAAGTGTCCCAGTTTTCTTCCATTCACTGTCCGATTTGCCACCCGTCAGGTACCATCATCCTCTCTTCTGGACTGTTGAGCTCACCCCCCACCCCCTCCAAGTCTGCATCAGTACTGCTTTGTCTCTTGTTGCTTCCTGTGTGTAATGTGGGATGAGGGGGGCTGTCGGTTCTCTTGATTAAGGACATAAGATTGAGGAAGAGCTATAGCTTTTTTGCTTAGTGGTCTTCGTCATTCTGAGCTGACATATTCATTAAGGAACCGAGCTTTGGTTTGAGCTGCTGCCAACTTTGAACGAGCATTCAAACAGCCCGGTCATTTGTAGCCAGAGCCTAAACCAAAATAATGCATATATGAATATAGGTGCAGCCGAGCCAAACGCTTTTGTTTCATAGCTCTTCGAGTCAGGCAATATCTTTAAATGTTTATATTCTTCAGACGTCGTCCAAGGGTGTGGAAAGTCTGCGGTGATTTTCCACTGCACAATTTAAAGGATAAAATCTTAAACCACCGATGTCAGCCTGCCCAGGAAACCAAGCTCAACCATCCCTTGAGAAGTCTGGCGTAATTACAGGGTGAAACTGCCAAGAGCCACGACTGGAATTCTTTTCTCTACAACGTTCTTGCTTCTTGTGCCTGCTATTTCACTTAAATCATGCTGTTTATAATAGTCTGTCGGCCCTTCCATCCATCCTTAGCGACTGTAGGTCAGTTAGCCTTTTGGGAGTACAAAACGACGAAATGGGTTCTTTGTGCTGTAATTCTTTATTGGTCCATTAATCATTTTAAATGCAAGACACTTAAATGTAGATATTCCTGCAAAGTGTACAATATTTGAAAGAGTTAAAAGTATTGACCATACATTTATCAAGCACACTTTAAAACAACTGGAGCTTGGTCATGTGTCTTCACAAGCTCCTGCACTGCAAGTGTTTTAGTTTATACTGTTTGTCAGGGTTCAACTCTAATCTTGGAGGGACATTGTCCACCACAGTTTGGCATTTTCTCTCCAACCCACACACTGGACCTGGCCACTGATTTGAGCAGTTATTGGATTAGACCTGCTGTATTGCACCGGTCAGAGGTGAACTGTGATAAGAACAGGTCAGACTGAAAACGGTCAAAAACAACAGATCAGTCATCTCTCGCAGCTCTTCAAAGAAATTCCAGTTGTATGATAAGTTTACTGCTGTGAAAATTAAGCAAGATGTTTCTAAATGTTTGTTTGGTCTTTTCTTTTAATGCAAATCAACATGATTTTGACAGATTGCACGTTGCTGGTTACTCTGACGTGTTAACACTTAAATCCAGGGCCTGAAGTCATAACCAAAGGGTGTGCTTGCTCAGCAACATCTACCTAGGATTCAGGATTCCAGAATTAAAATGAAAGTATAACAGTACATGCAGAATTTAAATACAATTATATGAAATAAAATCACATTTATTTAGGTCCAAGAAGGCCTCTTAAGGCCTAGAGAGCCCTGATGTGTCGTTAGTCCAGGAGCTGAGTGCCCAATATGATGATTGTATGGAATTATTACAACACACTCTTCTTAGCCTAATGTGAAGCGTTAGTTCTACAGTCCAGTGTTGACATGTTAGCCAAAGACACTTTATTTTAATATGATCCTATTGGTGCTTTTCCATTCCAACAGCTCAGGTTTCAGCAAAACTAAGTCTGCAGTCGACCAGGCTTGTTTGTTTAACAGGGTTCCTAACTCAATGAACTGAGCTCAGCAGCAGCCAAGATAAGAAAAGTTCAAATTCTGTAAATGATAAGGTGCTTAAAGATTCCTTTCCTATCTCCTGCCCCATATTTTTATTTGTGCAAGGTAACATCCTTTGTAGGTGGAAAATCTCTCTTTCTCATGTCTATAAAGGCAGTGGTGGCCTAGTGGCTAGAAACTAGGCCTCAGGATTGGAAGGTCGTGGATTTGAATCCCAGACCAGGTACCCTGGAGCAAGGTACGGTTCCAATCACTGCTCCCTGTGTGCTCTAAACCGCTGCCCCCTGCTCCACAGTGTGTATGGGTGAAAAGCAGAGGTTGAATTTTGTTGCGGTCCACTGATAGATGTGCTGTTTTACAATGCAAAACAGTCACTTTCATTTCACTTTCACTAAAGGAAGTATTAGTTCCTCCTAACTTTGATGCATGTTTAAAATAAAATTTAAAAAAATCACCACATTGGACCCACATCAAGAACATCAGACCAATGTGTAGTTTTGCATAGTAGTGTTTGTGCAACACTAAAGTCTCTCCCTAACTCCTTAAGAGTTCAACCACACATCTTTCCTTTAGGTTTTTCCACTGAGGTCAAAGAAAGGTGATTAAGAAATGACGTAGGACATAATTTGACAGCCAACATCATGCACAAAACAATGATGCATAGCGTGCTCCTTGAAAATATCGTCAACTAGGGTGGTAATTCTGCCCCAGGGAAGAAAATAAATGTTCACTAAAATGAATTGCATTTTCAAAAAAAGAGCTCTTAATGATTTCTACTTTAAGGTCCACTTATAATTTTGGGGAGAGTTTCCCCACTCAAGCTTTGTTCCAGGCTTTCAAAAGGTAACTTTAAAATTTGCAGTTCTTATAACAGTCACAAATTAAAAGTCCATCAACCCATCAAAGATATCAGGTCTCCCTCACTCAGACACGACAGATTAAAATAAATCCATGCAGCTTCACAGGCTCCCTGGAGAGCCGAGTTGTTGCTAAATGATTAAAATATCAGTGTCGGCAGATTAAGACAAAATTACTGAGGTAATTACTGATGCGTTTCAGAGGTAGAAATCCATCACTCTTTTTCTTGGCCCCTTACTTATTGGATTTTCTTCTTGTAAGAATTTCTCTTCAGCAATAAAGGAATTATCTTCTCAAATACTGCTATTGCACTTGCTGTACCTGGAAAGATGGAAAACAAACAATATTTAATAAAATATTTAATGCAAAAGTGAGATATAATTTCATTTTTGGTTCATCAAGCTGCAGAGTGTAGAGGTGCCCACTGAGGTACACCGCAGTCTAAAATGTTTCTCAGAATGGGGGCTTATTTATATCTTTTCATATCCAAATGTTTTAAAAGTAGAATAAAATCTAGAAAGCCTGGATTTAGGACGAAGTGCAGAGTCTGAGTAGAGCTGATTGATGTGCATCTGCTTAACGGGGTAAAAATACCTTAATCATTTTTAAAAAGCAAATTCTACTGAACACTTTTCAGGAGTGCTGATCTAGGATCAGATTCCTGATTATTATGACTTGATATTATGACGGAGGTCTTTCGAACATTTGTTCGTAATGCCTGACATTGTAGACTGTGGCATGAAACAAAAAAGTATGTTTCTCTACAAAGACCCATTTCTTACCCACTCCCAGTTCAGCGATTGATAAAGGGCCTGTAAATACCATTCTAACTGCCAGGTAGATTGTACGATATAGTAAAGTCCAAGATAATGGAGATAAAGTACCTAAAATTGGGCCCAACCAGAAGACAAAGGCATATTGCAGGAAACTGTGCCCAGAGCACGGAAACTGTACCGAAAATGCCAGTGCAGGGTTCATGATGGCCCCAGTGGTACCACCCCCTGGAGAGGAGAGAGGAGACATTAGTACAGGGGTTGAGAAGTCTGCTCCTGGAGACCCAGCACCATGCACTTTGGTAGCTGCCACCTCAAAGTCAGACATACTGGGGTAGCGGTGGCCTAGTGGTTCGAGACTTGAACCCATGATGGGATCATGGGTTAAAGTCCTGGACCAGTAGGTTACACTGATGTACCCCCATCACTGCTCCATGGGCTGCAGATGTCTGGCTGCCCACTGCTGCAGTGTGTATGGATCAAATACAGAGGAATCATTTTGATATGGTCACTTTCACTTCTTACACTCTCTACACCTGGCGATGAGGTGAACCAGGTGTGTTTGTGCAGGGAAATCCACCAAACTGGGCAACCGCTCTCCAGGCCACCCCGAATTCCATAGAAATTAAGCATCATCACCTGTGGCCTACCTGCATAGGCCAGGCTGGTGATTACAGCAGCAACCACGTGCACTCTTAGTTTTTCCCCAAACAGGCCGAGATTCAGCACTGTAGCCTGCAGGACGAAGGCGCAGGCCATCTCCACAGCCGCAGCCGCCGGCAGGGAGGCGTGGATGGGGCTGGAGCACTGATAGCCCGACGCTTTATGGGACAGGTGCAGCTCGGAGAGCCCCAGGGACCAGAGGCGCACCGCGGTGAAGCGCGAGAGCCACGCGGCGCCCAGCTGGCACGCGATCAGCGCCGCGCATGCTCGCAAGCTCACGGAGCCGCGGTACAGGCGCTCGAGCGCGCCCGACGGGTTGCACGAGGCGCCGCGGAAGGTGAAGCCGTGCACCACCGTGATGAGGTAGACGAGGCTGAGCCCGGTTTGCGGCTCCACGCTGCCGCTCTCCGCCAGCAGCTTCAGCTCCTGCGAGCATGCGCATAACTGCAGCGTGGAGAATATCTCCGTCAAGCCCAACCTGGAATCCCGGCTGGAGATCAGAGCTCCGGCCGCTCTCCTCGCCGCCTCGCACAAAAACACGATTACAGCCAGGAGAGACACCGAAACAGCCAGCTCTGCCATGTCCCGGGCCTGCCTCACACCTTTCGGATGTCCTCCGGGTGTCCCCTTTAGTGAAGTCCAGTTTGTGAAGAGAAGAAACTCGACGGAAGTTCGACTTCTGAAAAGGAAAAAGCCTTCCAAAGGTGACCGCTAGAGGGCGCTGCAGTCTCATTAAACTACTCTGCAGCGCGAAGGAGCCACAGAGGTGTAGCCTCAAATGTAATAACCTAAATTGAGCTCTTTTTTAGTTTTATTTTTACTCTTGGTGTCTCCTTAAGTACGTTTACATGCTTCAAAGTTTCGAAAAGAACTTTCGAAAATTAGTTTTTTGATTGTACATATTTTGTGCCGTTTTTATCCTTAATCTTAAACTATCAAACAAGTTTGAATATTTTTTACTTTTAGATTTTTTTTTTTTTTTTTTTTTTTTTTTTTTTAGCAATATTTCATTTTTGGCTTTTGATAAAATACAGTCTCATTTAGAGCTCATAAAGAGCTTTAGTTTTCCTATACTGTACATCATTTTCTGGCCTGTTTTTATCCTCAATCTGAAACTGCCACACTCAAGTAAAAGTGCTTTTACTTCAGTGTTATAATCACCTAGGGTAGACCTATTGTGCTTTTATTATTATTATTTTTTTAATTAGGTCTCTTAAAATAAGAGTCTCTTTAACGTTATGAAAAGGCCTCGGGTTTCCTATACTGTACATCTTTTTCTGGCCTGTTTTTACCCTCCATCTGAAACGGTTACACTTCGGTAAAGGTACTTTTACTTTTGTGTAAGGTAATCAGCGCAGAGTACTTTGGCTGTATTTTTGTGGTCCTTATCATAAAAGGTTTTACACAATACTTGCCATCCACTTGTTATTGAGTTTAAATCCAGTTGAACTGCTTAATACCTATACACCTAACCGCCCACTTAGATCCCAGAATAAAGATCTCCTAATTGTCCCTCGCATAAATAAATGTATAGGAGCACGAGCCTTCAGTTACAGGGCCCCTAGATTGTGGAACAGCTTGCCTGCTTCTGTACGGGATGCCGATTCAGTCTCAGTCTTTAAATCACGGCTGAAGACTTACTTCTTTAGTTTAGCTTACCCGCACCAATCACCATAGTGCACCACTACTAATCGCGTTACTAAGCACCAGTCGCTGGTTCTGCTGTACATGCCATCGCACTGTTGTTTCATTTCTGTGTCTGTCACTACTGGATCCTGCTTATTACTGATCATCATCATTACATTAGATCATCATCATCTTGGTAACCAGCTCAGATCAGCAACTGCTGATTAGCTATTACAGCCTAAGCAACAAACTGTGACAAGTATATACACCTACACAATTTTTTATTATTTTTTTAATGGATAAGACAGGAAAGAGAGAGCAGAGGTAGGAGAGTAGATGGTTTGGGAGGATTATTCCCTGAGAAATTCCATAAACAGGTGGGTCTTTAATCGACGTTTGAAGACAGCAAGGGACTCAGCAGTTCTGACCATCAGGGGGATTTAGTTCTAGAACTGAGAAGAGTCTTGATGCTCTTTTTTTCAATGGTGGGGGTTCAAGATGAGCAGTGCTTGATGGTCTGAGAGGACGAGAAGAGACACAGTGATAAGAGCAGTCAGGTAAGATGGTGCAAGGCTGTTAGTAGCCTTGTAAGCAAGAGTTCAAGTTTTAAACCTGATACGAGCAGCCACTGGGAGCCAGTGTAGGTCCCGCAGCAGAGGAGTGGAAGAAGAGAACTTGGGATAGTTAAAGACAAGTAGAAGCAGAATTGCAGCAGAATTTTGAATCAGTTGTAGTGGTCTTGTTGCCTTCAGTGGAAGACCTACCAGAAGAGAGTTGTAGTAGTCCAGTTTAGAGATCTTAGAGAAGTTTAGAGAAGTTCCATGATGACCTGTTATTAAAAAATAGCCAAACATGATCATGCCCTTTTCGTGTCACCTGATGGTCTTTAAAATGTGCTGCTTGTTTTAACTGTTTCACCAATTAACAGCAAAAATGCACTAATCAACCCCAGCATTAAATCCACTGGTTACCTGCATGCAGTGTTAACCAAACGTGTTTAAAAATAGGCCGCCATTACAGTGGCAGCTTTATGGGTGCCCAAGGCTCACTTAAGTGCATGCTGATGGAAGGTAAGCCCGTATGGTCCCACAGAAGAGCCACTGTAGCACAAATTGCTGAAAAGGTTCATACTGGATCTGAAAGAATGATGTCCATACACGCCGTGGGTAAGATGCCCTCCCACACTGCAAACACTGTTCAGGAAAGGTTTGAGGAACATGACCATTTAAGATGTTGGCCTTTGAATTACCCAGATTTCAGTCCAATACATCATCTATTGACCAATCCATAGAGACCATAAGAGTCTAAAGTTACCATCACAATAGTCAAAATATCCAGTCTGAAAATGAAGAGTCCAGTTTGAAAATGAACAGTGCTTTATGAGTGTTTTATTAGTTACTTAATGCATTTGAGACAAAAATAATGATATAAAAATATATTTTGGCAAATATGTCTAAGTCTTTACAAATTATTGGTGGTATATATCAGATTTTTCTTTCCTTGCCTATTAGTAGGACTACAAAATGTAGGCAACTGTAGTAGTTAAAATGGAAATTCCAGGATACATAGGACTTTTTCTCACTGGAATTTGCATCGTTTCACATGTTCACTTTTGACAAAATAAAATACCAAACTTAAACCAGACAATCCTGTTCCTGGTGCCCCCACCCCCTTAGAATCCCCTAAAAACACAGTGCTGACATTGTACAGTAATGTTCATGAGGTAGGCCCATGTTGTAAAAAAATCCAACATTGAGTGAAAAAAAATCTGCAGAAATCTGCAAACATAAATAAACTGTTGCAAGTGTAGCAAATGACCTACAATCTTTAAATTGCCTCACAGTCAGCCTCACACAGTTTTTCGAATGAACTGAAGTCGAACTCTGTCGTTACAAATTCAAAATTCCATATGAATTTGACAGATTTTTTTCTCAGTAGCAGGGAGATATCTCATGGCAAGGATATTCCTGGCATGTTACTTATTTCACAGTTGTCTGAAGCGGTCTCTGAGCGTTTGGGTGCATAGTGTGAGCTTAAGATCCACTTGTTACAGCCTCTCTTTTTGTCTTTCCAGCAGGAAAAAAGAGATCTTGTTCACAGCATAATATAAAGTCATTTTTTGGCAACTAGTTGTGGTTAATACTATAGATAACCGCTACAAGTGTCTCTCCGAAACCTGCCTTAACACTTTTTCAGTCCCTTTGCTGGTCTTCAACTTTGTGATCAACACAGAAGGTTATGGTGTTCACAGGTGCTCTGGAATGGCAGAGAGCAGAAGCAGGGTGGGAAGTATCTTTAGGCACCAGAGAAGTGGGGTGATCAAGAACTGAACCCGGAATGACTGTGCCTCCAATTGCAATCCCCTGGAAATAGAAACAAAAAAAGAAAACAAATGTCTTAAAAGTGTTATTTAAGGTTTACATAAAAAACCATTACAGTTTGTGACAACAGGCGTCAGGAAGATATCAGCTGCATTTTATGAATTAAAGCACAGTCGCTTGTTGCTGGAAATTTATGACAGCACTACTGCCCTCACTTTCTCTGGAACTCCTTCCCTCAACTGGCAGTTAGTGTTCTCCTCCAAGCGTGTTAAGCTTCATAAAGACTCAGCGGTTTGAAAAAAAGCATGTTTCCTGTGGAGGAAGCACATGCTAGCCTCTATTCCTTGAAGGAATCATGGCATTTGGTGAGCTGAAACTAGTGATTGGAACTAGACATACAGTCTCCCCCAAATTATGGGAACTGAAGGCATTTGGGTTTGAGATCCGTTTCTCTAGAGGGAAATTAGCATATGTCACACTCCCAAGTCCATCCTCTAAACTCCCAGCTCTAGTTGTTCAGGTACATGGATACGTGAACATTCAGATTTAGCTTGAAATAACATACACATCTTTATAAAAATCTTTATAAATATGATCAATGTTTAAATAAAATAAAACATTTACTGCATAATGGCTTCACAACTCATTCTAAGAATTTCGCTGCACTGTATGTAAATGTAATAAAATCTTAATAAGTATGCAAACTGAATCTGTTTAAGGAGACAAGCAGTACAGCAGAAAGCCTTACCAGGCATCTTATGCATGTAAAAGCTCGCCTCCTCCTTGTCCTTGTCTTCGTTTGTGTCCTCTTCTTCCTCGTTGCTGCAGTGTCCTTCTCTGTCCTGGAATGCTGCGTTCTCTCCAGTCAGGCTGGACGGGTCGCAGCGCAGGGCCACCAGTCTGTGGTGGATGGCCACGTACAAGCGGGCAATGTCACGCACGCTAGCTTGGATTAGGAAGACCCGGACAGAATGGCTGTCCAGATCTGTGGCTGTCACTTGTAGGTTTCTCCGTCCTGGCCGTCGCAGGTGTGTGTGTGGGTACAGCTTGGTGTTCAGGATCACTTTCAGGCTGCCCTGATGCCTCATTACTGAAGAGAATCAGAAGCAGGCAGGTCTCTTAAGGATGTTAATGTCAAATTTTCTTATTTTAATTTTCAGTACATTACTCTAAAAGACTGGCATTTGCTTGCAAAAATGCACTATCAATACAAATAAAATGAATCCAATGTATCTTTAATAATTTCGAGCCTGTGTTGAGTTTATAAACCTGCGTATTATCTTAATCCCTTATCGACACTCAGGACAGGTCACAGTCCATCCCAGAACAGAGACCCAGACAAACACACTCTCATTTCTTTGGACTGTGTGAGGAAACCGGAACACCCAGAGGAAACTCACACAAACACGGGGAGAACAAATAACTCCAGAGAGAAACTATATTGGGAATCAAACCCAGAAACTTCTCACTGTGACTGACACGCTGAATTTATACATTTGTATTTCACAGTGTCAGTGTGTTTGAAGCTGCCTTATCCACATACACTACAAATAAGCAGCGAGTTATCCATTTTCATTCCAGGGAAAAAGCTTTCCTTACAACATACATGAGTGTATGAGTCATCCCTATTGGCTCACCCAGTCTGGACTGCAAGCAGTCTTTAGTTCCAGTTTCCAAGTCATTTAGTCGCAGCACCCCTCTCCCTCTCTCAGTCCATGAATGCGTTCCCCTCTCCAGAACAAACAGCTTACACGTCAACTGAAGGAAACATCATTCAAACTTTCAGTTTTTTACAGAACTTTGGATAAGGACTTACACTTGAGACCACCAACACACATCTTTTACAGTTAAGCCAGCTGCAACAAATATTTAATATAAAATTACATATAAAATATTATATCATTCAAGTCTAAATCTTTTGGATCTGATCACAGCTGCCTTAAAACTGCTGATGAGGATCAGCACAATTGACTAGCCTTGATTTTTTCTGCATTTAGTCTACATTTTTCTGCATTTAGTCTACATTTTTTGTTCTATTGTTTAACAAACACATTTTGTTACTTCTTATTTTCATTATTTTTAATTAATCTTAATTTATACAGAATTTTGTAATATGTGAAGACAATAAAAACTCCTTTAGACCTGGACAACATTGCTCTCATTCTCCTCTCCGGTGAAGACCTGAACTCTTTTGAGTAAACAGTTTCTCCTGCAGGCGGCAGTGTAGGCTGCAGCCGACTCCCACAGCGTGCTCCGGACAGTCACTGCAGACAGAGCAGTTTTTGAAAAAGTGAAAGTGACTATTCTTGTCATTGTAAGAACACAGCACAGCACACAGTGAACTAGAACGAAATTGGACCTCTGCATTTAACCCATGCACAAACACACACCATGCAGCAAGGGGCAGCTATGAAAGCTGCCTAGAGAGCAGTGACAGGGACGGTACCTTGCTCAAGGGTACCTCAGGGCAACCTAACGGGGAGGAGTTTGAACCCACAATCTTCCGATCCTGTGGCCAACTCCCTAACCACTAGGACACCGCTGCCCCAGTTGCAGTTAATCAGCAAACTTCTGAGATAAACCCTTCCATCAACCAGAAAAACAAAAGCAAAATTCTTCAAGCATTCCCTCACTCAACTAATCAAGGGGTTTGGTTCTGAGTTCACACAGCTTTAAGTACATAATAGACTGTCTTTAAAATAAAAACTCATGGGTAACAAAGGTAACACGATTTTCTACTTTCTGCCCAATGACATTTCAAGATAAAGGCATTGAGAATGAATTAAATGGTGCATTGTGGAGAAAATTGCGCTTATTACTTTACAAAGGTATTGAATTGCGAAGTTTACAAAATGAAAATGGCCAATTTTTACAATCTTGAGATTGAGAATGGTAAATATGGTGACCAATATGGTAAATTAAGAATGGTATTAAAACAATAGTCCATCATCAGACAACTGACAGTGAGAGAGCTATCAGAGGCATTTCATCTGGATCCCCACTACTATGAATGATTTTGAGTGTAAGGTTCCCCTGAATGAAGGGATTCCTCTACAGTATATTTCAATAAAAGGTCATTTTGGCCCTTACCAGTCATTCTGCAACAAGGTGGACTTACTTTTATTCGTGGCCTCTGAACTGGATGATTCAGAGTCAGAAGAACTGGAGTCTGTGTCAGACATGTCTTCACTACATGGCCTTTTCTGTGGAGAGAAAAGCCATTTACTATGGTCTTGTGGAACGAATTGAGTAAAGCCTTCACAATGAGCTAAAGCAGAGTTCCTAAGAACTCTATCTAGCCTGGAATTATTTTCTACTTACTAGAACCCTCTCGCTCATATTCTCTCCAAACACAAACTGGATGTGACCGGCTAGAGTGGACTCTGTCTCCAGGAGGCTCCTGCAAGAGAGCGAGAGAACATTGAGATCATTCTCAAACATTTCTTCACTCTAAGAGCCCCAGGGCCTCACTAGTTCAGTTATTATACAAAGACAAAAAGCAGGGTCAGTGTGTCACCCTAGTGTGTACATGTTACTTTTCAAGGCAGCTTCAACAAAGGGCACAAACGACCCTACATGTAATATTTAAGGAAAATAACATGATGGAATCAGTATGAAAGAGTGAAAAAACTTTACAGAAAGCCAGTGTTCATAAGGCTGACATCTGACTAACATCTGTATAAGGCTTTATGACATCTATATAAGCATTTTATGTCAAATGGCATAAACCAACATTAACATTTAAGCTTTGTTTCATCAAGGATGAGGTCTCATAAAGTCCACTCTAGTGAATTTTGATTTCACCGCAGAAAATGTGATGAAAGGTGCTTTTTGGAGTAGCTTTATCACAGCAAGAGGTCACCGCACATTACAAACAGTGAAGTGATTTCAGAACAGCATTCAAACGTCAAAAATCAGCCATGGGCAGTATTCATGAGGCTTTATGAAAACTGACCTGACAACTGAAATAAACCAACAGACACATTTATATAGGCCTTTTCTCAGAAGCATCAGTCATTAATGCAGCTTTGGTCCATTTTAATGTCATTTCACCCCAGATGATGTAATGAAAACTGCTTTTTTAAATCTTTCTGAATGAAAGGTTTATATGCATGTCATGTAGCCTTTAAAAGAGCTTCTAAATGTCATACATCGGTGTGAGTGCATGTATCATCATATTAAGAAAACAAATGACATAAAGGTAAGATAATCATGAACATTCACAACCACATCTGTATGAGGATTTAGAAACTGCTTAATTTGCGTTCTGCTATTGTTGACAAAGTGTTTGGTGTATGTTGTCCAATGGGCAGCCATGGGCTGATGGTAAGAGAAGAGGAGTTCAAGAAGTGGGCGAGTAATGCTTTCCAACTTCCACATCCATAGCAAAAGCCCTTGGAGAATTCAGTTAACACTATTACGTGCCCTCTGGTGCAGGTATGAAGCCCACTGCTCCTGCTCCTCCTCCTGGTGTGTGTGTTCAATACCAGTGTGTCTGGGATTGGTTATGGGGACATATTCACTGTGCAGGAAATTCATTTTATTAATTTTATTTGTGTTTATAATGGACCTGAATTTCAATGAGGGCAAAAAGTGACCTTAAAGCCTGACCTGCTGGCTTGGGGTAGTGCCCCCTGCTCCAGTACATCAGCAGAAGATGGAAGGTTAATAGCAACCCTGGAGACTCCCTCATCTGTGTTTAGACTAACCTATAAAACAAGGTACAAAAATATACTTTATTGGGAGTAAAGGATGTACACCTGTAAAACCAGCTTTGACAGCTTTAGGTACAGAGAATGGTTAACAGAAGGGCTTTGTTTTCTATTTTGAATCCATATGTTACTCAGACTGTAAGGTGTAAAAAAAAAATACACCATGAAGCTGACAGTATGACCATTTAGGATGAATTATCTGGATTATTATCTTGTGTGGCATTTATGACCACGGTAAAAGGGTAAAAAACCAACGCTGAAGGTTGAAGAGGCTCAACCGGCCTGTTAAAGTAGTACTTATAGCATATAAATACTTTCTAACATGATAGTGACATCCAAAGCTCTACTTCAGTGAGCAGTAAATCACTCAAACTCTTACACAATAGCCATTGCCCTTGACACTGAAATGTGGAAATTCAACCAGGGCTTGTCCTGAGACCTGTCTATGAAATACCTGTCTGAGATGAGGCATGTCATGGCCACTCCACGACCCTGGAGCTACCAGGAGAGCCGGCCTTAAGAGCGCACGCTTCACTTTGGATTGAGGAGACACTGCAAACAGAGCAAGAGGAGCTCAGTGAGTTTCTGAAAACTTCAAAACGCTTATAATGGTCCCATAGATGTAGCGAAGCAACACTACAAAAGAACCTCTTCAATCTCTTTTAGTATTTTTCTGTAAATGAGATGTGCAAGCATGACAAACCTTTAAAAACATTTTGGAACCTATGTTTTAAAAACATGAAATGTTTTTTTTTGGAATCCAGTTGTTTTTTCAAATCACTTTTTATCTTTTAAAATGCAACTTTTTTTATTTCAACCATATAAAATGACGTATCACAAATGAACATAAAATCAGAAATGATTTTTTTTATTATATCTTTTTATTCTGCTGAAGTCACACAGGTTTAATTATTAAGATGTGCTGTTAAAGTGAAATTGAGATTTCCAAAGATGCCCAAAGTTTTTAATGCTTCCGAAGCTTCCTCAAAAAAAGGTTCTTGCTAAAGTATTTTAGGGGATATTTGAAATAAAATAATAATAAAATTCATTTACAATGAACCATATGTAACAATGTGAAATCAGACCACTGTGAACACGGTCATATACATTTTAATAACTGAATTATTCTAAAACTACATTGCAAATCTGCCTAATCTGAAATGATCACAAAAGAAAACAACAAAAAGAAGCATATGCTTACCTGTGGTTATGGAGTCACTGCTCAGGCTGTGCATGTTTGAAGGCATAAACACATTTGATCTTGTGACTGTGAAAGCAAGAAAAACACTGGTTACATTTCATGTAGCTTTCATTTAATGATTAAGAGAAAAATGTCTGACAGCTCAATGTGAGTGTTTTTTAACTGCTCACAAAACACTACTTTTCTGACATTTGTTTGCATCCAGAAAGCCGGTGAGTAATGAAATATCTCAGCACATGCCACCCACAGTCTCAGCATCATAATTTAAATGGGTGGGGCGTGATGTAAACAACTATTCAGTTAAACAATGGTTGCACCTTGAGAAATGTAGTATTGTCACATAAAAAAAAAAATAAAAAAAAACAGTGTCAGTGTCAGCTTGTCTGAACAGTCATCCGTGTCCTCAAGCTCTTTTGAATTCCCAGCTTTTATGGTTTATCATGTATGAACCTCCTCAACTGTGATCCACTCAGTCTGTTAGACTGGGCCAGATCTTGAAAAGACGCCCTGATCAGCAGACCCCACTGGTCTGGCCAAAGGGTAATGTAGTGATTTGTGTGCAGCAGGTGAGGGTTGCTCTGCCTCAGGCTCTGAAACAGAAGCCAGGGCTGAAGAGCCTGCAGGCATGGCCTGATTAAACCAGAAGGGATTTAGCAGACGTTTTGACCTAAATAAAGCATGGTACCCCTGTAAAGACCTCAGGCGGATTTTTAACTACTGAACGTTACAAGAACGCAAGGTGTGGATTCACATTTTTTAAGTCAAGAAGCGATTGCGTGCTTACCAGGTAAAGGTGGAGGAAAGGAAAGAGAACTCGAACGCACTCGCCTACAGCTGTCATAGGGTCCTGTTAGGAGATAAAAGACTGAGATTGATTTTGTTTTCATTACCAGCAATACTTTTACTGAGAGTGGAGCCTAATCCTGAATTGGGCGTATATTTGAACACGAGAGGGACTGTCTTATCATTAATAACAACTGGAATTTAGTTGTGGATCATGGCATTTTGCACCAAAATTAAAATACCTTTTAAAATACCTTTTAGTTTTCTGAAGCTTAATGCAACATTTTATTTAAAAAAAATGATGGAACCCATGTAAGATAGCAAATAGTGGTCATCAGACTGGTAATAGCATGGTGGATTAAAATGCTTCTTTCCAGAAGTTCTTTAGAGCCCATCTGTGTGCCCACACTTCAGCTCATCTTTTCATAGTTTTAAAATCTTAAAGTCTCCATATTATGTAACACATTTAAACCAAGTGTGGTCTCAGTACGTTAAAAGGGTCTTCTTCAGGTTTCTTGTTTAAGCAGCTATATAAGAGACTTTCTTGTGAGCAGAGCATGGAAAGATCAATTCCTTACTCTCTTAGAGTAAATAAATAACATTCGGTTCACTGTGATTTCCAAATAATTCAATCATTATGATGTATGGAGTCATCAGAAGTGCTTTAAAGTGAAATGCATGATTGTTGAGAAGCTGGACAATGGCAGTGATAGGAACCAGGGGTCTACAAATGCACAGCATGTACATGTAAAGTCATTTTATTAGATTACATGTTTATTAGGACCTGTCCAGGGTGTGTCCCCCGTCCTTCGCCCTGTGTGAGCTGGGATGGACTCCAGCACCCTCCCGCGACCCTCGTTTTGGACAAGTGGCAGAAAATGACTGACTGACTGACATGTTTATTAGATTACACGTTTTATATAATGTTAACAATCTTAACATCACATCAAAATACTGGTACATTTCTTTGGGGGCTATTTTGCCTTATGCATGTTATCTGTCCACCATGAAAGAATTCAAAAAGAAAAAATACATGAAATTCTCATGTAACACCTTAATACTTTCAATTTCTGTACAGACATCTGCTTCACATCACCACTGTTTCAGAAAGAATCATTGTATTGCTCTTTAACACTAACCTGTAATCTCTAACAATTACACTGTAAGAAATGATACATTTCAAACTCCCACCTTTTCTGGTCCGACTGAGCAAGGAAGGATAGGTGAGGGATCTGACACGTTTGTTGACACCAACTCCTGAAAATACAAACAAAACCCACGACTAAAACTTTGTAGCCAAGAAAGCAACACTTAACTGGAGTACATGTTGTGCAACTTTAGTGGAGCCAGTCGAGAAGCTTACCATTCCTTTCTTCCTCGGCTCTCCTCTGAGGAACAGAGATACAGAAGGTTGGTTGAGCCTCACTAAGGCAAGCTGAGCCAAAGTGCTGAATATGTCTGCTCAGCTCGCTCTGGACTATGCAGATATTCTAGTGTTTGGCTTTACCTTCAGTCTTACCTTCATCGGACCCATCATCTTCTGAAAGATGAAGAGCGGTGGGGCAAGTACAGGCTTGTCTGAAACAGAAGAACAAATTGAAAGATGATTTTTACATTAATTCAACCATAAAATAATACGGTTGTTTAAAAAACAACCATTGCAACACCCAGGAACAGCACAATATTTCATTATTTCTTCCAATCCAATAACTCTGCTAAAGGACGTCTGCAGTAATCACAACGTGAATGACTTTAAAGTGGCTTTAATATCTGAATTAATGGTTATCTGCAGATGTAATATAACAACCACAGGGGCTCTTTTTGGAGTTTAGCTTTTGTGTATGAACTGAGAACTGTATGATACTTTTTGAAACATTTTGCCTAAACCATGCATGATTTTTGTTTTCACATAGTAGTGGTGGTCTAGTGGTAGGATACTCGTCTACAGACCAAAAGGTCACAGGGTTGAATCCCAGCTCCAGCACTACCACCACTGGTCTCCTTTTTAAAATGTTGCTCCAAGGGGACTGTCAGGAAACATAGAGTCACTCTGGATAATGCAAATGTAAAATGTAAGTGATACAGGCCCTTTAATATACACTGATGAGTGTGAATTATACAATCAGCAGAGGGGGCCAAAAATAGCATCATGCCTTTGAAAAAATCCTGGCCTACTCCTCTACTTAATGAATAGAGCCCTCAGTTCCAAGGCTCACACAGCCCCAAGGCTTTACGCAGGTCGTGATAGTCAGAGGCCCACTGTGGCAGAGGTGAGAACCGGGCGGCTGAAGGTGTGAGACAAGACGTCGACACACCACTTGGCCCTGGGCCAAACTAATCCTGGCTCAGGCCTGTCTGCGGATTAAAAATAAACTGCCAACTTTTATCACTGCACTCTCGCTATAAAAGTGAAGATCCTTCCTGTGCCATGGGTCACATGCTAGTCTTTATTACTGTGTTTTTATTTTAATCGCCGTCTATTTACTAAAGTGTTCCTCAATAATATAAGCACCAGGACATCTACAGACCTGAAAACAGGCAGCCCTTGGTTGCTATTATCTTCTGGTTACTGGTCTTTTTAAAGAAAATCTTCAGCATTTTTGACACAATCGATGTCAAATATATATGTTGTCCATGTTTAATCATCATCGAAAATAACCTTAACAGCTTTCGCTGCACTTAGAAATGAAACAGAAAACAATTGACACATGACAGCATTCATTATGGAGGTGCAAGTTAAGCCATTTACCACACAGTTGGCAGTCAAAAGATAAAGACCATGCTCAAATCTTTCTTTTATGCATGAAAATAATGCCTTTACAGGGAACAAACTCAAATATGGCATTTTTGACTATTTTCTTGAATTCTTGAATACATTCTTGAATTTTGTGCTGTAAAACACAGCAATTGCACATTAAAATTGCACAGAATGTGTCTGAATCAACATATTTGACTGGGGGTGCCCAAATTATTGCACTTCTGCATGTCTTGTGCTCTATGCAATGCTGATCTGTTCAGTTCTGTCAATGCTACACCAGTGTGATTCACTGGAAAATAGGTCATCCTACAACCTAGCGCTTGTAGTCACAAGGAAAAAAAAGACCAAGGAGGAGGGCTGCATCGAATCGAGCTGGTGAACTGCAGGCAGAAGGCGCCCAGGCTGTCAATCTCTTCCAGATGAACCACCTATTAGATGAAGTGTACCAAGTGATACGTAATAGACAGCTCTGCGTTACAGTGACGCAGATAATCCTGCTTCTGACCTCTCCAAGGGAAAGCTGCTCATTTCAAATTGCATTATCCATGCGGACAAGCAGCACAGCTTGTCCAATCAGCACCCTGCTGGGGATCGTGCACCATGTGCCAAAGTACACACACCAGTGTATCATGGCTTTGCAAGAAAGCTAGCCCACAAATCACTGCCCCACACTTAGGTGCAGTGCAGACACTTTGAGACGCCGTTTGAGCAAATGTTAAAGAGCTTTAAATGTCCCACTTGGGAATCAAGAGAGGGATGCCTGAATATTCATATGTGCCTAAAGACCACAAACAGAAAACTAAAAATATATGAATGGAAGTAGATAATTACTGTATATTGTGTTATTGTAACTTATTTGTTGGGTGATTGTTTTTTTTTACTGACTTTTTTTCACCAAATATTTGAAGCAGGCATACACTTATACACTACTTTGCAAAAGTCTATGCAAATTTGTTTGTTTTACCTTGGCAAAGTTTGTTTTTACATATTCCCAAACCACAATACACTATCAGAATAAAAATCTGATTTCTGAATCTAAAGATGCAGCAAAGCATCACACTTCCATCAGCAGCACCTGATTTAAAAGAATGAAGCAATTTACAAACAAAGGTGTTGAACAGAAAATATTAATTACACTGAGATTTCTGGAGGATAGGTTTTTACAAGATTTTACAATACTGTAGATCACTATGTGCTTCAGATATTACGTTTTTAATATATTTTTGTTTATTAACTTGCTTATTTCAGAAATAAATGACCAAATAAATGGTTGTCCAAATGACTTTCTCGGCTCTCTTACAGTAATGCAAACTGCATACTGCTTTTTTATGTTTCTTTATATTTTTTTATGGTGGATAAAAAAAAAAAAAACATTTCAGATCTTCAACTTATCAGGAATCAGGAAGCATATTTATAACCATTTCGTGTAACTATGAACTATGAAAGCATTTTTAGGTCTTCAGACATCTGGTTCCTATCAACTGACTACCGAGATCAAGTTTCTTCTGACCGTTTCTAATCATACCACTCAATGCAAATACAAAAACACTAATTAAACAGTGGAAATCACTTTTACATAGCAAAAGCATGGCAAAAAACTGTCAGAAATATAGTTAAATATTGTAAACCGTGACACATCAGGATGAGACAAAGGCGTGAAAAAAGAGAAACAGCCCAAGCTGAGGTGTTTCAGCGGTTCTTTGAAATCAATTTGAAACAGCGAGTGTCCAATGAATGACTTCATAAGTAATTCCTCTGTGAACACCAACTGATATTCATTTTTAAGTTAAATGAGCTTTTAGTGGTTGCTGTTAAGGTTTTGTTATCAATTCATAACAAAACCGTTAAACCAAAAAGCAACATTTCTGGGTAACACTAATACCAGTGTGCAGATACAGATGCTGTAGATCACGGAGTCAGCTCAAACCAAATGACTCAAACCAAAACCCTCCTCACTTAGACTTACATAATCAAATTCCACACAGTCCAGCGAGTATTCTTCAAACCTCCTCCACCGGTGTGTTATTTTTGTCAAAATAGGGCATGGGCTGATGCCACACACATACATCTCTTTTTGGCATCGTTTAAAGCCGGTCAGCCTTTTATGCATTTGGACGTCATGTATTTCAAACACGCTGTTCGTCTCTAGAGAGAGCAACTCCACGAGTCTCAAAGCTGAGCACCATGTGCTCAGTGATAAATATACAGAGGAGCTGACAGGAGAGCGGGCTTTGTCTGTGGCACTGTTGAACTCTCCACCAGCTGGGCTTAAAGCAGCGTGTTACATAACTCCCAAAGAAAAGATCCGTTTAACAGCAGAGCTCAATTAGCAGGCTTTCTGGCCTGATCACACATACAGAAGCATCGTGAAGAATTACTGGCACCTTTATTAGATATGCAAAAGAAGACATATGGAAATATGACCAAAATGTGGTCTTTCTATGTGAGCATTTTTTTTTTTAAAAAGGTAAAGTTAAACTTAAATTGGCCTTAAGTTAAACTTAAGGCCAATTTAATTCAATTCCACCCACAAGCTTGGACTCACATAAACACACAATGCCACGAAGTCCAGGAAGGGGATACTTGTCTGTGGACCAAGAGGTAGCACTACCACCATTGGGTTTCTGAGCAAGACCCTTAACCCCAAGTAGCTCCAGGGAGACTGTCCCTGTAATCAGGAACTGGAAGTCGCTCTGGATAAGAGTGTCTGCCAATTGCTGTAGATGCCTTAAAAATTGGGAAGGTGAAAGTTAATGAGGGGATTCTGGCTTGGATGATAGGTGTTCGTGATGGAAAGTAAACTTGATATAATTACATTAACATTAAACACACTTTTTTTGTCAAAAAAACCCCCCAAAAAACTAAATTGCTAAATTGCACCACACAGCTTCCTCTAATTACCTTAATCACTGTGCCTGTTATTATGGACTGTAGCTACCTATCAGCCCAAACTGAGACTTAGAAATGTTTAGATCAGAGAGCATTTAAAGTGAGTGAAAGTTAAGTGAAAATTACAACTTGTCATTGTGAAACACAGCACAACACACAGTGAACCACAATGAAATGCAGCCCCTGCATTTAACCCATACACACACACGTGCAGCAGGTATAGAAAGCATCCGGGAAGCAGTGATGGGGATGGTACCTTGCTCAAGGGTACCTAAGGGCAACCTACTGGTCTGGGATTCAAACCCACGACCTTCTGATCCTGGGGCCTAGTCCCTAAACACTAGACCACCGCTGTCCCCATTAAAGACATGTTTCTCTAAGCAGACTGGCACAAGTTGCTGTCTTTCCCACAATCAGAATATGACCTGTCTCCAGTTCATGAATGGATTTCACAAGCATGCTCAAATCTTTTGCTCTGTAAAACATGCTGGGTATTTTAATGCAGAACTCTTGGAAAGACAAATACTAATCTGGAGTTTACGATCTGCAAACAGAGCAGAACATCATCTCAAACTGAGGCAGAGCATGGCAAGGTGATCAACAACAGTTTTCTGTTGCAATTACATTGTAATCCAACAGACAAATCATTTTTAAAAGCATGATGTTGTGGTGGATGGTTTCTGTTTCCCACCCAAATCACGGTTGTGGGATAATTTTATTTTGAGCATAAGTGTGCAGTGCAGAACTCCAACGCATGCACAAACATATAAGCTTGCACATGGAATGGCATAATATGCCTGTGACAGCAGCAGCCTGAGAGGGAAGAACATGATGTGTCTCTATAAGTCCAAACATCAGCTGTGGGCCAGCAGCAGCTTTGCCGCTCCAAGGTCAAGAGCTTCCAGCTGAAAATGACAGGCAGCTGAGTCACACACCACTCCCTCACATGAGGGCCTTAAATCAGAGCTGAGAGGAGATTAAAATGGAAAAGCATCTAAGCTCTGTTCTATTCCTGTACGATGATGACTGCACCCGGTAGGGGTGGATGAGCGGACCACATTTATTGATATCATAAAAAATCAAAGTATGATATTCTGCACATGTTGGGAAGATAGAAACACTGAATTTCTCATTACAGACAGTAAATTTTGTCACTTTTAGTTTGATTAGGGGTGTCTTAAATGACTCAGTGGTAAGGGTAGGGGTGCAAACAATTTAATGACTTCCCTTCACTTTACTTTGTGATGGAAGCGTATGTGTGATTTTAAACGTCATGTAAACAGCAAGCCTAACAACATCCCCATATGCCACCTGTATTGAGTATTTAGGCCTTGTTAGGGCATGTATTTCTATAGATAGATAGATAGATAGATAGATAGATAGATAAAACCACAACAAAATGCAGACTCTGTATTTAACCCATACGTTTAACACACGTACAGCAGGAGGCAGCTATTGAAAGTGCCCGGGAAGCAGTGATGGGCACGGTACCTTTCTCAAGGGTACCTCAGGGAAACCTACTAGCCTGGGATTCAAACCCACAACCTTTTGATCCTGCTAGGCGTGTTAGGTGTTTACATGTTAGATGTCCTTTCTTCGTTGGTAAAACACCTACTATGTACATCTGCAGCTCCAAGAGATCGTAAATGGCCAATTATGCGAACAGCAGCATCATAACTAAAATCAATAGCGGTCATCTTGAAGCGTGATTTTTCTTCTACCAACATCAGCCTGAGCTAACAACAGTGTCAGAGAACGCACAAGCAGGTGTGTTTGAGATTTAGGTATTAATTAAATGCAGTTTGATGCACCTTGATGCTAATTAGTGCATATAAACATCCATTAAATAAAATAAAATAATTTTTTTTTACACTGAATACATCCACATCCGTCAGAAAATTGTGCTCATTTTATTTCTCACCGAAGTGTTCCCTGAACTTAGACACAGGACTGAACGAAACTGTGGAAACCAAAACAGGACGAATACAATGGCTGAGTGAACGTCTTTCTCTGGTTCTGTTACTTGTGAGTTGACTGATGTCTCTGAAAAAAATAGAAGTTTTTTTCCATCTAACTCTCCAGTTAAAGCCAGTTCTTACTTGTTCTGCCTTGTTCTGCTCCCTCTGTCCTTGGCTGGCTAGAAATGTAATTGGCCCATAAAAAAGTGAAAGGACTTCTTCCTGGCAGACGCTGAATACGTCATAAACTTCGATGCCAGCTCTACCAATCTCTGCCCTGACTTACACTGCCGTTCAGAAGTTTGGACTCACTGTGGGAAGTAAAGCATAACCACTTTTGCTAAGGCAAGCTTTACAACAATGATCAAGGCTCTACAACTTCATGGGCTTCCACGATGAAACAGAAAGCTGGTACATATTAAATAATGGATATTCAGAATTAAACAGACGTAAACAATTGATATTGCGAATGCGTTCAACACTGGATAAAGCTATAAAAAGCTATAAATAGCTAATAACTCTTTTCTGGCTACATTTTAATTGGCCTACAATGAAAGAAAAGGAGCAAACATTTGACATGAGCCATGAATGTGATTGCAAATCGTTCATGCACCCTTTTTATGCGGTCTATATAGCAAAAATGAAGGAAACTGTAAAAACACCCTATATTTAAACCTGTCCCAAGTGCTGTTACAGCTCAGACTGCTTTTGAGCTGAGGTCTGACTGGATGGCAAAAGAACATTTACAAAAACCTGCAAACTTTTAAGTTTTAAACACTTTTTGGGGCACTGGGGTGGGAGGGCACATGTTGCCGGCTGACATGGACCAGACCCCTCTGGCCTGAGCCAGATTGCTCCTAGAGAAAGAGAGGGGGTAGGAAAAAACAATCTTACCTCAAAGCATTGGACGCAGCAGCTGCACACATACATCGCTCACAGTCCGAACAATGATCCCCCCCATGCTGCCAGTTCTGATCGCTCCCTATTGCCTTGTGTTCTTTTGGACAACAGGCCGCATTCACACAGCGCTTGGCTGCAGGCCTGCTGCGGCTCCAGAGGTTTCCTTAACATTTTTCTGCGGCCAAAATGCGAACAACGACAACAACTTAGTCCTGCCCAGTGCAGCTGCGTTTACTTAGAGAAGCTCTGCAAGATCTCTTTGTTTGCAGCATCAGCAGTCCAAACTCTGCACAAACTATAATCACCATCCACTAAAATGTGCCCAGCGTGCTATTGTGCCATGAACAAGTAGATGTTATGGGATCCTGCAGACGTTAAGGCTTGATGGCATCGATTAAAGCTATAGTCGATGCCCCAAAATAGCTGTGCAGTGTTTTTAAAGCTTGGCAGCACTCTCCCTTCTCCCGTTCAGCCTGATCCAAATGAGACGACGAGTGGGACATGAGGATGATGTACATGCAAAAAGAACCTCTAGCAGTCTATTCTAAGGGCCGCCACAGCCAATAGGAATGTGTCCCGACAACTTCCATATATGAGCGCTACAGTTACAGACTGTGGATTTTTCTTCAAGGACCAGGTTCTAGAGACTTAGCAGTCAAGACCAAAAAGGGTTATTTGAATTTGTAACAATAGTGGAACCCCTTTTTGTTGAATTATTGATGAAACCTCGCAGAATAATCTTATAGTTTATAGTCTTACAATCTCGCCATCCTTTACAATGACATCACTTCCTTTCAAGTAGTAGGAAGCTACAATATAGCATCTAGTTTATAGATTTACGTCGTTTACTACTGAATACAAATATAGATCATTAATTGAGCAATTATTCCAAACTCACTTTAAAAAAGTAGCACCAGGAGTTCTTTGAGAAATGCCACAGGAAAACCATTTTTGGTTCCTCAGAGAACCATATTCATAAAATTGTGTAAGTGTGAAGAACCTTCAGGTAAGTCATTTTATGTTTAAAGGGTTCTTACAAGATCCATTATATTATTTGGAGGTTTTTTTATACCTTTAAAAAGGTTCTTCACACAAGCACATCTCTAAAAAACCTTCCATTCTAGAGCAATTTTTCTTATATATCCTAGAAAGAACTCTGGAACCAATCACTTTTAAAAGAATGTGCTATAGAAGCATTTTTGGTTCCCCAAAGAAAGAAATCCTTTAAAATGGTCCTCATCATTTAGGTCTGCCAGAAACTCAGTGGAACCATACAGAGGGAAACATTTACCATGTTCTAGTAGCAAGAAGGCCCTCAAGGCCATTTAAATGAGAACAATGAAAAACTGCCAACAGTTTTGAGAGTTTACATAAGGACCTACACTTCTCCCATTATACTAAAAGCTTGCAGCAATTTCAGGTGAATATTAATGTAATTTAGGTGTATCAGTGAGTCAGCACCCGGTTGATCCCAAAAAAAAGGGGGGGGGGGTTAAGGCGTGGGAAACGAAACCCAGTAACAGACTGGAGCAGACAGGCTACCACCCTTCTGAGCGAACTGGATTAAGCCGCCTTGATCTGGTCATTACTTTCAGAAGCGGGATGTGACACCCCCAGTAAGTAAAACTGTCCCATCTGAAAGTAACCGCCTCCTGACTGTCTCCCCACACATGTTCTCATGTCTCACCAACTGGTAACTGAGAGCCCTTTGCTGGCATTAAGCATTAGATGGTCTCGGTTGTGCTTGCGGGGAACCGTGTAAGAATTTATGGAAGAGATATACTTATCCAGTGTAACTGCAGTCTGCACACAAGAGTACATTTACATGTTTTGTCTTTTACAAATTAATATCAGATATAGTGTGTATATAGTTTTATTTCTAGATGTATCTTATTTATACCTTTTTCTTTATACTGTTTTTTGGAGTTTTTGGAGCAAGGGGTACATTTCTCTGCATGTTGTAGAACTTGTAGAACTGTGTATGAGACAAACTTTTTGAAACACGAGTCTTTAAAAATAGTCCATGCCTAGCCAAGAGGTATTTCTGCTCCCCCAAAATGAAAAAAAAAAAAAGTATTTAGTGTCATTTTTACATAGTTACAAATGCACCAAAATATGATTGGGATTACTTACAAAAAGTGCCAATATTGCACCTGCACTCAGTTGTTTCTGAGAACCACAAAGGCTGTACAGTTGAATATTCTTGCAGACTAACTAGCTGTGCATGCCTCCTATTGCACGTTAAGAACTCTTCTTCTGTGCCGCACTAGCCAGGAATAGTCTATGGTACAAAAAGACTGTATTTACTATACATACATCATTCAGAGTAGGACAGAGGTCATTCCAGCTGTGCAAACTTCATAAAATCAGAACTGGAAGGTGTTCAAGCCGAACAGAATGGGTGTTACTCACAATAATAACATTTGTGATCAGGAATTTGTGGAAAACTGAATAGAGCCATATTGGCCACACTATTAGATCATCCAGTACTTGTCAAATTGTATCAGATGTCTGTGACAGTTGCTCCCAATGCATTAAAACGCACTGCCCAAAATGACAAATACACACCTGCAGCTTTCTTGGGACTCACCTTGAGGGGAGGAATACACCCCATCCCGTACACAGTGGGCACCAAGTGAGACATGGTTACCCACTGCAGGTCCGGAAGGGGTCCTGTGGACTCTAGCGGTGGGGGAAGACGCGGGACAGCGCGTAGACAGAGACATCATCCTGGGACAGGATGCATCTGATCCTGCTGGGGGCTGAGTCCCTCTCATAGCCCTCCAGTCTCAGCTGAGCAGTTCAGTTCAGCTCTGGTGGGCGTGACTGCACTGTACACACTAACGATCAGGTCGGGGTGTAATTTAATCACTTTAATCAAATTAAACGCGCGACGAGAGCCAGGATCAGTCCAGATCCGGCCGGAATGAGCCGTTTCTGGCAGCGACCCTGTGCGTCGTGTCCGGGAGAAATGTGAATGAAAGCTAAGGGGGTGGCAACGGGGGCGTGGTTGATATGTAGGGGGCGGGGCCTAGGGAGCATGGGGTTTGGCACGTGTGCTGTTCATTTATTTATTTATTTATTTATTTATTGCTGAAAATATGAATCTAAACAAACATGTGCTGGAAAAACAAACCTGCCACGAATTTACCTGAAACGATACGTTTCAGCAAAATCTACATCTGTTTCAGTTTCCAATGTTTGAAAGGCATTAAAATAATTTTTATATTCCTCTTACTGTTTACTCGTGCCTCTTCCTGTCTATCTGTACAGCTGTAACAAAAGCAATGTAAATAAAGTTTTTTCTGATTCTGAAATATACCTTTTTGTGAAAGCTCCTTGATACATGGGATATACAGAGAGCCAACAGAAATCCTTTCTTTCCTTAATATGCTACTAAAAACAATTTAATCTTTAAGTAATATTAATGTATAGCTCGCGGTTTGACGCATTCTCTATTTTGGAAAGTAAAAAGTATTTTTCTTTGTACTTGTTTTGATCACCTGTTATTACACAGTTACAAATTAGGGCTTTTTGGAAATCATGCTCTGTCACGTGACCCAACAACGGCAACAAGGGGTGTGCGCATGCGCAGTGGGACTGCACGGAATTTTCCACTAGGAGTGGGTTAGCGTTTCTTCCTGGAACAGACTGCTGGAAGCTCATTATTATCAGGATTTCAGTGTAATTTTACTCCGAGAGTAGTAATCGGTTCGTCAGCACGTCGTACGCTTTCGAGGTTTAGTTTTTTATTTTAAAACAAAGAATAAATACAGCTTAGAAAACACTGTATGCTAGTAAACTTGAGTAGTGAGCTTGTTTCAGGAGTAAACACACAGTGATATTTAGTCCTATTTGCTATAATAAACACGCCCTAATTTTGCCAAACTCAGAAGGTGGGGTCGGTTGGATAAAACGTGTCTGTTTTGGGCAGGACAGTGTGGCCTGCTGCTGGAAATAGGTCTGTTTGCTCCGGATTTGACTGGGTTATTCCTGAGGAGGCCTGGTTTACTGAGGGGTTGGAGCCAAGCAGCTTGTTGGCAGTGTTATCTGTAAGGACAGTTTCACAAGGCTGGTCCTGAACTTTCATATTATTTTTGCTTTTTTATATATGATTTGATTCTTGTTTTCTTGCTATGGGTGTATTTTTTACATGCTCAATCTGATGACAGCCACACAGAGTCTGCAGATTAATTTGAAGCTTAATGCTAATGCTAGCTTGCTTGTATTTCTTGGCCACTAGCTCAAAGGCTGTATGGATGAATGTGCAAAAAGGAATAACATTTCGCCCTCGTCATTATTAACATGTGAAAAAGGAAAGTTATTATTTGTGATTGTAAAACAAACCACAGCACAACGCCACAACAAACTGTTTCTCTGCAGTGATCCCATTCAGCCACACACCCCGGAAGTAGCTTTAGGGGCTGGTAACTTGCTCGAGGGTACCTCAGGGTCTGGGACTAGAACCCTTGACCTTATGATCACAAGGTCAAGAGGCCACTACTGGCCTGGGAACTGTGTTTCCTGATGTTGCACAGCTTAAAAGCACCAAAACAAGCAGCGGCTATTTGCTTACCAGCCGCACATGGGGGTGGATGAAGCCGTCATCTACCTGCTGCACCGGGCCCTCACTCGCCTGGAGAGTGACAAGAGCACTGTGAGAGTCATGTTCTTTGACTTTTCTAGTGCTTTCAACACAATCCAGCCTTCAGTTCTGAGGGGAAAGCTGGAGGGAGTGGGTGTGGACCATCACATGACTGCGTGGATTATTGACTACCTCACCAATAGGCCCCAGTATGTGAGACTCCAGGACTGTGTGTCTGAGGTGGTGGTCTGCAGCACTGGAGCCCCAAAAGGAACAGTCCTCGCCCTCTTCCTCTTCACCCTGTACACGGCGGACTTTAAATATAACACGGACACCTGTCACCTGCAGAAGTTCTCGGACGATACCGCTATTGTTGGTCGTGTGTCGGAGGGGAACGAGCAGGAATACAGGGGGGTCATCAGTGACTTCGTCAGATGGTGCAAACAAAATCATCTGCACATCAATGCAAGCAAGACGAAGGAGCTGGTGATTGAGTTTCGCAGGAAGTCACCCCCCATTACACCGGTGGACATCCAGGGTTTGTGCATTGAAACGGTGTAGGAGTACAAATACCTGGGTGTCCACATCAACAATAAACTGGACTGGTCCACTAACTCTACTGCTCTGTACAAAAAGGGCCTCAGTCGTCTCCACCTGCTAAAGCGGCTGAGGTCCTTTGGGGTTAACAGAAATCTCATGAGGTCCTTTTATGACACTGTGGTAGCGTCTGCTGTTTTTTATGCTGTGGTCTGCTGGTGTGGAAGAGTCGCAGAGAGGGACAGAGGGAAACTAAACAAACTGGTCAAGAGGGCCAGCTCTGTCCTGGACTGCCCGCTCAAGTCCATCGAGCAGGTAGGGGAGGAGAGGATGTTACCCAAACTAACATCCATCATGGACAACACCTCTCACCCCCTACACGAGACTGTACGAGCACTGAGCAGCTCGATCAGCAGCAGACTGTTACACCCGCAGTGTAAGAAGGAGCTACCGCAGGTCATTCTTACCTGCAGCAATAAGACTCCACAATTCCACATCATAGCATTACATATTGAATATTACTTGTTTATTATATATATTATTATAGATTATATATTATATTATTATATATTACATTTACATTTGTTACTATTTGTTTATAATTTATAACTTATTTATTACTGTTTACTGTATATATGGTCACCTTCCCTAATCTTCATGTAAATATGTATATATGTGTGTATATATATATATAGATATATAGATTATTTATTTTTTTATAGCTCTGTACTTGTTCCTCGTTCTTTATATTTTTCTATATTTTTCTTTTTCTTATTTTTCTGTACATCTATCTTTCTATATTCTTTCTGTCTCCTTTCTAAATGGCCCTGTAATGCCCAAATTTCCCATTCGTGGGATAATAAAAGATTACTCTACTCTACTATTCCTATGTTGTGCAAAGTGGATAACATTCAACATAAGAAACTGTTGAGAGACAGAGATTCTCTGTAAACAGACCAGTTAAATATCACCCTTATTTAATCACAAGACTTTAAGGAGTTCTGACTGAGCAGACCATGTGAGAAGGCATGGTGCATGACTGCTTTTTCAAAGCGGATTTCATTTGTGATATCACTGCTAATTATATGGTCATATTAAAACGTTTGTGCATTTAAAAATATGTCATAACTGTTGGCAGCTGATCCAGTTGTAGTTTGCCTACAACTACATTTGAAAGGATAAAGAAAAATGTCGAAAGATATAATATAGATTATAATATAAGAAAAATATAGAAGGAGCTTGTTTCAACTGGTTTAGGGTGAATTTCAGTAGCCTACCTGGGGGTGGGGGGGAGTACACTGGGCCCATTTTATTGGGGAGCAATCAGAGACAGACCATCTCAAATTTTATTGGGATGTTCTTAGATACATACTGATACCTACTGGCATAGATTCTGGAAAAACAACAAATGAAAAAAAAATTAAAATTCTTGTTATTTGGAAACTTATTTACAGATTTGTTTTTCAATTTCACCATTCATTGTTCCACCTTGTGAGGATGATTTGGAGGAAAACGGACGGGTGTTGGCTGCCTTAGCTGCAAAATACAGAAGGAAAGCCGACTGATAAGTCCGTATCTGAAGCCAGGTGTCTATTTGCAGTCTTAAATAACTCAAGAGAACTCGTAAGAAAAATCACCAGCTAGAGCTTAAATTAGATGCCTCTATTTGGTGCATTTGCATTGGTTGAAAGAGTAAAAAACATTTTTCTACCAACAATGTGGTACTAAGGCAAAAAAGAACTTCTGTTTTTTTCTTTAGTTGGTTTTTTAACTGGTCTTTCAGTTGAGATTTGACTGATGCAAGAGCTACACTAATGCTAGCTTGACTGTATTTATTGGCAGTAGATCAATGACTGCATTGGTATAGCCATGGCTGATGGTATAACAGCCATTCCCAGTGGATTTTCTACAATTGATCAAGCACAACACCACAGATACATGTTAGTCTGTAATTTTATGCCAATATTCAGCTGTGGCCTTATGATTTGAGAAGAGGGTCTGTAAACAAAGGTAGGCAGTATTGCTTCCCACTGCACCTTGTGTGTGTTCACTACTGGTGTGTGTAGGATGGGTTCAGTGCAGAGGATAATTTTACAGCTTACTGGTTACGGTGTGTGTGTGTGCAAGCGTGTAAATCCTTTTTTGTCATATTGGGCAGCTTGGGGTAAATTACAGAAGCAGAAGCAAAAACATTTCTGCTGCACTAGTTCAGCTGTTTTTCATGATGCTATTATTTCCGGATTTTGTTTTATTCAATGTCACGATGCCTTTACGCGTAATATGTTGACATCATTATTGCTCAATAAGTGTGCCTGTGTGCAATAAGTGAACACATAAATAAATAATAATTGACCAAAACATCTGTCGTGAGTTAGATTTATTCTGTTCTTATATGTGATTGAATGTTCTACACTTTACAAATAACATATTTAGGTAGAAAGTATGAAAGTAACTCAAGTATGGTGTTTGGGACGCCCTCTGCTGTTTGCCTTCAAAACTGTTAACAATAAACTCAAACTGAACCACATAAAAGGCTGGACAGAACAACATGCCTGATTATACAGTAATATCAGACACTAGATATCAGATGAGCAAAATATCAGTTTTACAAGCGTTTTTGAGAAGATCAGTGAAGTGGAAATAATGTGGAGGACATCCCTTGAGAGGATGAGGTGTCAGTGAAAAGAAAGATGATGGTACAGGTGAAAGAGTGAACTTGAGAGGAGCGGTTCTTCCAGCTGTTACTCTAATGCTAGTGTTGAAGGATACAACGTGGAGAAAGCTGACTCCGTATGAAAGAAGGATGCTGAGTGTGCTGTTAAAATGATGGAGAGAATCACAGAAGATAAGCATAAGGAGTTAGAGTGTGAACACGAGATAAAGAGTGGACCAACAAAGATAAATGAGTGAGAACAGTGAGTGGCATAAAGGGTTGACAAGTGAACAAAAGGATGGCTGAGAACATGAGCAACAAAGAAAGGAAAGGGTGGGAAAAAGTGAAAAAGTCTAAAGCAATAAAAAAAAAATTGTATATATATTAAATATGAACAAAACTAATTAAAACATCAAAATCCATTTATTTGTCCTTCCTAATGTCGGTAAAAGTAATACATATAATAAGCACAATAAAAAACCCCAAATAACTCTACTTTGCAAAATCATGAGCCAATTTTTGATTTCATGAATTGTTGATGGTTGAATGGTTGGATGGTTGGATGGTTTTTGACTCTCATTTTCAGTCCAGTCCCTGTACCTGCCCAGTTTCAGAGGATTTTTTAAATACAGATGATCAGAACGATGATTAGATTCTTGTAAAATTTCACTACTACCTACACGCACCTCAGCTGCCTCTTGGCTCTTTCCCATGTACACTTATACTCATGTACACATGATGGATGGATGGATGCATGAATGGAGGGATGGATAGATGGATAGATGGATGGATGGATAGATAGATAGATAGACATCGACCAAACAAACAAACTTATAATCAGTAAGTAAATATCCCAGTATTAAGTATTAATGGTAATAATATGCTAGTTACTAGTTGTTGACAAGATAAAGGGGCACATGTGATTCATGTATAAGCAGTAAACTTAACTCCATGGCAATATAACAAAAAGCCCAAGATGACAATGTGGCTGAGTGTTGCTTCAGGCTGTGCAGGTCATGCTCTTTGCCACATGATGGCGCTACTGTTCAGCTTGTGAGAGTTGGTCCATCATTTCCATCATTTGACAAGCATAAAAACAGTGCTGTTTCAGACTGGCACTATCTCCATGGTAGTGATGTGTACTCACGTCCATCTAGAAAAGAGTCAGTCACATATTTGTGGGAGATTTTGGCCTAGAGAGGTTTTACTACTCATTAATGAACCTTTTTTTACATTGATTTACATTTACATTTATGGCATTTAGCTGACGCTCTTATCCAGAGCGACTTACATGTCCTAATTACAGGGACAATCCCCCCGGAGCAACTCAGGGTTAAGGGTCTTGCTCAGGGACCCAGTGGTGGTAGTGCTAGAGGTGGGATTCGAACCGGGGACCTCTTGATCCAGAGGTCCATAGGCAAGTACTCTACCACTAGACCACCGCCACCCTTATAATGTCTTTTTCTAGTCGATTCAACATTTTTTAATAATGTTACATCACCCATTGTTTAGAGTTAATGAGGTTGGTATTTACACCGTCATTTGAATCTTGGTTTCAATTTTTTACAGAAAACCTTGGTTAGAATGTATCATCTTGCTTCTGTGAATTTTTTGGTCCAACTGAATCACTGGAAAGAGTATCCTAGTAACTAGGTATCACAGGCCAGCGTAGCAGATAAGTAACTGGGTAATGTTCAGCTCTAAACAACTCAAATGATTCATAGTTAGGGACTTGTTTGAGTTTTAATGAAGAAGCCACTGTAAACTGCAACAACTTACAGGTTCCCTGACTCCAGCAACATTGTATGTAAAATACTCTCCAACAAACCTTTTTCAATCTCAGAGCTAGAAGCCGTGAGTAGTCACTCATGTTATCATGAAAAAAAAAAATCCTCAAACTTGTCATTGCCGACTCAGACTTTTTACTGCAGGTAAAAAATTAAGCTAAGCCTGAATTGAAACTTTTGTAAATGAGGCATCAGCCGGTGTGGTCAAAAATTTCATGGGCACCTTAAGGAAGCTTTTAAAGGCATTTAATCTATCAGATATCTGGTTTCCATCACCAGCACTGTAAACAAACCTGACTGTGAGTCTAGAATGGCGATTTCACTTTAAACCACTCTGAATTACTTTGTTTGTATCTTAACTATTTCATTATGCAGGAACTTTGAAAAAAAAATTGTTGGAATTCCTCTTTGAGCATCTAAAGTGCTGCATTGCTATGGCAACACTACAACAAAGTGTGGCTAACTGTATTTTTGGTCAGCCTGTATCACACTGATCAGCTCTCCTCCATCACATTATATTGGGAATCACAGTCCTTAGCAAACTGTATATGAGCAATAAAATACCTTTTTATCAGCACATCTCTTAACTGGAAGGCCGCTTGTGAGAAAAGCGATGAACCATTTTGGTCTGAACTACTGGAGACTGGGGGCAGTCTTGCCAATTCCTGATGCCTGAGCAGAATGCTAATAAGTGGTCCCTATGGGTCCTGGCAGGCCTCCTTTGCATATTGTTAACAGTGCTAACAAATTCAAAACTAAACTTTTGAGTTTGTCTAGAGGGCTGGGGGAGAAAGGGGGGACCCCCGGAAAGAATAGGCTCTTCATTCTTGGTGGTACGGAGAGAAGAGAATGGCGTAAGCATCCTGAATTTGGCCCCTTAAGAAACGGCTGCTTGTTCCAGGAGGCCTGCAGTCTTGCTGATGATAGACAGAATGACACATTATTATATATTTGTTCACGGCTATGTACAAGCGAGAAGGACTCTCAGGACTGAAATGAATAGACTGTAGAAAGAACAATATTGCTCGTTTTGTTTTTATCTGTTTGAGTGTGTCTGATCTTTCTAGTAGAACCTGTGTGATTACAGTGGAGGAACGTATATACTGTAGGAAAAAAAAAGATACTTAGTAAGGACATTTTATGCTTCATCAAGGTACAGATAATGTAAATGTACTCCCAAAAGTACATTTTGGGAGTAAAATGGGCAGTGGTGGCCTAGTGGTTAGGGAGTTGAGTTCGATTCCCTCACAAGCAGGTTGCCCTGAGGTACTCTTGAGCAAGGTACCGTCCCCGTCACTGCTTTCAATAGCTGCCCACTGCCGCACGGTGTTTGTGTGCATGGGTTAAAAGCCGAGGTCCAATTTCGTTGTGGTTCATGGTTTGCAGTGCTGTGACCTCGCAATGACAAGGGTTGTCACTTTCACTTGAAAAGTACATCCTGGTCTTTTAGATACAACTTTGTACCTTACATTTGTGTATCCCAAGAGAAGTGGCAGTTTTGCTCCATTTCACAACCTTATTTCTATTTTTAAGTAGAAAACAGGAAGCTTAGAGCTAGGACGAGGGGTGCGGTCTCAGTCCACCTTAAAAATCTGAACCGCAATTGAACATATGGGAATTGCAGTACTTAATCAAAGTCTTAAAACACCCGTTCCTCTACACTGTAGGAAAATTAGACAAATGGACACCGTTATTCTATAATGCAGCCTGAAATCTCTTTGGCAGGCATTCCTGCATTATCTTTTAGTTGTCTTCATGAATAGTTCTCCAGGCTTCCTGAAGGACATTTCAAAGCTGGCTTTGTTCTGCTTCATTGATTCTTATGTAGGCCACTGTGTTGCTTAACAAACAAACAGAAAATCCTCTGAAACTGGACAGGTTCAGGGATTGGACTGAAAATGAGAGACAAGACAATGCATTAAAAAAGTCTGGCTCTTTGGAAGCAAATAATGAAAAAATGAGGGGTGCCTTAAAAGGCATTTCCTTGTAAGGTGACTATTTTCTCCCAAAAGAAGAAAAAATAGTGAGTGAAAATGATGGATAGAGCTAAACCAAAAAGCAGTTTCAGCTTCAGAAGAGGTCATCTAGAGGCCTGGAGCTGCTTGAAACAGCTTATATTTAAAACATACTTTTTGAAACATGGAAAGGGAGTTTTATTTACATGGCAAAACTGTTGTATAAAAAGACTAGAGCATTTAAGGTTGTGTGTTGCAATCAAATGCCGAGAACTGATGCCAAAAAAGTCAAAGGTCAGATTCAAACTGTGAAATTTACAGTCTAACCCCAATTAGTGGCTTTTAAAAAGGTTTACAGTTAAGTTTAAAGCAGATGAATGCAGTCATATAAGTCCTTTTTTTTAAGGATGGAAATGGCTATAGTGGACTCATTTGAAGAAGAGGGAGGCGATGAAAGAAAGAGGTGATGGAGGTTAAAGATAAGGAATTGGGTAAGTTGTATGAGAGGTTTAGACACTAAGGATTGAGAGAAAGCCCTATAGAGATTGGCTAGACAAAGAAACCGAGCTGGGGAAGATGTACAGGAGGTTAGGGTAATAAAAGATGACAATGGAAACAAACTCATAAGCAAGCAGAGAGTGTTGAGCAGATGGAAGGAATAATATGAGGGGCTGATGAATGAAGCAAATAAGAGAGTAGGTTGGTACTGTCCCCATCACTGCTCCCTGGGCACTTTAAATAGCTGCCCCCTGCTGCGAAAAGCAGAGTGTGAATTTGTTATGCATTTAACCAAAATTTACACACAAACACGTGCAACAGGGGGCAGCTGTTGAAAGCACCGGGGGAGCAGTGATGGGGACAGTACCTTGCTCAAGGGTGCTTCAGGGCAACCCACTAGTCTGGGATTTGAACCCTTGATCTTCTGATCCTGGGACGAACTCCCTAACCACTAGGCCACCCCAGGCAGCTATGAAGATGATGAAGAACGGAAAGACTATTGGACCAGAAGTATAGAAGGAGTTGCATTGTGCCATTCTAGATATATCCTCCTTTTTATTTCTAAGTACAAACTTAAAAGACAATCTGAGGTGTTGACTGTGTGCATTGGAGATATTTTCCATAACAACTTTGTTTCTCTAAAAAAAGAAAAAACTTTACAGTAGAAGGAAACTTTCTCTTAAACTTAAATGCAATAAAATGCATTTTCTTTTATTGTCGTTTTGGATCGTTTTGTGTCATGTTGGTCCAGCATGAAATTTAGACTCAGTGAAAACAATATACAGCATTGTATCACAAGAATGAAAACTGGAACTGTGAGAATATACTATATTAGTGCATAGCATCCAAATAAGTTTTTATGGTAACAGTTCACATTTACCCTATAAATTTTAAGCATTTCACAAGGAGACAATTAGGATAGACAAGTCAGTCCTTAAAGTTAGGGTACAATGTCACAACTGGGTCCCTTCTGGTCCTATTATGTTTGATTAAGAGGCTCTCTCCACACAAGGCACTTTTGTTGTCGGTTTTTAACCATTTTGTGTCCACTCATCCATATGCAGAAGCCAGCCTTTCTCTAAACGCCAGAAGCGTTTGTTGTTCTTTCTTCCTTTTATAGTTCTAATAAATGCCCTTGAAAAACTAGAATGGACAAAAGACAATGCTGATACTGCTCATAGAGTCAATCTTCCTCTGAACTGGATTTAGAAGGAATGGTCATTGAATACACTCAGAAGAGGTCAACTTGGGTCAGAAAGGAAGTGAAAACTCAGAAAGAGTGGGATGCTGGGTAAGGGAAATGACCATTCTGTTCACATCTGGACCAAAGGAGGCTGTGGAGGCGATAACAAGCATAGCAAATTCCTTCTGTCCAGCTTCAAAGAGATGTAACAGAGCATAAGTTATGAGAAGAGGAACTGGGTTTGGAAGTGACTACAGACTTTCATCTTTAGAATGTGAATATTTCAGTCATTGGAAAAACACCACAGCATAACACATTGTTCCACAACAAGATGCGTTTTACCCATCCAGGCAAGAAGAGCAACGGGAAGCCAAATATTCAGTGTCCAAGGAGCAGTGTTGGTGGCGCTACCTTGCTAAAGGCTACCTCAGGTTAACCTACTGGTCCACAACCTTCCAATCATGGGGGCCAGCACCAGGTCACTAATGCACAACTGCCTTTCAATGAGCATAAATGTAAGGCACAACCATAAGAGCTGGCGCCTGTGCAGCCTGGAGTATTTCATACTGAAATGTTCACACAGAAACTGGAACAATAAATGCTCTAGAAACCCCTCTTCAAGCAGTTTTTGCCATCAGCTTCATAATTATCAACAACCTGGCACCTGTTAGCATCTTTAAATGATCTGAGTGGATAGGGATTTAAAGTAGGTCATGGTTTCTGTCTCTGTGGAAGTGGAATATGGAAGTAATTTGTGGTCATTCATCTTTTTTATGACCTGTTCTTTATTAGAAAAGGATTCTCTTGAAGAATGAATTCTCACTCTTTCTCATTACCTTCACCACTTATCCTGACTGGGGTTGTGGATGGTGCTGGAGCCTGTCCCAGCAGACACAGTGGAAAAGGCAAAGAAACACCAGGACAGGTCACCAGTCCATCACAGTTAGTTCATCACACTGTGCCACAATGCCACACTTTTAGCCAATTCTAAGTGATAATAAACGGTTTTTAAAGCAATCTGTTCCTTTTGTACTTTCACCCACAGTGGGGAGCCAAGTCTGAGGCTATGATGAATTTATTTATTGTATTTAATTCAAAGCTGGAAACTGGATTTTTTAATTATATGAAACAAGAAAAGCCTATGATCATTTAAGTGAAGATGAAATAATAATGAATTGCTTTTTATATTATTACTTATAAGTCATTTCATGACATGGGCCATGTTAAGGCCTTCATTAAAGTCAGATGACTCTCAGAGGCTTAAACTTAAAGCATGTTCATTTCATGGAAATTTCACTTTGTATTAAAGTTGAAAGCCATTAAAAAATAAAAGACAGCTCAAAGTGTCTCAAGTCAAGACTTGTATCAAGTCAAGTAGGTTTTTATTGTCTTTTCAACCACGTACACAGTAAACAGTGAAACAATGCTCCTCCAGGACCACAGTGCTACAAATGAGATGACATCTAGCATAACATAGAACACACCATAAGGCAAGTGCAGACAAGACAACAGCCAGTGCAAAAAACTATTTTGCAACAGAGAGAGCATTAATCCAACTTAAGAAAACAAAAGCAGTATGTACATAAAAATAAGTGTAAAGCAGCATTGTGACAAGGTGCGGAGTGCAAATTAAATAGCAATAAAAATAATGAATATATATGTGTGCAAAACAGCAAGGGTAGATAAGAATGGAGCTGGGGAATGAAGAATATATGTCTGTTGGTGCAGTCACACTGATGCTAATAATGAAGGTGGGAGTTCGGATAATAGCTGGGACTCTACATAATGGGCAATAAAACAACTCCATTCACAGATTTCTCACGCTGTCTATAATTTGATGGGCTCATCAGCAGGCCTATTATTGGGGGCACTCCTAAATATAGTCCTTCTCTCAAAGGAGTGTTTCCTTTTTCCGTTTTCTCACAAGCTGAAGATTTTAAGCTTTTTTGTAAGGAGTTAGTCACTTTATTGACTATCATAAACACACAGAAACAAAGCACTTGGTTAATATTTATTAAGATATGTCTAAAGAGATGTCCCAGGTTTGGCTCACATTCCGCACCCCAGCTAAAATCTTTAAAAAATGTAAGAGATCAAACCCTATATGTTTCTTCTGAGGTCCACTTATAACATCTGTGTGAGTCTATGTTCAAAACAGGCCCATTTTGATTATCATGTGACCATTTACTAGCTCTTCCTTTTTACTTAAGGAAGGAAAACCTTTCCTTTCTTTTAACCTTTCCTTTTAAATTACTTATATATATATATATATATACACATATATATATATATATATATATATATATATATATATGTATAAAAGTTCTGGTTTTAGTGACTTCTAAACCTGGTTGACTTGGAAATTTTGAAACTCTTATTTGAAAACAAATGAGGAAAATTAGGTCTTGTGTGTTATAAGAAGGAGTTTTAAATGGAGGTTGCCATCATATCTCAACATCTGACCATTATGCCTAAGCAAGAGGTGAGGTGATCTACCCATTTCATCATGTTTTCTTGAGAAATGTATCTTTGCTTATAGATAACAGTATGTCTTACAGTGCTGGATCCACTCTGTGTGACTTCAGTTAACAACTCATCGTAAATGTCCGATGATTTATTGTTGCAGGATGCTAGAGAATTGCATTGTATTTGGATGGTCCACTGCAAAAGCTTAAAAGGCTTAGCTTGTCAGTAACTACCGACTAAACATCTGTTAAATGCAACTGAGCTTCATTCAGATTATAAAAGATTTTATTAAACCTAACCTTAGCCACAAACTTTACTTTAAATCTAATCCTGACTATGACCCAAAACCTAATCCAGATGCTGTTGATAATCCAGTGAGTTTCAGTAGATATCTTATCAGTTAAAGTATCTTGAGATCATCTCTAGGGATGGACCAAAATAAAATCTTATTAATTTCACCTCCTTGTTTACTAAATGGCTCAGCAGTGGTTATTGGGATGGGCCACTGCATTTCTGAAAATGAAAGGATCAGTGCAGGAAGTAATGACTTTATTGTAAAACTGAAAATGCAAACTTCAGACAGTGAACATGTCTGATGTATTTAATTTGGAGAGGGGGTTTGTGTACATTTGATTTTTGACTTTGCTTATATACCTGAAGATGCTTTCTAAGCTTTGTTATGTACAATCCTACGAAACACACAACATCTTCATGCTTTTTATTAAGTCAGTATTGCTATCATTTGTTGTCGTCTGACTCCGGTACATTCTGAATCCAGTCAAAGCTTCAAATCCGCTTTTCTGGCAGTTATGCACCCAGACAGAACCAAAAACCACCAGAAATTACTGACACAGATGGATTATTTCTTCTCTTTCTCCCTTTTTTTTTGATAATCTCATGCATTATTGTGCGCAATGCCTTGTTTTTGGGAGAAAAAGGCTCCCTGCTCACAAAGCGCCTTCCCTGCGGACATGCTGAATGGATGGTGAAAGTCCAGAATGGCTGCTAATAGGCTGAATGGTTGCCGGGAGCTTGGTTATTGATGCAGTTCGGCCCGCCGCATTTACCTCGCTGGGTTGCCTCTTTTAGCCTTGGAAGGGCTCTCGGAGGCCCCCCAAAAACCCCCTGAATCATGCGGACCTGACAGGCAGTTTTGCGTTAACTTTTTGGACAATGCTGCCTGCCACAGTGAAACATTAGCCTGCTTTAATTTGATGAACTTACAAAAGGAGAGGAAACGATCTGAGCTGGCTTGGGGAATGAAAGAATTAGAAAGCAAAGGGATATCAGGACTGTGAATGTGCATGAGATAAACAGATGTGCAACAAAAATAGTCCAAGATACATTTGGAATATTCAGTATTTTTATTTTTTGCAAAACTCAAATGCAGCTTTTCAGAAACCTATGCAGTAACTCACTCCAAAAACAACAATACAATTTTACTTGATGATATAATGTAGTTGTTATTTCTTCAGATTTTTTGCAATTTCCACTTGGCGGATGTAAGAAATATATTTATCTTTTTATAATTATTTGGTATAACAATTGAGTGAGCTTTTTTTATCCAAAGCAACTTACATGTTCAGCCACAGTGCAGTAAGAGCTTTACAGAATAATCACATAATGTAAATTCAATTAAATTTTGCAGAATATCAGTCTGTCCCTGACGATTTTCTTGGAGAGAAGTAGCTTCTTGACACCAGGTCATCCTTCAAAGTCACAGTGCGTGTAGAAACACTCACACCTGGCTGCTCTCATTCCTGAGCAAGCTCTGCACTGGTGGTGCTCCGATCCTGCAACAGTAAACTTTACGAGAGGGTCCTGGTGCTTGCTGGACTTTACTGGATGCTCTGAAGCCTCATCACAACAACTGAACCTCTCTCCATGAAGCTTTTGATGATCTGACAAATGGTTGATTTAGGTACAAGCAGCAATGTCCTACCTGAGATGCCCTTTTTGTGCAAAGCAATGATGACTGCACGTTTCCTAGCAGGTAACCATGGTTACCAAAGGAAGAACAATGATTTCAAGCATCGCCCTCCTTTTAAAGCATCCAATCAGCTATTCTAGCTCAGACAGCATGACAGAGTGATCTCCAGCCTTGTCCTCCTCAACACTCTCACCTGTGTTAACGAGAGGATCACTGAAATTATGTCAGCAGATCTTTTTGTGGCTAAAATGCAGTGGAAATGTTTTTTTTTTTATTTTATTTTGATTAAGTTCATTTTCATGGGAAAGCTGCAATTTCATTTTCATTTTCATGGGAAAGCTGCAATTCATCTGATCATCTTCACAGCATTTTGGAGTTTATGCAAATTGACATCATAAAAACTGAAAACTTTTGTGAACATTAATATTTGTGTCATTCTCAATACTTTTGGCCAAGGCTATAGATTGCCAGGGAGTATAAATGTACAAATATTGCCTTAGGCAACATACAGTTTCACTGAAATTATGATGAATGAAAATGTTTTTGGAGAACTCATTTGACCATGGGTGTCAAACTGGAACCCTTCCAGATCACAGCTCTGGAGATTAATGTTTTCTCTTCGAACTCTTTGAATTCAGTAAATGAATATCTTGCTTATGAGCTTATGAGCTGGATTAGGTGCTAATGAGAACTGAGAAGTCAGTAATTTTGTGGCCTATAAGGGCTGGAGTCTGACATTGGACCTGCGTTTACATTATGAGGGTGAATAGGCCCAGTCTGATGTTTCATATTTTCAGTGGAGCAGTGGTGAACTGCAGTAGCAGTGAACTGTAGCAGAAGATTCTCATTACCTTAACTTTTGCCATCAGTGGCGTAAAGCTGATGCTGTTTTTTTGCAAACATGGATGCTGTCCAGACATTTCAAATTAAGTACAATTAAGAAACATTTGTTAATGTTCAAAGTGTTGGATTCTCCAATCGATAACCAAGGTTCGAAGAGTCAGTAATGAGGCGAAGAGGTTTTGAAGCTAGCCAAGTTTATTAACAGAAGAGTAACTAAGTTCTTACAGGTTGTTCAAGAGACCGGTCAGTGTTTCTCTCTCTGTGTTGAATCCTCTCTCTACTTTGCACAGTTCAGAGTGTGCCTTTTTATCTATCCCCAGGAGCTCCAAGGCCTCCAGTGGAGCCAACTAATCTAAGACTATGACCTTGTTTGGGTGTTTTTTACTTGCTAAGAAAGTGTTACTCAGAAGAGAACAGAGAAAATAGAGGTACAGTTGTCATAATTGTGGTTACCTTTCATTCATTCATTCATTCAAATTTCAACCGCTTATTCCAAGTAGGTTTTTGGGAGGTGCTATAGCCTATACAGGGCACAAAGCAGAGAAACCCTGGACAGGACACCAGTCCATTGCAGGACACACTCACACCTAGCTCCCAGAGGAAACCTACTCAGACACAAGGAGTCAAACTCCAAACAGAAAGGATCCACCTAGGAATCAAACCCAGAACCTTCTTGCTTTGTGACGTCCACAAAAACCATCAACGCTAAAGGTAAACCATAGCACTGCAGTTTTGATGCCCTAATGGGACGTCTACTGCTTCCTGTGCTGATCCTTTCATTGTCATAAATACCATGGTCCATGACAATACCCAGTTCTGAGTAACACACACTCTCTCAGTCTCAGTAACCTCTCCCTCATCTTCTCAGGCTGACAGACACTGTTTGTCTATCGCAAAAGATCTCCCCCAAAATGTAAAGAGGGAGAGAAACTGAAAGCCCTTTATGTTTCCCAGAGCTCCTCTGTCTGCTGAGAAGAGGAAGCAGGAGGGAAAGAGAAAGAGCGAGAACTGGAATTGTATGCCCCACATTACAGATGCAAGGCAGGCTTTGTTTATGATGCTGTGAGTCAGGAGAGACAAAACCGGGGACATTCCAGCATTCCCTTCAATTCCGCATCCCACTTTTGATTAGACCGAAAAAGGACAACATCAAAAAAAGTGCATTCTCAAGAACTCCAGGCTCATCTGCAAGTGAAAAGATGTCATGACACCTGTGTATGTAACCCACAGCAGTGCATTCTTTTCTTAACATTACCCATCAAGCAAATGCACCACATCCCCGGATGTTTTACGCATACTGTATAGCATATGCCCTGCTATAAATGACTTAACGGTGAAACAAGAGCTCAATTACTAGCTTGCCACTAAGGGAAAAGCAGATCCAAACACACAAATTAAGTGACATGCCTACATTTTTTGTGACATTTTATAGAGTTATATTTGAACCTTCCAGAATCTTCGCAGTTCATCCACTGGATGAGTTTCATTCATCTATTCGAATCGCCCATTCATTAACTGCTTATCCTGTCCAAGGTTGTTTAAGGGGTGCTATGTAAAAAGGCGGAGAAAAAACCAGAACAGAATGCTATTTAATCTTGTGATCATCATTCCATTTAAACATAATGAGTGATCTATGCTCAGTATACCAGCACTTATGGTACAAAAGGTGGAAGAACTCCATGGAAAGATTTTCCATCCATTATAAGGATCCAAACACACCCATACAAGCCACACCTAAGAGGCAATTTAGGAGCTCAAGTAAACTACAAGTGAATATCCCAATATGATTAAACAAAAATGAATTAAAATGACATATTTTTATTCAGAAATTATTAGCAGTCATGGAGAATATAGTGCAAAATAAAGTATTGTAATACGTTTTTCCTGTGACATTATAGTGGAACATACAGTATTACAAGAATTTAAAGTAATGTGTTGCAGTAACTGTCAGTTAGGCAGCATTAATTGGGTGCACATATAATATTATATATTATAGGATTATATGACATATTAAATATATATACACAGATTGCTGATGATATTGTGATCTGTAGCGAGAGTAGGGAGCACCTTGAGGAGAACCTGGAGAGATGGAGATGTGCTCTGAAAAGGAGAGGAATGAAAGTGAGCAGGACAAAGACAGACTACATGAGCATGAACAAAAGGGAGGACGCTGGAGTGGTAAGTATGCAAGGAGTAGAGGTAACAAAAGTGGAGGAATTTTGAGTACAGAGTAACGGCAAGTGTGGAAGAGAGGTGAAGAAGAGGGTGGAGGCAGGGTGGAGAAGAGTGGCTGGAGTGATCTGTGACAGACGGGTACCATCAAGAGTGAAAGGAAAGGTTTACAGGACGGTAGTGAGACCAGCTATGCTATGCAGGTTGGAGGCAGTGGCGCTGACAAAAAAGACAGGAGGTGGAGCTGGAGGTGTCAGAGTTAAAGAAGCTGAGATTTAAGTTGGGAGTGACAAGGATGGACAGGATTAGAAATTAGTATTTTAGAGGGACAGCTCAGGTTAGATGTTTTGGAGACAAAGTCAGAGAAGCAAGGTTGCCCTGGTTTGGACATTTCCAGAGAACAGACAAGGATTGTATTCGGAGAAGCATGTTGATGATGGAGCTGCCGGGAAAGAGGAAAAAAGGAAGGGCAAAGAGGAGGTTTATAATTGTGAGAGAGGACATACAGACAGTTTCTATGGAGGAGGAAGATGCAGAGGACAGGGAGAAATAGAGACAGTCAATCCACTGTGGCGACCCAGGAGCAGCTGGAAGAAGAAGATTTATTTAAATTTACACAGTTCATCAATCAAGGACTCCTGTGAAAGCAATAGTTAAATGGATCAAGTGGGGTCAATTAGGATTGGAGCTAAAGATGGCAGGAAGGAAGATGCCAAGGAGCAGAGTGGGTGACGAACTGCACAGGAATAGAATGTCTTTTGTGCAAATAGACGTTGATTAACATGAAAAACGTTTTTGGCCTGTATTATAATGTATTATATTATATTTGGCCTGTATTATAATTTGCATTGCAACTGTCTGAATGATGACTTGACATCATTAATTATGCATATTAATAAAGCTAAGCCAAGTTATGCTAGTGAAAAGATGCAGGGGTCTTTTAAAAGATGGTTGACAATCTGGATAAAACCCAAACCCAAAGCTCTCCAGGCCACTTTGACAGTCCTGATGAAAGTGCCATTTGTTCAGTGTGTGGGAGAGGTTATGTAGTGGCCCTGCTTTTCTCCCACTTTTCGAGGCTCCATCAAGAAGCCTTATCTGAAGTACTTCAAGCTGGTTGGCCAAGCCAAGCCCCAGCATGAGGGGAGGGGGGGTGACAGTGGCATTCCATGCTTGAGAAAATGTTTGTGTTTGGCGTTAAACTCTCAACTATCAAAGCTCAGATTACTCCTGCCCACATCTTCAACCTCCGTGCAATGCAGGTCGGTCCGAAACATAGCTTTCATTCTCTGAAAAGAGCTGTATCATCTCACATCCTCTCGAGCTTCTAAATTAAAACTGTTTGTTTATCACATACTCAGTAAAACAAGAACAACATAAAGGGAAATGTATCCCTGAATTGTTCCTAAAACTGTGCAAAGGAACTTAAACTAATTAAAAAATATATAGAACAATTACACATTTTACAATTACACAAATACACATTTATTCACACTATATTGTATCTATAAAAATTAATTAGGCATGAATCTAGAAAGGATTTTTTTTTAAAGGGAAAACCCCTTTGACACTTCAATTCATATATATTAATGGGGTCTCATTTTTACTTAAAAAAAATTCATACATCAAGTCAGGAACTGGTCTGCTTTTATGGACTTTGTTAAAATTCAGTTTCATTGTTGGCTCACATCCAGACCAACATGACAAAAAAGGGTAAGTTCTCCTCCTACTTCTTTACTGTTTACTATATCGCCCCTTTACACCCACCCTCAGTCTGGAATCTCCTCCCCTTACAGGGCTCCTGAAGACAGCATCACCATCACTGCTCAGCACACTCCACCAGCAGCACAGCCAAGCCAAGTTCTGCTGCTGTTCCACTGCAGATAAGCTCAGTGTTCAAACATCAGCAAAGTGTGAGGGGAAGGGTAAGTGGCCTTTCGTTTCTTAGAACTCTGGTTAAGTTTGCTTTTAATCCCGCTGCTAGAGGGAAGCATGGTGTAGTTATGAAGGTTTTTCATTTTGAGAAACTTTTGCATGACAACTTTGCTGCAAAGGTGTTACAAAAGAACAACTATATCCTGCTGTTAGAAAAAGCGGCACAAGAAATTAATTGGTAGGTGTTTAATTAGTCGTGCTTTGCTTGTGGGCAGCAGGAACCCATGTGAAATGAATGCAATCAGGTCCAGAAATAACACATTCTCTTCCATGCTGAAAAGGAGTCAGATGATTGGCAGTAGTGCTGATAGGAAAAACGGTTCAGTGTCATTTTTTATCACATGCATTGTATATATGGGGAGGTAGTGAACTATTCTTTTCTCTCACTCAAATATCTCATTCAACAAGGCAAGTGAAAGAAGAAAAACAACAGCGGAAGTCATAAAAAGTGAAAATAAATATATGATTATCTACAATCTAAAGTTGGATATGGAGTTTGCTGAATCTGCAGAACATACATTACTTTACTGCATGCGATTTATCACCACAGTGGAAAAACAGTAGGTGTGTATGTTGGTGTCTGAGTGGTAGGTGTGGATATGGATATGGATCACTTTGTTTCGGTCCTGAGAAGGTGTTTCTGCCCTCAGGCAATCCGGCCCCTGAGTGAGGTCTGAATATGCATAGTGGGAGCAACTAATTGTTTTCCACAGCTGATGACAACACTGCATGCACACCTGAGGGTCAGAAGGTTGTCAGGTTGAACAAGCTCTAATGAGGACCAAAGTTTTGCGTGACTGCTTACGTCAAAATAATGGTTTAATATTCTTTTCACTGTTGATCATGTGGTGTGTTTGAACTGCTGTGCATGGTCAAGCAGGCATTATGCATTATTTTGTTTAAGGCCACATGTAAAGAAGTACTCACTGATTTTTTCATAGTGATTCATTGATATCTGGACCATAAGTTGTGACCAGAAGAATTGTATTTGCAGGGATGCATCTTAACTTTAGCATTTACCCTGGAGTAAGCATTTACATTTATTTCTTATTGTTAAGAATAGGTCCAGTCCCTTTGACTGGCAGGAAAAATGTTGGCATTGGAGGTGGGTAAACCCCATATCTGCCCCCAGTATTGCAGCCCACTGCTCCTGGTGTGTGTTTATTCCATTGGTGTGTATGAAATGCAGAGGTAAAATTGACTGCTCACTGCTCACAGTGTTTGCAACCACATGACATTCATTTTAATGATTCGTTAATTAATTTTCTACAGTAACTTAGCTGAAATGTAAATCCTAAAAATGTATTGAAAATAACCATTTGGGTGTTTTGTCACATTGCTCTGAAAGGAACCATTTATTTGCCGTTTATATATTCTCATTACTTGTTTCCATACTTTTCACCTGTTTGAAACATGACCTATCATCACGTCCACATTTCAGATCTCAGTACAGGAAGCTTCTGGGGTCCCCTTGTGTGGCCTGGCTCCATTGATCCATAGAGAGGAGACAAGAGGCAGCTCCAGAGTCTCCAAGAAAACAGCCATGACCAAAAGCAGCGGGGAGAACCCACGCTCGCGCAGCCGTGTGCAGCGGATTCGCGAGGGGATCCACCTGCGCTCTTTGAAGGCCAAGAAAAAAGTGGAAGACATCACCAAGGATGATGTGAAAACCTTCCTCAGGAAGAATGCATTTGTGTTGTTCACAGTTGGGGCAGTCGTTATTGGTAAGTGGACCCTTAACTCTCAGCTTGCTATCTATTTATTAAACTAATTGTTCATCTCTGATGGATTTTTGTCTAGGAACCATTACGATTTATTCAGTAACTGCTTTACAACTGAACAACATAATACTGTATGGTCATAGTATTCCATTTCTAAAACAAATCAAATATAAACAATACATTATTTAACCAAAGTTATTAAATAAAGCAATTAATCACTGGAGAATATGCGGTTATTGGAGGTGACATCGCTGTAAAGCACAGCTTTTACAAAACAGCAATAATAAAAAAAAGAGCATGCAGAATTTTTCAGCAAAGCCTTTATAAATCCTTAATAATTATTAATAAGCCTAATAACTGCAATAATATGTTTAATAGACCAAGAAGTATAGTTTTGCTGTTGTTCCCAAAGAACAGTGAATTGCAGAAGAAAGACATCCATCCATCCATCCATCCATCCATCCATCCATCCATTTTCTGCCGCTTGTCCCAAACGGGGTCGCGGGGGAGTGCTGGTGTCCAACCCAGCGCACACAGGGCGAGCACGGGGGACGCACCCTGGACAGGTCGCCAGCCCATTGCAGGGAGAAGCGGGACCGGGACGGCACCTTGCTCAAGGGTACCTCAGGGCAACCCATTGGGAAGGGGTTTGAACCCCCGATCCTCTGGCCAACGCCCTAACCACTAGGCCACCACTGCCCCAGAAGAAAGACAAGAAGTCTTAATTTTGTAATATTTTCATGATAAAGCAGCATTTGATGCAGATACCTTCACCTCTTCAGCAGATTTCAGCCACAGAATTTCCCCACAGCAGTGATGCTAATTTCTACTATTGATGTCTGCGATTTTTAAAAAAATATTTTCATGGAGGAGCACTTTAGTCTGTTAGCTGTGTTTAGTCATTAAGAAAGTCAGTTCAAGATTTAGGAGTTAAGGGCTACATTCAATGACTAGGAACGATAGTTTAGTGCACAAGAGTTTTATGAACATAGAGCATGGAGCTTTAATGTATTAGGCTGAGGCTGCTCTGAGTTGTGCAAAAAGGGCTCATGCATTTTGTGATCTGTAGGGGCTGACTGAGCCACTAGAGGCAAACAACTGCTATCACAAGAGGCCTAAATCTGCACCAAACAGAAATTCAATTAAGCATATCATCAGCTGGTGCAAAACTAATATGCAAACATGTCATTTAAACATCAAATCAAATTAGTGACAAAAATTCCACATGTGTGAGTTGTAAGGGTTTGTAACTCTATGTTTTTGATAGGCATCATGCTGGGATTTGCACTGCGGCCATACCGGATGTCCTACAGAGAGGTGAAATACTTTTCCTTCCCTGGAGAGCTGCTGATGCGCATGCTGCAGATGCTGGTCCTGCCCTTGCTGGTGTCCAGTCTGATCACAGGTAGGGTTTGGTCTTTTGCCACAGAAGGACCCACCATCCAAGCAAAGTCAGTAATTTTTTGGACTTAAAGGGCGCTGGTCATGGAAAAGCCTATTTTTTGCAATAAAACTGTTTTACATAGTACATTAACATTACTTTCCAAACTTACTGTGCACTCCCTGACCCATTTGTTCTGCATACAGAAAAAAATCTGCAAAAGGCCCCATTTTTAAATCATTGCTGTCATGAAAACCAGCTCATTTGCATATACCCACCTTTTTAGGCTACAGCTATTTAGCCCCACCCATTAACACCTTTGTTTCAAGAATTGTTTGAGTTCTTTTGATGGGCAGCCAATCAAAAGATGGCTTAAAAGCACCAAAACCAAAACATTCATTCATTTATTGATTCATTCATTATATCTGCTCATCTGCTCATGCTGACTAGGGCTGCAGGGCAACAAAACCATTATGTTTCATTTTAAGTAATAAAGATAAGCTGAAAGCTGAACTGTGGCCCTTTTTGGTATGAAAATCGATGAAAAGTTTAGGGGACATAAACAAATTACAAAACATAAGCTATGTAGCCTTTAAGGAAGCTTGGATGAAATGGGAAATCATATTAAACATGTTCAGGCTGTAGCTGGTTTTGCATTTCCATTTTGCAATTCATTTTGTGAAGAAATTACACCACTGCAATTGACTCAGTAGAATCCTCATTGCCCTTAAATGAACAAAATGAACAAAATATGTAAAGAATCTTTTGCACACCACACAGGCTCCATAGGTAAAAATGTAAGCCTCGTTACAGAGGCTAAGCCTTTAGCTATTAGATAATTGAGTTAAAGCAGAGGACGCAGGTAGTACATGTTCGACCCGTGTGAAATTTACTGCTTTTTTCCCCCAGTGTCTTTTTTGGGTCCTTGCTTTTCTGGCACATAGACAGTGACTTCATTGTGCTGCCACTATTAAAAGTGGAGGGGAAGAATGAAGCAGAGGTTGTGGAGAGAAGCCGCCCGCTGTCATGTCGGGGCTCGCAACAAATCAGTGGCGTGTAGTTCCTGACTGGTCCCCCTCTTCTCCTTCCTCGTGCTTCGTTTCACCCATATAAAGGACAGAAAGTGCCCTCCACCTCTCCCTTCAAAGCCATATTGTCATGTGGCAACCCAAAACCATGCACTATAAATCTAAAGGGTTTGGTTAGGGCTACCCGCTAGCTGTTCCTACTGATATAAAAGTGGTCACAGATATTCTGTCATGGTTAATGAATTGGAGTTAGACTTATATAGCCCACCAAATTTCTCGCTGCCATCCCAAACCAAACCATGTACCGTTGCCAGTACCTGCAAGTTGCTTCTCCAGTTGGTCATCCGGTAGTATCTTACAAATACCTTCAAGAATGTTGTTCATTTGGCACGGAAGCATAAGCTTAGAGCATCACCTCACTGTGACTGGACCATCCCCAAATACCTTTATTATTCTGAGGACAGAAGAGGGCCTGGAGGGTGAGATGTAAGAGCACTCAATTGGAGGGGCTAACTTAGTGTTTGGTGTTGCTGTGGAGATGCACAGAGAACTGCATGGCCGCTGGGCTTTGGGCAGGTGGACAAGTTTCCCAGCACAGTCACAGAGAGAGAAGGAGAGAGTTAAAGAGAGGGAAGGTTAATGAGGATGAGGGGAGGCCTGAGGAAGAGCTGTGAGAGAGAGGGGTGTGGCTGAGAGGGATTGTAAGATAAAAAAGTGAGCTAAAAGGGAAGGTTCTCTAAAGGAACTGCTCCAACAGGATTAAAGGAGCACATACATCTCTTTTGCACAATGGCTGCTTTCTCTTTTGCGCCCGTGAATGTGGATAACACAACATAGCAGCCTTTACTTCTGAGGATGGTGAGCTAAATATGTCTTGGGCTTTTAGCAGCTCAAGATCTTTATTACGATGGTTTTTCTTCTTAGGGCCCCCCTTGCTGAATCCCATAGAACTTGTTTTCAAGTCCGTGATCTTGTTCGACACACATGTGACAGCAGCTAAGGCATGGTAATACTTACTACACTTCTTTTGCAGTGTTGTTTTGTTTGGTTGATGTCTTAATTGACTCTCATACAGCTGGGTTCTCTGGGTGAAACACTCCTCCATCTATGGACAAGCCAAATGGCTTTATCCTAAACCTTATGAACCTTATCCCAAACCAGTAGGTTGCCCTGAGGTACCCTTGAGCAAGGTATCACTGCTCCCTGGATGCTTACAATAGCTGCACGTGTGTGTATGAGTAAAAATCAGAGGTTGAATTTTATTGTGTTTCTGTGTGCTGTGCCGTGTTTCACGATGGCAATAATAGTCACTTTCACTTTCACTTATAGCTGCGCATCGAACCACTAGTGTCACAAGAAAAAGTTTCATTTCTGACTATTTAAAGAGCCACATTTTCAAAGTATATATTAAGGCTTAAGGAATCTTCATGCAGCAAACAAAGCTCCTTTATCACTTGAAGGACTTTTTCAAGAACATTATATTCTATTACATGGAGGTTTGGGGAACCGGAAAGGGAACCAAATACTTTCTGGGACAATAAATTCTCTACAAAGCACTTTTAAAGAACTACTACTTGTTCCTTTAAGTACCAATAGGTGGATGATTCTTAAAAGATGAATCAAGGGATGTGTGTGTGAATAATCTTTTTAAGTTGATAGAAGCTCAAAATAATGTAAAGTGTTCTTGAAAGCTTTACATTTTGTAAAGTTCTTGCCCAGTTTTATTTTTAACATGGTTCTTTCCCTCAAAGAACCCTTGGTGACCCGCGTTTCTGAATAGTATAAGTTTGTATCACAAGTCAATAAGTAAAATCTTTCAAAATGTTCCACCACTCCGCCATCAGACAGTTGATGGACACTTTTTTTCTTCTCTAGGCATGGCAGCACTTGACAGTCGTGCATCAGGGAAGATGGGAATGCGAGCTGTGATTTATTACATGACCACAACGTTCATCGCTGTGTTCATCGGAATCATTATGGTCCTCATCATCCATCCAGGCAAAGGCTCCAAAGATGAGTTTACCCAGCAGCAGAAGATTGAGCAAGTTAGTCCAGCTGATGCCTTCCTGGACTTGATCAGGTACTGCATGAAGTAGAGGATGTTGGTGATGTCTTTGGCTATGATCTGACATTTATGGCTGATACAGTATTTGTGATTTTCTTAGAAACATGTTTCCTCCCAACCTGGTTCAAGCTTGCACACAGCAGGTATGTATACTGGGTTTTGTAACAGAGGTTTCCTTGGACCTTCTCTCAAGAGTGTTCTGCCGTCTTCTAAGACTTTATGCCATGAATAATATTATAAGACTTCGTTATCTAACAACACTAAACTCTGGTCAGGGAGCAGTGCTTGGGGGAAGTGGCTCTATATTATTCTCCAAAAAACAGTTTTTCTTTGTACTTTAGTTCCCTGTTGTGCAGGAAACCAGTTTCTCATCAGATTTAATGAGGGAATGCTTTCAGAGGCCACACAAAGAGCTTGCCAGAGAATACATTATCACCCTTGGATACCCACTGCTTGAGGGGAAGGCTTTTTAGGCATACAGTCATTTATAAAACTCCAATGACAAAGTATCATTTTTCATACCAAAATGGTTAGGTTCAGCTGTTGATTGAGAAGGTATAAGGACCGTCTAGCAATTTGATGGTCTGGGTTGTGACTTTAACAGGACACAGCTGTGCTTTGGATTGCACGGGCAGAGCTTTGGCAGGGCAGCAGCAGTGCCATGGCTGGATGTTATAGGGGGTGGGTACGGAAACCAAGAAATGGGGACTGCTGGGGCCACACAAAGCCATGGAAGACACTGACATTGGGGACAGACACTGTGGTCCGGACACTCTCCCCAGGGAAATATCAGCGCCAGCTGGATCTGAGAGAATGTACTTTACAAACATTAATAGAGAACATTGTCTCATTCATGGCTATGGAGATGTACCCATATATATGTTCCCAATTTGTTTAAAAGGCTTCATTTTTAACCGCTGTTACAGGCAATTATAATTTCCTAAAGGAAAGGCTCTTTGCTCCTTTTTGTACCAGCAGACACAAAGTGTTAATTAAAATCATAAAGAATAAGTGTTAATCTTTGTATTCTTTCACTTTACTAATTCTGCTCTACTCTTCCATTCCCTTAGTTTAAGACACAGTATGGTAAAAGGATCATTAATGTGAAGATCACAGTAAATGACAGCATATTTAACTTGACCAACGCCACTCAAGAGATTGCCCGTGAAGAGATTATCCCGATTTCTGGCACCACCAATGGTGTCAATGCTTTAGGGCTGGTGGTGTTCTCCATGTGCTTTGGCCTCATCATTGGAAATATGAAAGAGGAGGGCCAAGCCCTCAGGGACTTCTTTGACTCCCTCAATGAAGCCATCATGCGCTTGGTTGCTATCATCATGTGGTGAGTGTTATAATGTGTAAGACTGGGAGTGGGAGTGGGAAGATCTTTCATAGGGTCCATTGAACTGACTTAAATAGACCGAAACTGTCCTAACAGGTCAAAGAGAGGTTGGGTGTGGTGATTACCTTGATATTCATCAGAGCTGTAGAGTTTAGCAACAGCACCTACTGCAACAGAATTTTAAAAGCCCAATTGTGCATGTTGTGGGATCACTTTGAATCCTTGGGAATTCTGTTTTCCATTCACACATACATCTAATCAAGGGAAAAACCCACACTGATCTCGATTTTTGTGTTTTCCCTACTCTACAGGCCTTGCACAGCCTTTACTTAATTAGTTAATGTGTTGAATCAAGCGTGCTAGATAAGACAAAGTGCTAAAATGTGGGATCGGCAGGGTTGGGATTTGGATTAACCCTGAAAACATTGTGCATTTCTGAAAAGTAATGGTCATTGAGGAGCCTTTTAAAAGTGAGATTATCTTTTTTTTAAACACTCTTTCCCCTTGAAGGTATGCACCAGTTGGTATCCTCTTCTTGATTGCTGGTAAAATTGTGGAGATGGACGACATCACTGAAATGGGAGGGCAACTAGGCATGTATACTATAACAGTAATCATAGGACTCCTCATCCATGGCATGGTTATACTGCCCACCCTCTACTTTGTCATCACAAGGAAGAACCCTTTCATCTTCATCACTGGCTTATTGCAGGCCCTCATCACTGCCCTGGGAACGTCGTCCAGGTAAGACCTAAGAGCAACCTCTCAGATTAAATGCCTCAAAGGCCCATGTTTAAAACTCACATCTTCTTTGTCTTCCTTTGCCTTTTTCAGTTCAGCCACTCTGCCCATCACATTCAAGTGCTTAGAGGAGAACAACAAAGTTGATAAACGAGTGACCCGGTTTGTGTTGCCGGTGGGTGCCACCATTAACATGGATGGAACGGCACTGTACGAGGCATTAGCAGCTATTTTTATTGCCCAGGTTAACAACATGGACATGAACTTCGGGCAGATCATAACAATAAGGTGGGAATCATTTCTTTGAAGCATTTGTTTTTTTCATACATGGTTTTAACTGGATGTCTTTCATGAACAGAACCTCCACAAGCAGTGAAAGAGAATGGACTCCATAGACATTGTCCTAGTCTTGTTCATGAAAATTCTATATTGTTTTTTCATTTTTTCCGACATCTTCAAGTTTTCAAGGTTGGTCACCTATTTGTAATCGAAATAGGACAGCATAACAACGAATATTGGTCAGAACTTTATAGAAGGAGATCTTTTGTGAGGCAACATCTGAATATACATAATACACATTAATAAATACAAATATACATTAATTATTGAATGTTGCACATGGGTCATTATGTGCCCGACTCATACATCCTGCATCCAAGTGTTAACGTTGTGGTCGGGTCATGTTTTTGTAGGCATTGTGTAGCCTCATGAACATTGCCCTTGAGTAAAATGTTAAGCAATATCCTGTTTTTCTATTCATTTTACAACAAAATGATCAATAGAATTTCTAATATAAGCAAGAAAGCAGCCTTTATGCAACTGACATTAGTTGAAATAAGCCTTTCATAATAATATATGAAATATAGGCTTAAGTCAGTTGCTGTTAAAGGCATAAGTAGGTGTCATTTGTTTAATATTGCAGTCCCAGGACATTTGAATAAGTGCTTCTGTCTCTCATGCTGTAGCATTACGGCCACTGCTGCCAGTATCGGAGCAGCTGGAATCCCTCAGGCTGGTCTGGTCACCATGGTGATTGTGCTGACCTCTGTAGGACTTCCTACCGATGATATCACCCTCATCATTGCAGTCGATTGGTTCCTGTGAGTGCGTGTTTTCCTCCTTTCACATTTCAGTCCATTCAGTCTCTTCCTGACCTGCTAGATGTGTTGTTGTGTTGAATGGACAACATCATATCATATCAGATAACTTCAGCTTTCCTCTGAAAACTTCCTGCATTACTTCTGTCTTTAGTTCTGTATCTACCCTGCTGACACACTTATGTAAGCTCCTGGGTCTTGCTCTATTTTTTCCCCCAGCAAATTTCATGTAATTTCAATTGGTTTTAACATAGAAACGTAATTAGGTTAGCCAAATTAGTCATTGCAAATAGGATCCCCTTACCATAAATTACACAGCTAATTAGATCCTCCTAAACTGGGATGGATAAACTGAAAAGAAAGTTATCATAGCTTTTCACAGAAATTTGCACCTGGTTTGGGGAGCGGGCCATTCTCGGCGCAGCAGTGACTGGCAGGGAGTGTTGGTGGTTTGACTGAGGTTATTGGGGTGTTTACACATGTCAGTGTTATTGCAAGGTCAAGAGTGCTTCACTACCCAAATATAGACACCCCAGAATTTTTGTGAGGTCAGAAACCAGCTACTGATGTCTTACACTAATAGTAGACCATGTTGATCATCATATAAGTCCACAGATCTTAGGTGCTTTGACCTATATTAACATATTGTCTTCTTATATGTTCTCTGAATTGATGTGGCCTACAGTGACCGACTGCGCACTACGACCAACGTGCTGGGAGATTCAATAGGAGCGGGTATTATAGAGTTCCTGTCGAAGGACGAGCTGCAGAATGGTGATGTGGAGTTGGGAGACTCTGTTGTAGAGGAGAATGAAGTGAAGAAGCCTTACCAGATGATCCCTCAAGAGAACGAATATGAGAATGAGAAGCCTCCAGACAGCGAAACCAAGATGTAGTGACTCCCAGTCCTCTAGTAGCTCATGCCCAGGCAGGGATTTTCTTTGGGTGTGTATGTGTGTGGGGTTGGGCGTATGAGCTTGAGCTTATGCACTGAAAAAAGGTTTTATTTGATTGAAATGTGCATTTCATTTCCACGTGAATAAATCTATTAAATGTCTTGGTTAAAGGCATTCTTGTTAGAATAAAGGGAATAACCGTCTCGTTGCATCTGTTGTAAATATGCCTACTTACCTCCTATGGTGGTTGCAGAACAGTCTTAACAGTGATTTCAAGCCTAAGAAACCTCCTTCTGGTGAAGTAGCTTAAAGATGGGCTCTAGAAGAAGGTGCTAGAAAATCTGAATATCACATCTGCAGCATCTGGATGGATGAACTCATGGATCTGACATACACGCTTGAGATTGTAGTGACAGAAGAAAGGCAAAAAATCCAAAATGGTTGATTCTTTCAAATTGCAGTGTTTTGCTACAGAATCGTTTAACGAATAACATGTTAGGCTGTAATATCTCTTTGATTCCATTTGGCTGTAATTGTGACAAAATTGTTGACATACTTTAAACATTTGGAAATGACCTACGCATTTAATTCATGTAAATGTCACTTTTATCAGTGTGTAATGACTGTTATTCCTGTTTTTCATTGGCTACTTATTTTCTTCGTCATCCCCTTTTGTGTTACATGTTTAGTTAAAGTATGTGTGAGTTTGTTAATTCAGTGTTTTGCACTGGTCAATAACCCGGGGCCAATGTCAGGAACTGAACATCATCATAGTATGTGAAAATATAACTTTTTATTCAAATCTATATTGGGAAGTGCTTGGAAATGGTTAAATGAAAGCTGGAATCTGAAGGTAATGTATTGATGATGGTTTGGAGAAGTAAAGTAAGATGGCCAAGAACAGTTAAAACAATGTTTTTCCTGAATCGAACTTAGAAGGTGTGTGCCACATCAGAGGTCATTATCCAATGATGTTATCTATTTTTACAAAGCTGCACAAATTAACACATCGAGAGGATGGTGTTTGGTGATTCGGACCGATAAGATGATATATAGCGTGCTGGAGGCTTAGGAGGATTCTGACCAATATTGCAGCTTTCATGTCTGATACTTTGTCCCAGTTAATAGGTTTTGGGTTCCTAACAGCCACTCGTTCACAAACACTCCTTAATGCCCACTACTTTCTTTCAGTGGAGTCCATTGCTTTCTCCGAGACTCCAAAAAAAAGCCACTGTGTTTGAAGCCAGTAGTCAACTGTGACTAGCTTTATAAGCATTTGGCTTATTTGGTATATTCAGTCCTCCACGAAGTTCCTGTATTGTACTTTTTTTTTTCTTTTTAATGCTGGAAGAGTCAGATTGTTGACATTTTTGATAAACATATTGATTACAAAGCAGATTTCTATCGTTCTATAGGACGTCTTGGTAGCAAGTGAGAAAACATATGGAAAGATTATACTTCTGCTTCACACATTAATAGTGAATATTATGATATATGTAGATGCTTTGATTAATTGTAGATACTGTGAAAGAATGTTTACTTGAAGTCTCCTGAGAGCGTGTCCGAGCTTTTTATTGGTACGAGAGAGGCAGGAAATTGAACTCCAACATTGCAACTGCGCTGACTGTATACTAACTCACTCAAATGGAAACTGTGATTCTGCATTTTCTTTTTTGTGTTGTGTTTATTGGGGTGATTTTCATCTTGCTGGATGTTTGCCCTTAGGTTCACATACATAAAATCAGTGTGTGATGTAAAAACTATATGGGATAAAAGAAACTGTAGGTTTGGCTATGGTATATATAGTTTTGAATAAAATGGACAAAAAAGACATGCGCTGTTTGTTTGTTTTTTTTACTTTTTAAATAGCAGTAATGGATGTAAATGGAAATATAATATATAATATAATATAATATAATATAATGGACTGGTTAATCACATTAAACACAAACACACATACACACACACACACACACACACACACACACACACACACACAGATAAATAGACAGCCAGACAGACAGACAGACAGATAGATAGATCGATAGATAGATCGATTGATTGATATTTGACTTTGTATGAAATTCAGCGATAGTCTATAGTATAAATAGTATATTTATAATTTCCCCACTGCCTAAATACCCCTCAGAGAAAGTAATTCCATAAAATTATCTCAAATTGTGTCGGAGATGTTCTTTTGCAGTAGTTCGGAGATGTAGGCCAAAAATAAGCTTAAAATGAATAAATGATTGGTGGGAGGGTCCATGCAAGTACAAGTTTTCAGTGCAAAAAAGGTGCCAAAAAACATCCTCCACTGTTTCACTGTTATTATCTTCTTTCTCTGCTCCTGCTCCAATTAAGGGTGGCCTTTTGCCCCCTTTAGTAATTGAAGTGACTCAAAAATATTTGATCTGGTTTCCTTGCTGGAACAATGGGCTTCTGCTGCCCTCTGGTGGACAACTTCAGCACAACCAGCTCTCCACTTCAACTACTGACCCCATCAATCCATGGGACAGTTCAAAGTTAATCATTACTACATCAGAGAGGAGATCATGGAGACCTCATCCAAGGCCTTTTGGTTACTCAGTGGAGTGAACAACTTATTTTCCTTATTTGTGTAAATATGGTGTCTCATTGCTTCGTGTTCAAGCTTCAGAACAGCAGAATAACCAAACCTAAATTCCCATCCTCATACTCTCTTTCACTCACTCACTCAGTTTCATAGCCACTTGTCCTAAGTAGGTTCACATAAGCTCTCAGAAGGTAAAAGGTGAGGAAACACCCTGGGTGTCCACCTGATGGGCATTTCTTTGGATAGTGGGACAAAACCAGAGCTCTCTAAGAAACAAGGAGAAAATGCAAACTCCACACAGAAAGGACCAGGACCGTCCCACCTGGGAATCAAACCCAGGACCTTCTCACTGTGAGGCAACAGCTCTACCCACTACACCACTGCAGCCCTCATACAGATACTGTTTAAGAAAAAATCTTCAAAAATTTGTAGTAGGAATTTGAGCTTTCCATCCTGAGATATTCAGAAGTTTATTTGTGAGTTTAAAAAACCCACATCATGCAAAACCACATTGTCCACTCATAGAAATTAATCTATTAATCTATTGAATTCATTTAACACAGTTGTGGTAGACAAAGTAGACAATGATTAAAAATGAAATGGCAATTTATAAAACTCATTTAAAAAAATGTGATCTCCAATGACTTTTGTTTTACTTCCATATCAAACGTTGACACTATGCACCTTATACTAAAAATTAACATAGGGAGGTTCAACATTTTTCAAAAAACCTCTCAAAATATTAAAAATACAAATAAAATGTAAATCTCCACTCACTCACTCACTCGCTCACTTTCTTAGCTGCTTGTCCTAACTATCGAGGCTGTAAATCACCACTAAAAAATCTAAACATATGAGTAAAATCACCGTTGACCAAACTGGCAACCTGCCTAGCAAAAACATGCTGCTGTAAGAATCTGTCTTACAGACGTGCTGTATTTTTTCATTTTAAACAAAGACGCTTTCACTGCTTTACCCTCCCTCTCCCTAATCTCCCTACTGTCCTGTCCCTCCCACATCCTGTACGCCTTCCCAGTTATCTAAAGCCAGCAGGGTCACACACACATCTACACTTGGGACAGGCGGAGGACTGCTGCTGTTTAAATTTGACATCTCGACTCAGCATTGTTCCCGCACCACAAAGAGAAGCTCATGTGTGTTTCATTGTAAATCTGCCATCTGTTCTTCATGTGATCTAATCCAAAAAATATCATAAAGTAATCCTTTACAGCAACTGTAATCTGTAATCTAATTAGACATTTTTCAGTCACTTATGTTTTGTACTCTGATTATGTAATCCAACTACATGTAATCCATTACTATTGAACCTCATGATGCCTTTCACAATGAACACGTAAGTCTGAACTGCTTTTTGAGTGGATGTCAATGCAGAGCAGCCGATCAGAGAAGACTTTATTTATAGATATATTAGTTGTAAATATATAAAGCACAGGCTGGTAAATGGACATAAAATTACATTTAAACTTTTGAAAAAAACATAAACCCTTTAATACCACTAGATAGTTGTAATAACTGCTGTTTCTCATGTAGGATTTAAAGTCATGGTTCAAAAATAATGAGGGCAATAAGAGGGCAAAAATAATACCATGATGATTAACATTTAATTGCAATGTTAAGTGAAAGTGACTATTTGTTAAACACAGCACACCGTGAGACGCAAAGAAATGCTCACACACCCCGTGCAGCAGGAGGCGCCCAGGGAGCAGTGATAGGGACAATACCTTGCACAAGGGTTCCTCGGGGCAACCAACTGGTCCAGAACTCGAACCCTTGACCTTGATCCTGGGGCCTAGTGCTGCTGCCCCTTAATTGATGAATAGTACTATTTCTGCTGATTGAAAATAATATTGTGATAATTCATTGTTTTATATAGTTTAAAATCAACTCTGCATTTTATGTGCCTTTTCCATTTATCAGTATTGCCATTTTTGCATTTTTAACGAGCACTGAGCAGCTCGTTCAGCAGCAGACTCTTACACCCACAGTGTAAGAAAGAACGCTACCGCAGGTCATTCCTACCTGCAGCAATAAGACTCCACAACTCATCATCATAACATTACATTGCTTGTTTTATAATTATATATTATTATATATTATATTATATATTATTATTGTATATTATTATTATTATTACATTTATTATTATTACTCTTATATTTTGCTACTTGTTTATTTATATTTATTTAAAACTTATTTATTACCATGTATTTTTACTGTGTACTGTATATATGGTCACCTAATTCTCTCTTAGATATGTATATATATATATATATATATATATATATATTATATATATATATATATATATATATATATAGATAGATAGATATAGATATAGATAGATAATTTATTATTTATTATTTATAGCTCCTGTACTTGTTCCTCTTTCTTTATATCTCTATATTTTTATATATTTTTTTCTATTCCTTTTCTGTACATCTGTCACTTTTATAAGAGCCCTGTAACGCCCAAATTTCCCATTCGTGGGATAATAAAAGATTACTCTACTCTACTCTACTCTACTCTACAGTTCAGGAAAGTGGCAGTTCCTGTGTATTGCACCACTGACATCGTCCCGAAAGAGGGCGCTGTTGAGCTGTTTTAAAAACCTGAATCTGAACACAAGCACGTCCACATGAAGAGATGACGGGGTCCAAGCACTTCTATTAAAAAGATTTAAAAATCTCTCTCTTTTAGGTCAGCCTAATTGATTAGATTTCACTGGTCATTCAGAATTATTATTATTACAATAAAGAAAAATGTATGTATTTAGAAGGGCAAAGAATGTTTCCGCACAGATTTATCATAATGAATGTAAAATAGCATTTAACCCACTCACCCCAAGCATTTTCAAACTCATGAAACTACTTCAGAAGTCTTAAAATGATTAATCAAATAATAAAGTACAAAATAACATGTTAATTGCACGAACAAAGCCCTTTACAGGAGAAGATAAAAACATCGTTAATCTAGGTCTTCTTACATATTTTTGAAATCCCTTTTATTTTTTTCTATTGATCCATTCATCATGAAATATTCCCACAATGTAAAGGACAGTTGGTGTTTTCAAATGTGAGAAAGTGCAGACTGCATGGAGCATGATTTCACAGAAAATGGATATTTTTGAACGGCTGTGGATTTAAAAAGCTCTACAAAAAGATCGACCACAAATATAACCGCCAAGTTTGGGTTAACAATGAAAGACAACATTCTTATTCAAGAAGTCAGGCTGACACCTCCCAGCGAGAAGGTCCAGGGTTTGATTCCCAGGCGGGACGGTCCTAATTGCTGACGGCAACCGTAATTAGGACAATAGGCTTTGAAAGTGAGAGAGAGAGATTGTGCATCTTTTTTTCTTTAGGGGATGAATGTAAAAAGTTTTGCTGCTCCTCCACATTTTTCATTTCATATTATGATTATGCCATTCAGAAGACATCGTCCAAATGGCATTGGTAGCCAGTTTAATTAGTCAACATATGATTATATGTGAATTTGCTTTTGAGACTGTGTTTCTGGATTTTCCTTGTCATGCCCATTTTACAGAAGTTCTAGCGCCACGACACAAATTAATTAATTAATTTTCCTCAAGGTCAAGATCCCAATTGATGCTGGCCTTAAAAAAAAACTTTCAAAACCATACTATATTATACATTTGGCTTCTTAGACTGTCTGGACTAGTTGAGCAGAGCTGGGTAGAGAGCATTACTGGAGCATGGTCCTTATTTCATGCTCAAGATTGGACTTAAGCGCAGCTACAGCATGAAGCTGCACAGTGCAGGTGGGCAATGATTTAAAACTCGGAATTACTAATAAAATCTACACATAGAAACAGCAGCATTTATATAAGAAAATGGCACACAATCCGCAAAAGAAACACCATAAATGAAGAGAGAGAAAAATGAAAAAGTAGGTGGTAAAAGTAAAATTTATACAGTTTGCACTTGCCACCAGCCAAGCTTCTATGGAAAAGTTGTTAGCAGTATTTCCATATACTGGGCTCTGGGTTTGAATCTTTTTTGGGCAACCTGGATCTTTCTGTAGATCTCCCCCCTTCCCTTAGATGTGAGCATGTCTGCTCAGTGACGGACTGGCCACCCGTCCAAGGTGTTTCTGTGCCTTTCATACTTCAAGTCCTGAGAAAGGCTCTAGTAACCCTTATTAGATTAAGCAAATCAGACAATTGATGGAAGGACAAAGCCAATGGTTTGTGGAGGTATTCAAATATGTACACAGGGCAAACATATAAACATATAATCACTATAGTTTTTGTGCAAGCAGCAGGTGATCAGAGCAGGGAATTATTTTTTTTACTGCACAAACAGCACAGCAGACATACACCCAGCACCCAGAGAGCAGTGTTGGGGGAAAGTATCTTTCAATGGTAACTTAATGACCTGAGACTCAAGCCCATGACCTTCAGATCACAAGGCCAAGTCATTGACCACAAGGTCACCAGGAATTTTTGATTTAAAAAAACTACAAACTGAACAGTGCAGAAAAAAAAAGTTCTCAGAAATGTTCCTGACATAATTCACCGATACGTATCAGACATCTTCTTAACATGTACCATGTGTACTTTTCTGGACCTGTGTTGGGAGTGCAGTACCTTAAGTGCATCTTCTGGTCTGGACCTCGAACTCACCCACCTTTCTGATTATGGGGACAAGTACCTAACTAATTCGCTGCCAAGGATTTCGCAATATGAAAACTGTCGTTCAGAAATGGACAAAAATCTGTTTTAAAGCTTAGAAAGGCCCGTATAGCATCACGGATACATTCAGCCCAATGTATAGCGCTAATTGGGGCCTTAATCATCTAAACTTTAGGACATGGAAGTCGCTTTGGATAAGAGTGTCTGCTAAATGCCGCAAATATAACTGTAAATACAGTCTTTAACTTAAAATTCGAAATGTGCAGAGGCATGAAAGTGCAGCATGGAGTGGGATGTGAACACACTGATGATCAAAAAACAGTGTGTGGTTCCTTCTCACCAGACCTAAACTAAGAGATAGAAATATGAACCCTGCCCTAAAGAAAGTCTTCGATGTGGGCAGAGGACTGTTTCACAAAACAGTGCCTGGTACCTTTAGTGTCAGACCTAAAATAAGAGATACGACCTGAAACGGGTGTAAAAACACTAAGGAAGAGGGTCTTCAGTGGGGGCAGAGGTGGGTTTCAGATCTTGATCACAAAACAGAGTGTGGTTCCTTTACAATCAGACCTAAAACAAGAGACAAGGATGAAAACACTAAGGAAGAGCGTCACAGAGGAGGACGCCAGGTCTTGGTCACAAAATACAGTGTGGTACTTTTAGTAACACACCTAAAATAGGAGACATCGACAGAAACGGGTGTAAAAACACTAAAGAAGAGGGGTATCAGTGTGGGCATGGGAGATCCAAAGTCCTTGATGACAAAACGGTGTGTGGTTCCTTCAGATATGAAGACCTTTCTCACACTGAAGAGAAGTGTCTTCAATGTGGGCGAAGGAGGGTTTCAGGTCATGATCACAAAACAATGTGTGGTTCCTTTATATATGACCTAAGATAAGAGATATGAGGCTGAGAGGTAGGAATAGGGTCTGCAATGTGTGCAAAGGAGGGTTTCCGTTCTTGATCATATAAGAGTGTAAAGTTCTCTTGGTAGCAGATCTAAAATAAGAGGTATGAAGCCGAGAGAGGGTGAAAAACACTCAGGAAGAGGGTCTTCAGTGTGGACAGAGGAAGGTTCCTGGTCTTGGAGTCGGGGCCTCTCTCGGTCTTTCGTGTGCGTCCACATGAAGAAGATGGTCGGCTGGAGGTAGAAGGTGTGCGGGGCTGTGCAGGTTGTGAAGTTGGGCTCAGGCATTAGCAGCGCCTCGCTGCTGGTCGGTGTGGCGCCGGTGGAGGGAGTCATTCCTGCAGCAGCGCTTCCGGTCGGCATTTTGTTCTGCCAGAGAAGGGGGGAGAGTGTCTGAGTGGATCCTTTTATCACCGCGTCAATAGTCTTTCAGGGTTTTCTCCTCTCTTTCTTCCCCCCTCCTCCTCCTCCTCGGCCGCCGCCGCACTAAATATTCCCCCGAAATCAGCCTCTCACACGCCGCCGTCCCGGAAAGCAGCCCCGGCGGAGAGCAGCGGCGGGGAATGTTTACCTCCCTCCAGCCTTCATGTTTGCAGTGAGGAGGAAGAAGAGCGAACCCTCCCGACCCGGATTACTGTTGTTATATTACTCGGAGGAGCTGTGAACGGACAGGGGAGCTACCCCCTCTTCAAACTGCTACCATTTCTTTCTTTTCCCTTTTTATTTTTCCCCCTTCTTCTTCTCGAAAACAACATCGAGTCCTGAGGTAAATAACCCCACCCGAGTCCCGGACGCCGCAGCCGAGCTTTCGGCCGAAAACTTGCGCCCTTATTCGTCGCTGTTAGCCACTTAGCTCGTTAGCCTTTTTCTAGCGACGCTCCGCTGGCCGGGCCCCGCGACGCGGCGACGGGCCGCGGACAAGGAGTCCACGCGAGGCCGCGGCTTCGCGTCTCTGCCAGGCCGAACCGGTCATTGAAACGGAGTCGGCCGGCGGATTTTTTTCAGCGATTCGAAACCGACCGAGTGGAGCTGCTGTAGGAGAGGGCCTAACAGGCTAGCTGGTTAAGGGTCACCACTTTGACCCAAAACCGAGGTAGTAAACAGTGTTTGTCAGCGGGTCATATGAATAATAACACTCGTTTTAGTACTTCATCATTGGCGAGCGGATGAAGTGGGCTTTATCTCTCCGCTGTTGTCAGTTTAATGCGGGGGGGAAAGTGTCCCATTTTTATTATTCGCCAGTTTAAAAGGTCGTAAAGAGGCAGGAAATTGAATATTTATTTCAAAAAAAAAAAAAAACAACAACTCAGCCATACTTCAGCCCAGATTTCTCTCGTATTGTTGTGGTTTGAATGGTGAAGGGGATAAAATCACTCCATTTTCACAGAAACGACACGAGGGTAAACTTTTTATTTTACTTCAAGCCAGTCGTGAAAACTCAGATTTTCTGTGTATTCATTGATTAATTAATTATTTTCAAATCTTTGACTCCACTGAAGACGGGTTTCAGTTGAGCTAACATTAGCATACATTGAGATGCAAATGGCACACGGGCTGTGTTTACTCCTTCATGAAAGGGTTTCATTTACGATTTCACATTTTTTAGGCTGCACATTTCATGTGGTTTATTTTTTGTCGTGTTTTTACCCCAATTTTGGCCATAACTCGAGCTTTAGCTAGCTAACGGTGGCTACACAGGTCTCCGTTTGATTAGCCAGCCTGGCCGGGGAGCTGTATTTACTCTAGTAGTAGTAATGTGTTTACTGTGTGTTCATATAATAATGCACACTTTACCACATTAACTCCGATTCAGCTGAATACCTGGTTCTTGGCAGACTAAGATGAGATCTGATTAAGGCTTTTGGTGCTATATATGACCAGGTTTTTCTGTAATAATCTCTTCTTTGTTAAAAACAAATGACCCTCAGATGATCTCTGGTCTGGTGTTTTTAAAGATGTTGGTTAGATCTGCTAAACTTGCTTTCTGTAGCCGTAGCCCTTGTGATCTCTGATGAAAAGGCAATGGACGTCTTCACACCACACATGTAAACAAAAGAGGATTTTATTCACCTGCCACTGGCGCTAGGGTTGTAAAGATTGCAAAGGCTGTAAAGGATTGTATTTGCCTGCATTTTAAAGATATCCAGGTTCGATTTATAATTTTTTTCCCCCCTTAGATTTTGTTTGGAAGAAACATCTAAGCTGATGCAGAGTCTCTCTGATCCTCTTCCTAAGAATGGCTCATCAACTACTGGCCAAAAAGAAAACTTTTGTCCATTGCTTGTTGAGTCTGATTCATGCAGTCAAGACAGGATAATTTTTTTTTTTTGCGTTTTTGTCTTCCGTACATACGATCACCCGGGATGAAAACAGGATGAGGTGTGAGTTTTAAGGGCATCTTCCACTTTTCGTGACCTCTAGCTGTGCAAACTTCTGTGCTCTTTTTGCAACTGTTTTCCTCCACATTGTAAACAGAATCCCTGATCATTAGAGACTGGTTGGGAAGAGCTTGCGTGTAAATTAGGGGAGAAAGCCTCTGGCTGATGCCTGGACGTATAGGCTCCGGGGACTGTCCTCCCTCCCTCTCTCCCCACCATCTGATAATCCTTTGTGCCGTTCGCCCGCCCCTCTCCGACCAGCCCAGATACAGCAGGATGGGCAACACTGCTGCTGCCGAGAGGTTGGGATGGGGGCGGCTGCTGTAATTTGAGATCCTCTGTTTATTTATTTGATCCCCTCCCCTTAAAGGACTAGATTCATGATTGAGTTTGACATTTGTTCTCTATGAGGGGTTTGTAGTCCTCATCTGGAACTGTAACACTTTTTATATAAATTGCTGCTGATCAGGTAATGCCCCCCCAGAGCCTGAGAGGGGTTAGGTGACATCTCTGAACATTTTCCAGTGACCAGTATTTTATCTTTTATTGTTTGTTGCTTTTTTTTTTCTTTCTGTTGGTTTGAATGAACTTGACGTTGCTTACAATATTTAAAGATAAGGTAGATTCAGGAGCATTAGCAATACACTCAGAAGGAAACAATCAGTTCCATCAAGTGCTTGTACATGTGTACATGCAAAATGCACATTACTGTATTATGGCACTTAATGCTCATGGATAAGTCAGTGCCATAGACTCTTCGTTTTAAGCTGTTGGGCTCTCGTTGAATATTTGCCCCGTGCTGATTTAATTGTTAAAGCTATAAAATAAACTACTTGCAGCTTGATGCTGATATACAGAAGGCCATGTTGTATACAGATGCTCTTTGCTGTTTCATTGTTTTATTGTAGCCAAGTTTTGAGTCATGCAGGCCAGTATCTATGCTTATTCGGGTTACGGGTCCCAACAGTTTATCCACTTGCTATGCAAGCTGTTTGGTTAGATAGTAGAACATGTTCTAAAGGGATTTTACTCAAAAACCTAATGTGCAGATATGGGTATGTTGGAACTTTTAAGATAGGATCTTAAGCATGCCTTCCGCTGTTTCCAGCTGCGTTGTTCAGTCATAGAACAAACATATTTTAGATATAAGTTGTGCTTGAAAAGGCCCATTCTTGTTTAATGAGGAACTTTGTGGTTGCTTTAGTGTGACAAGCTTTTTGAAGACTTTAGGGTTTATGTTAGAAATGCATCTTCAGCATTGGAAACCCTTCTTTGTTTTTCAGCTTTTATAGAAGCCTGCTCTTGAAGGCTTCTTGAATGAAGAGTCAATGTTGTTCAGCCAAATGAATAATGGTATTCTGCTGGGTCTAAGGGGTGGGAGACAGTTCATTTGGAATGCATGACTGCCTAAACCCAGGACTTAAGCTTACTCTCGTGCATGTTTTCTACCCAAAGTCCTTTTCAGTTCTTTATTCTGTGGCTAAATGATTCGTAGATATGAGTGATTTCAACCTGCAGTTCTCCTTAATGGCCTGTTAACCCTCATCATAGTGTTTACCTTTTTGCTGTTGTGTGTGTTTTGCCTGCTTGTGGCTTGCAGAGTCATTCTTTCATTTCCAGACTCTTATATCACCCTGTAATGTACAACAGCATAGTTTATTATTGCTGTGTGTGTTATCTACCAGCACCTAGCTTAAATCAGCAGAGAATACACTTAACGTCTTAAATGAGTATCTTTATTTATAGGTAATAGTAGGTTAAGTGTTTGGGGGACAGTTTTGGGCTGTGGTTTAGTTGGTTTAGATAAGCAACTAGTGTTCGTAACCTATACCCTTGCACAGTGCTGCAGAACCGCCTGCATCACTAATATTGCAATTTTTTTGTTATCAAGGAGTTATTAAGCCCTTTAAATTTTGTCTTATACCATGGACAGCACTTTTGTTTTTGCTTTTGCTTTTTTAAGAAGTTTGTGAAGCCCTGATTTATTCCAGTTTGAGTGACTCATTTTGGTTCAGATGGCATTCATCACTTATTTATTTATTTAAGTCTACCATTTCTTTTTAATGTTAAATATTTTAAAGTATGGTCCTGATCAAAGGAGATTTGTCTTCTCTGCATATGAAAACTGCTTTGCAGAAAAAGATGATGATTCCAGTTTGTACTGATGTTTGAAAGAGACATGGTTTGATTGGAAACAAGAATAATTGGTGTGAAAATAATCTGAGTTCATCTTTAGTAGCCAGCTTGCTAAAAGATTGTTACATTATCTGTGTTGCATATTGCTAAAGGAATGTTTTTTTTTGTTTGTTTGTTTTTACTGTTGATGCCCATGATGCTAATCAAGTGTTTTTTTTTTGTTTTTTTTTTTGTTTTGTTTTTTTTGTTTTGTTTTTTTTCTCCACTTGCAGCAGAAGGGAGATGTGAAGGCTGGTTGGAGAACAGAGACCTTGAGCATCCTGTGCATTGACACGACCCCCCACCCCCATCTTCAGCATGAATGGGGATATGCCTCATGTTCCCATTACCACTCTTGCTGGGATTGCTAGCCTCACTGACTGTACGTAAACCATTCTCACCCACTCAGATGCATAGGCCTATTAGTAGATACTGAAGAAAAGTTTGTGGGCTTTTTAGCTCTAATCAAGTCCAGATGGGAAACACTTCAGATAAGGTGCTTTTGATTGTTTATCAGTCACTGAGCAAATTGGGTTGCTTCACTAGCTGGTCTGACTTCTGCTGTCGTAAAGGGAAGGAGAGGATTGTTGCAGTATCTTGCAGCTATGCTTTGTGATTTTCATCAAGCTGTTTTATGCCATATTTGTTTTATGGCGTACCAAGTGTTGAACTGGTAAAATACACTCTGCGAGTAATGTGAAGGTGTGCTGCCTGTGCCAGGAGATTCCAGAGGGAATATGTTTGGCTGTGGCGTTGCTTTGACAGTGCTGTCTTCTTAATAGGACTGAACAGTATGGTTCACACTTGTTTTACCAGAGTGACATACTGAGCAGTTGGGTGTTCACTTAGTAACAAGTTGGATGGATTGTGATCTCCTTCAGGAGCGCTGAGATGTTCAGCAGTGTTACTGGTAATGGCTTGTTAAAGATGTTTTAACAGACCTTGTGGTAATTAATGAAACACGTGAGGAAAATGTTTACTGAAAGGAGATGAGATGAGAAATCTGGGTTACTTTAAATAAAAAAAAAAATTTAAAAAAGACTACGGCCTTGACTTTTCTAGTTTGTTTTGTTTGGGTTTTTGTTTTTTTTATTTTTTTTATTTTGGCAGCACTTTTTCTTTACCCTGTCAGGTTAAATTAATAATTGAAGCGTTTGTTTTTGTTTACTCACTGAATGAGCAAATAATTATGATTTCAGTTCATGCTTTTGGCTGTTGGTTGAATTTTTTTACTTATTTTTTTTCCCTGCATCTCAACCCTAAAGTTTATTCTGAAACTTTGTCGTTCTGCATTTGAATGTGCAGATAGCTGCATTTACTGTCTCGCATGAATGAAGATATGGAGCACTACTTGAGAAACGACCTGTTTCATTTATTTGACTATTTATGCTTTTGTCACTTTTACACTTTAACAGTAATTAAAGTGGGGTTAAATGTGAGTACAAGCCATTCATTAACAAGCCATGCATGTGACCAAGTAAAATATCTGGAATATATCAGTGACATTTATTTTTTGTTTGGTTCTGTGCATGAAACATCACAGGAATGCATCTTAGACATGAAACTAAAGAGAACTGACACAAGTGTAGCCTGCAGATGTGCATTGCTAGTTCTGTGCAAAGCAGAACCTTTGTGTTTTCATGGTTGAGTTTAAATTTTTTACGAGAGGAAAAAGGTCACAGGATGGTCTTTTTGTACACAAGGTTGTGTTGGTTACCCATGCTGAAAATCTTACCTCCTGTGTACTGGTAAAGTACTGATTTAGAGCAATGTGTCACAGTTTTTGAGTGTAATAAAGGTTTCAGAAAAAATTCAGAAAATCTAGAGTTTTTTTGTTGTTTACCACAGAAAGTTGCAAAAAGTTCCTGTTGCATAAAAATGAAACCCTGAGGATTATAGACAGTCTTTCTGCAGCATTTTGTGCAATGTGGAATGATGAAGCATGATTGCATTCATAAATAGTATAGAACTTGTGGTGTGAGTAAGGTAATATTCAGATTAAATCAAATTGGGTGCAGTCTGCTCTAAATTTGTAGCCCATAAAAAGACCATTTTCTGTGCTTGTAAATTTCTCTCCTCCTAAGTACTCGTGAAGATTTTTCAGGTTGGGCCTATATATACTTAGACGCGAGATGTAAGCAGGCGTTTTATTTTGTCAGCTGTTAAGGGAGCATAGGAATGGTCATTGTGGCTCTTACCCAGATATTTTATCTTTATACAGCTCATGTGTTTTCATTTGACAGAATAAAATGGGGAATGAGTTCTGGATTTTATTTTCTCTTTACAGTATTAAACCAGCTGCCCTTGCCTTCCCCTCTCCCTGCCACCACCACTAAGAGCCTGCTGTACAATGGGAGGATTGCAGAGGAGGTCAACTGTCTCTTGGCCCGCAGGGATGACAGCCTTGTCTCCCAGCTGGCCCATAGCCTCAACCAGGTCTCCACTGAGCACATGTGGGTACCCTACTTCTTCACTGGCCACCTCTGCTACATCTTTGGTTTTGTTTTGTTGATATTCAGAAGGAAAGCAGGTGTTTTTTTTTTTTTTTTTTTTTTTTTTTTTTCTTTTCTTTTTCTTCTCTCTTTTTAAGAATAGCTTGAACTGCTGGCTCTCCACTCTGCTTCTGCATTAATACTGTATTGCTCACTTTACACTTTAAACAAAACAGGCCCTTTCTGATCTAAGCATAGTATATAAAAGCAAGGAGAATGTTACGGCATGTATGACAGTATTTTTCAAGGACCTGTTTTTCCCAGTTGTTGATGACCTTCTTATAAAGGTCCTTCTTACTTTTTCTTTGCTGTCAGAAATTTCTTTCTGTAGTCTTTATGGATACTTTTAAGTCTTTTTTTGCAAATAAGAGAAGAGTTTTGGTTTTAATAGAAGCATCTAACTATAAAAGTAAAACAGCAATTCTAAAGATCCCTTGCTCACGTGATTTCCCTTTTCGTTACAGAGAACTGAAGGATAACCTGGGCAGTGATGACCCGGAGGGAGACATGCCGGTGCTGCTGCAGACAGTGCTGTCCAGGAACCCCAACATCTTCAGGGAGAAAAGTATGCCCACCCGATATGGGGTTCAGGGCGGTAAGGAGAAGACATGGAGACATTGCCCTTGACTCAGAACCCAGAGTAGCACAGTGGATGGCCTAATGAAGCTCTGCCAGGCTTCTTTGGCAGAGCCTTTTTATAAGTCTCTCTCTGGTGTGTTTCTTGGATCAGAAGTTTTGTGTGCAGAATTTTATTTGTTTCTGAATGAATGATGTTCACCGCCGTGTGGTTTTATTAGTATTATATTTAAATGCTAAATTGGATACGTTTTTGTCTTCACCTGTAATCTGGTCATTTGCATGATGCCTTCTTGAAAGAAATCTGCCATTGGCTATATTGGTTCCAAATTTTACTGAAGCATTACTTTTTCGGACAAACACCCATGATTATATCAGTTATTACAAGTTATAACGGTTCATGTAATTACTGCAAGAAAACACCAGTGAGGTCATTCTGATCCAAGATGCATTTGTCATGTGCCAGCCAGCGTGCTCCTTGTGTTCCTGTGTTGTTTTCAACAATGAATCAATAAGCAATGTATGAATTGTACTCTGTACATTCTAAAATATTTCATGTCCTTGTCCTAAAGCCCACTAAATGTATCCGTGAACCTTGCTAGTATATATTTTTTTGAAACTGAAAACACTTTACACAGTTTGAATATAGTTAGAGTTTGCCGTAGTTTTGCACTGGAGCCGTGAGACTAATGTGGCAAATTAAAGAATGAGAAGGTCGATCTGCAGGTTAGAATCATACAAACCACATGTATGCAGGGTTTGATCTAAAATAGACTAGCTTATGTGATCCCTGAATTTATTAAGATACTGTACACTATTAAACAGCTCAGAGTGGTTTAAGATAGGTGTGAGATGATCTACAAATGCAGTTTATGCTCTTGCTGACCATTGTCTACCAACATTAGCCCTGCAGTTCCCGTACAAAACTGAAGAGGCACACCTTTATGCGGAATGTCTTAATTGAATGACTAATGGAAATAGTGTAAAATAATTTTGCTCTTAACTGTAGCCTTAAAAGAAAGAAACATACAAATCTTAGGATTTGTGGATCACTGCTGAAAATTGTTTTTGGTATCTCATAGAAATAAGAAGCCTAGGTTGTGTGATCCAAACCATCTTGTACTGCGGAGATTAACTTCTGTGATATAAGATTTCTGTTTAATACTTCTCTTTTTGATATTGAAGGTATAATGCAACAGCCAATGATGCCACCATACAAGATGTCTCACAATTCCATGCATGGAAGCCCAGCATCCACAAATTACCAGCAAACCACTGTTACTCCCAGCCCTCCTAGGTATTCTTCTGGAATCTAGATCTTTGTAGTAGCAGTATAGATTATGATTAGATTTGTAGATAAGCACAGAGTAGTCTGAATGGTTATAAATGTTCTCTATGCCAACAGCCGCTTCGTTCAGCCTCAGACGGGCTCTGGGGCCCGCTTCATGCCCCAGCAGAACAGCCCTGTGCCCAGCCCTTATGCTCCTCAGAGCCCTGCTGGCTACATGCAGTACCCTCACCCTCCAAGCTACTCCCAGCACCAACAGATTCAACAAGGTGAACTCACACCTACAGTAGTTCTTCAGAGAGAATGGCAAATGTATTTCCATTGTAAACTAACTTTTGGCCATTTACATCATATTTTTATTTATTTATTTTATTTTCTCGTATGTTCTTTCAAGAGGCTAACAAACCAGTTTTTGTTAAAACTTCATCTTTTTTCCTTTTTTTTTTTTTTTTTTTTTTTGGTGGTAACAAGTCAGTCTCAGATACATACTGTTTTTATTGATGAAATTATTGACCCTACCATGTTTTAATCAATTTAATCATGGTGTGATGCATTCCAGTGTCTGTTGCTAGTCCCATGGTGCCTGGTGGTATGAGGAACATCCATGACAATAAGGTCTCCGGGCAAATGTCAAGTAATTCAGCCAATCACAATGCACGGCATTGCTCCAATGAAGAGTACATGAACATTGTCCACAGACTGGGAAGTGAGGTGACTGGCTCCATATGTTGTGTTATGTAGCGGCGTTGAGCAGCTGTTTTTGTTACGGCAAATTAAGAGACCTTTAAAGTGGTGAAAGTTGACGGGTGTAAAGCTGAGTTTGTGACTTGTACCTTGGGTTTTCTAGGAGAGCGATCCTTCCATGAGAAATGCCTCCTTTCCTCTCCGATCACCCCAGTCAGTATGCTCACCTGCTGGAAGTGAAGGGACTCCTAAAGGTAAATCACTCACCAATCATGGCGTTAAAATGGCCCTTTTTCTCACCCTGAAGCACACAAAAGTGGTTGCATTAGTTGTCCACTGTGTTGTGGTGGCTCACCCACACAATGGTCTCGGATTCAGTTGTCAATAGATTTGTTTTGCTTCCATTTTCAGTTGGCTCGCGGCCCCCTCTCATTCTTCAGTCCCCGCCCCCGTATACCTCACCACGGGATGCTGCTCCTGACCTTCTCATGGACTCTCCTGACCGGAAAAAGAAGCAAAAGAAAATGATTAAGGAAGAGGGAGAAAAGGCCATGTATGACATTGTCAGCTCTCCTTCCAAGGACTCTACTAAGCTCACACTGAAGCTGTCACGGGTCAAGTCATCTGAGACAGACCAATCGGCTGAGCTCTTGCCTAGTGTTGAGCATGGCTCAGATGCTGAGAATGAACTGCCCTGCAACAGCTTGCCATATCCACGGAACCCCCAGGAGCGGCTTGCTGCAGGCCAATGCCTCCCGGAGCAGTCGGGGTATCAGCAGGTCCCAGTGCTGCAGAACACAGGAGCCCTCACAGCCAAGCAACCTGGTGGAGTCAGCGGCACACCCTACGACGAGGCTGAAATGGATGCTTTGGCTGAGATCGAGAGGATAGAACGAGAGTCAGCCATCGAGAGGGAGCGGGGTTCCAAGGAGGTTCAGGATAAAGGTTGTCTTCATTTGTCTCATCGCACTACACCATGCTTTGATTTTGAGGGACTTTTGACCTAACTGCTAATGGTTTAGTATATTCTTTCCCATTAAATTGATGCTATTTAGTATATGTAAATGTAGTTATGCGTGCATATAAAAATTTGGGCATAATAAATTGCTAAACATCATCCAATAAACAGTCTGTTTTCTAATTCTGCAATACTCTGTGCAACTGCTATAGCAGTTTTAACTTAAGACCTAAGCTGGCTGTTGAGCAGTAAATGCATTTCAGATTTGCAGTCAAAGCAATTGGTTGTTTTTGTAACAGTTTTTTACATTTTAAGATCTTTCAAATTGATCTAACGTCCTGCTAAGAAACCAGTTAGCACAGAATCTCATGTCTGTAATTAATTTTTTTTCTTTCTTTTATTTAGACAAACCTCTGAAGAAGCGAAAGCAGGATTCCTATCCCCAGGAACCTGGTGCTGGTGGCACTGCAGGAGCCACAGGGGGTCCTGGAGTGGGTGGCGGTGGCAGTGCTGGGAATAAATTGGCACCTCAGGAGGCTAGTGCTGCCAGCAATGGGGCTAATAGACCAGCTTTGATGGTCAGTATAGACTTGCAGCAGGCAGGCAGAGCAGAAGGGCAGCTTGACTCCTGCCCTACACCTGCCTTGGAGGCCCAGCGCTGGCCTGAAGATGGTTCAGACTCAGCTGGGGTCTTGCGGCTCAAGTCAAAAACAGATGGAGAAGTGCAGAGGACGGTGGATGGTCGGCCCGATGTCATCAAGCAGCGGGCAGAAACGCAGCAGAAAACAGCTTCGGAAGGCGGCGCGGAAACACCAAAACACAAGCATGACAGCCGGCGGGATTCCACAGCTAAGTTGCAGGGTTCAGACAAACGGTCGGATACATCGAAACACAGACATGACGGCAAGCCTGACAAGGTCAGACCTGAGGGACGGAGCGCAGAGACACCACGTAAACACGACAGTCGCTCTGAGCTCTCAAGGGACACTCACAGAGAGGAAAAACATAAAGATCGTGAAAGGGAAAGGGACAGAGAACGTGACGGTGATGGCTCTAAAATTCGTAGACCAGACACACCAAAAGGTAGAGCAGACCATGAACGACATGGACGAGAAAAAGACAGAGAGCGGGAGCGGGACCGGGACAGGGATCGGGAGAACCGTGAGCGCAAACACAGGCCTGAGTCTAAAGAGCACAGAGACAAACGCTCTCCTGAGCAGAGGTCCCGACCTGACAGCCCGCGAGTAAAACAGGAGAATCGTGGGGGATCTGACTCAGGTCGACAACGCTCTGATCGGTCTGACCTAAAATCCTCCAACAGCAAAGAGGAGGGACGTAGCTCTGAAAGCAGTCGGAACCGCACTGTTGGCACTAAGCATTCTTCTACTGACAGCAAGACAAGTGAGTTCCCTGAATACTTACTAGGGGGCAAGTCCAGCGCACTGAAGAACTTTGTCATTCCCAAGGTGAAACGTGATAAAGATGGTAACGTTACTACAACAGCAGAAGCCCGGCCACGAGTGGTCCAGCCACAAGTGAAGCTGGAGAGGCTGGGACTGGTAGAGGACATCAGCAAACGGGCTAAGCCTGTGGTAGTTCTGAAGAAACTGTCTCTTGATGAGGTGCAGAAGATCATCAAAGACAGGAACTCTCGAGGCTCCAAATCCAGCAAGAACAGACCTTGCTTTGGAAAGTCGTCCAAAGGTAAAACCATTACTTTAAAAAAAAAAAATTTCATTTAAATAAGGCTTATCAGTTCATCTTACTACAGTACTTTATAAAATGCAAGCGGCAGGATTTCTTTCTTTCTTTATTTAAACATGAACAATGACTAGATTGTTTATGCAAAGGCTTGCTTGTAGTCCCGTGATTTATTTGAATAAAGGAGTAACATCCTTTATCAACCTGTTTCAAGGGGGGATTGATGAGTCGGTGCTCAAGGAGCTTCCTCCTCATCTGCTTGCAGAAATTGAGTCCACCATGCCTCTGTGTGAGAGGGTAAAGATGAACAAACGCAAACGCAGCACAGCCAATGAGAGACCCAAGTATGCTGAAGTCAGCTCTGATGACGACACCGGAACAGTGGAGTGTGAGTAAATGTTGCCTTGATCTTATTCGAGGGCATAATTTATTGTGATATCATTTTAAAATTACGATACAATTTTAAGATGGTTTTAGTCAAGCCTTTGACCATTATGTAAAATAAAAAATGAACATAGAAATCATAAACATGTTGAAACATCTAAATAGTTTGGGGCACTGTTTAAAGGTTACGTAAAAGCATAAAGACATAAAAATAAAGTGCTGTGGAATACTCGTCTTCATTTTCAGTTTTGTAATTAGAGACATGGTTCAAAAACGTCCTAAAGTCCTCAGTCAACATAAACCTGAATTGAAAAGCTACAGAGCTGTGTTAAAAGCTTTAAAAACATAAACATCCTTGGTTTGAAAAAATAAAGGTGCTAATTTCACAAAACCAAAGCTACTTTTTAGGCAGGTGCTCCACACATTTCAAATGGGGCAGCGGTGGCCTAGTGGTTAGGGAGTTGGTGCTAGATTGGCCACAGGATTGGAAGATTGTGGGTTCAAACCCCTTACCAGTAGGTTGCCCTGATGACCTGCTCCCCGGGCAGCTTTCACTGCTGCACGGTGTTTGTGTGCATGAGTTTAACGCAAAGGTACAATTTCGTTGTAGTTTACTCTGTGCTGTGCTGGGACCTCGCAATGACAAGAATAGTCACTTTCACTTTCACACTAATAAGAAGCAAAAGTTGGGAACAAGCAGTCACTTGAAAACCTTAAGTAGTAACAATATTTGCCCAGAGAATCAACTTCACTGCAGTCGTCACCCTTTTTACACCACACTGAAAGCTAATCTCCCGAAAAAGACAAATGACCTCAAACATGGGGCCAAATTTACTGAAGAAAAAAATATGGGAAAAGTGCTGGAAAACAAGTTTATTTTGCTTGAACACGTTATTTGCAGATCTTTGTCTAGCAGCCAAGATTTGCACTACATGCATTTAATGATGAGGTGATTTACATGAAAAGGCTTCATAGTTTATTTCAAACAAAATAGATTAATTTGGAATCAGTTAAGGTTTGTATAATTTGTTAAAGTTCTTTTTTTTCCCCCAGATAATTTGATTAAAAGTCAAAATAATGAGTAGATAATGAGTATGCTTAACCATAGCAAAGTTAGTTCCTTGCTTATTTTAGGTTAATTAAATAATGAACAGACCATCGCTATAAAACATAGAGCTGCCATATTAAGTATCCTATAACGGTTCAAAGTAAATAGTGCTGTGACACCTGTGGCTGCTAAGCTAAGATGAGTTTGCCAGGTAGGTTACTAGTTTCTGTTCAGTGTAAACTGAAAAGCTGAAATGCTTTGGCAGCTGGTAGTAGTGTTGATTTCTTAAGTTTGTTTGAAAAGAAGTAAAGATAGTACATTATATAATATGTAAGGCAAGGATAATAAGGCAAGTTTCTCATGCATACTAATTATGGGTGGCCAATAGAAAAGCTGTCGTAGTTTACTTGCCATGATCACGATCCACAGTCCTATCACGATTCATGTTGATTTTTAAGATCATTTTTAACACTAGCAGTACAAGCAGTACAAAGCTATTGTCCCAGTTAATAAAAATATAGTCCTAAAATCTAACAAAACCTAAAAAAAGAAACAGTGACCAGCCAAATTACCTTCAAACAGATTTTAGTCCAGTTTACCAAGAGTGAGATTAGACATCAGTTTAGGCTAGGAATCCCATAAAGGGTAAACATGGTGATCAAAATGCATACCGATTTTAGATTTAATCTGAATCGAGCTCTTCCTTCACGTTTTGTGCCATCAAGTTGTTTTTTTTTTTCTTTTCTTTCTATTCTATTCTATTTTTATTCATAGCCATAACCTATATATGTATAACTAACGTAATGACAAATGCAGTACTGTATTGTACAGTTAAGTTAGGTTTTAATCCGAAGCTGAAAAAACCCCTCCTATAATTTAGGAAACTGCGACATTCATTATTTATGTAAAATAACAATTCTTATCAAACTGAGTAGAAATTATATTCCTAATACATTGGCAGAATAAGGGAATTTTAAATGTAAATCCATTCCACATTGGTGGAGATTTTGGGAAGATTTTCGAGACACGCAGCGCAAAGCTCCTTCGTTAATGAATTGAGTGGTCAGACCCTTCTATCTAAAGTATGGCTGGAACATTAATCATCTGTTGTAGCAAAAAAAAAAAAAAAGCATGTTTCAGTGTTGTGCTGATCTTTTTCGCCACTTGCAGCCATGGGATGGCAGTGTTGGAAAAATATCTACATCTTGGGATCTTGTAGCGTGGATAAACTGTTATAAGCATTAAAAACCTGTTTTCCACCATTTTCATGGGAAGCATATCCTGAAGCTGTCACTGCAGTGACCCTCATTCCACACCTTACTTTTCTTATCATACAGAGTCTCAAAAACCTTGGATGGTAATTGTTTGGTTGGGCCTTAGCATAGTGGGAGCCGATGCACTCACCCTCGTTTGACTCTCTTCAACTGTTTCACATGTTTCACCTTCTTTCTTCTGGGTGTTTTTAAAGAAAAAGAAAAAAAAAAAAAAAGGTTTAGCTGCCACTCAACATGTGTGTGAACTCTGTGTTGAAGTGAATCTTTAAATTGCACTGCAACACAGAGAGGGAATGTTTCTTCTAATTTATGCTTCTAAACTGGATCGCTGCCTTCACAAACGGAGAGATTAAAAGCACATTGTTTTAATTGAACTTTAAATTAGTTATCTTTCATTTCCTTTTTCTTCTGTTTTTACAATCTGTTTTTCTTATTGCTTTTCTTGTCATCTTGTTTGTGCTTTATTTTTTTTGTAACAGTTAAACACATAGATGCTGATGAAAAGGGAAAAATGGTTGTTTATAGTAGTACACCTGCATCATGCTCCAATTTGAGGCTTCTTGTTCACTGTCTCTCTCTCGCACACTCGCTCTCATACTCTCTCACTCACAGCGGCCCCAAAACGATCAAAGAAGGACCGGGACCGAACGTGGGAGTACGAGGAGAAGGAACGAAGGGGTTCTGGAGAACGCAGGCGAAGTGGCCATCATGAAGGCCGCAGAGGCTCAGGCAGCCGATACCGAGACCATAGTCCAGATGACTCGGAGGATGAGACACCACCTCCCAGCATGATAGACCGTGAGTGCGAAGGGACGCTACCTTTACATCCCACCCCTGAAATCATTTTCTGGTTCAAGCACTTAAATCTGTCCCATTATTACAGAGAAGAACCTAATCAGTCTTTTTACTTTTAGTTGCCAGAAAAATGAAGATGAAAGAGAAGCAGAAAAAGAGGAAAGCTTATGAGCCGAAGCTAACTCCAGAAGGTACGTTCAGTAAAAAGCCTTGTTGGAGCTCCTTTATTTCCCCATTCCATGCAACTATTAAAGTGTCTAAATTGGCTGATTTGTTACTTTGGCTCCGATCAGTAGTAATAACTTTTAACTGCTTTGGCCCATGACACCTCAGTGTATTTTCTGCATTTTATTAATTTTTTTTTTTTTGTGAGAGAGAGAGTGGGTAAACAACCATCTGGATGATTTTGTAGTAATTGTGATGAGCCAAGGTCAAAGTCATGCTTAACTTTTTACTTTTCTGCTTTCAGTATTTCAGTCTTAACAGTATTCTGTTCTCAGCATTACTTCTGATATCTTAACTTTTATTTATTTATTTATTTTCCCTACCAGAAATGATGGACTCCTCCACATTTAAGAGGTTTTCAGCAAGTGTGGACAACATTTTAGAAAACTTGGAGGATGTGGATTTATCATTAGGTATGTTGCTTCAAGTGGTTGTGTGGGGGTTTTTGTTTGTTTTTTAATTAAATGAACAACGGTATAATGTTTAATTGCTCTGGTTTGACATTGTGCATCAGAGGTACATTAAACAAAGATGACAATTCATTCTTCTGTTCTTTCTCTAGCTGCAGATGATGATGAGATCCCTCAGGAATTACTTCTTGGGAAACACCAGCTGACTGAACTAGGCAGCGAATCAGCCAAAATCAAAGCCATGGGCATCACACACAGGGTATGCTCCAGATGAGGAGGGGCTTAGATATGGGAGGGAATTGTATCATGACTGACTTTACTTTACAGATTTCTATTTATCACCATTTACTGTGTTCCTTTTGCTCTGCAGATTCCATCTGATAAGCTTGTGAAGGTTCTGGGGATATTGGAGAAGAACATACAGGATGGAGCCAAGCTCTCCACGCTCATGAACCATGTAAGTAAAGCTTAACTTTTGCATTAACATGGCTCTCTTTATCCTATATGTAAACTGCAGCTTTGTTTGAAAAGGTAGTTCCACTGAGTCCTTTTCAATGTTTCCTCCATTAGGACAACGATGTAGAAGATGAGGAGCGGTTGTGGCGCGATCTCATCATGGAGCGGGTGACCAAATCTGCTGATGCCTGTTTGACTGCTCTGAATATTATGACCTCACCACGAATGCCCAAAGCGGTCTACATAGAGGATGTTATTGAGCGTGTGTTGCAATACACCAAGTTCCACCTGCAGAACACCCTTTACCCTCAGTATGACCCTGTCTATAGAGTGGACCCTCATGGAGGTCAGTGTTGAGCGCTCGGATGTCTCTGGACTTTAGGGGTTTCTGGCACCTCTTGCTTTCTACTTTATGCAATTGGAGCAGTTTTATGTACATCATATCAGTACTCACTAACCAGGCCTTTCTAAATTTTGACAGGTGGAATGTTGAGCTCAAAAGCCAAAAGAGCTAAGTGCTCCACACATAAGCAAAGAGTTATCGTCATGCTCTACAACAAAGTTTGCGATATCGTCAGTAACATCTCAGAGCTGCTAGAGATCCAGCTTCTGACTGACACTACAATACTACAGGTGACACACCACTTCTTCTACTCTGGCTGGAGGTGATACAGACCTTTTGTCTTCATTCAAGAGGGCACTCATTTCTAATACCTCCTTTTCCTGTTCAGGTTTCTTCCATGGGAATCACTCCGTTCTTTGTGGAGAATGTCAGTGAGCTGCAGCTCTGCGCCATTAAGCTGGTTACTGCTGTGAGTTTTCAGGCCATCACACACAAACACAAATGTTTTGTGATGTACAGTATTTTCTCATGTATGAGTCGCACAAATTTGTACCAGAATCCACTATAATAATGGGGGTGCGACCTATAGACGGGGAATTAGTCTGCAGTTTATACACGGGAAATTTCTTCAGTGATTGACACTTCCGCATAGAGTGTGAATGTTCACATTTCCAGACAATTATCCTCTAAATTATTACCGAATACACGTTTTTGGTGCTTTCCTATCAAGTAAAATACATAGCACTACATTGACCTGTAAAAATCTGAAAGTGTCATTCAACATAATCCACAAAAAATCACTTTAATTTCACAAATTTTAATCCAGGAAATTCACATGCTGCCATTTTGAATACCTAAACTGGTGACCGTGTATGTAGCAACTCAATGCATTTTACCGCAAATCAGGGGTGCGACTTATACACGAGTAAATATGGTAGTTCCTTTTTGACTAAGATTGACTTTCTTTCTCAGGTCTTTTCACGGTATGAGAAGCACAGGCAGCTGATCCTGGAGGAAATCTTTACATCCCTCGCCAGGCTCCCCACTAGCAAGAGGAGCTTAAGAAACTTCAGGTAACTAGCTGCTTTTTTGTGTAACTTTTGAACTATTTAGAAAAAGTAAAATTGTTAGAATCCACATTTTCTTGAAACGGTATGGCCTTTTCTGTCTGTCAGGTTGAACAGCAGTGATGTTGATGGTGAGCCAATGTACATCCAAATGGTGACCGCTCTTGTGCTGCAGCTCATTCAGTGTGTGGTGCATTTACCTACTGACAAGGACCACACTGATGATGAGTATGACAAAAAAGTAAGTAATGTTGGACCTCCAAATAAAGTTTCCTTGAATAGTTCTAGAGTAGTTCTAAAAAGGTCTCTAAATGCTTGTACTCTGTTTCAGATGGACCAAGATGTTCTCATCACAAACTCATATGAGACTGCAATGAGGACGGCACAGAACTTCCTTTCCGTTTTCCTCAAAAAGTGAGGGCTTTGTCAGATGCACAGTGCTTATTTCTTTTGAAACACCAGAGTGAAACCTATTTTATTTATTTCTTTTTTTTAACCTTGAACATCTTGCATTTCAGGTGTGGTAGCAAACAGGGGGAGGAGGACTACCGTCCTTTGTTTGAGAACTTTGTTCAGGACCTTCTCTCGACAGTCAACAAGCCTGAGTGGCCTGCTGCCGAACTGCTCCTCAGTCTTCTTGGCCGTTTGCTGGTGAGCGCTTGGTTGTACTCTGACTTCTTATTGACAACAATTTTGAACACCCTGGAGAAGCTGAGTTCTTGTTTCTTGTCTTTAGGTTCACCAGTTCAGTAACAAGCAGACAGAAATGGCGCTGAGAGTGGCTTCCTTGGATTACTTGGGCACAGTTGCTGCCCGGCTGCGGAAGGACGCTGTCACCAGCAAAATGGACAAACGCTCCATAGATCGAATCCTCAGAGAGGTAAAGCGTTATATGGTCATTTCCACAACTTATTTCCATTACTGAGGAGAATGCTTTATCATAATGTGGGGTTTGTATTTTGTAGTCTTCTGGAAATGATGAGATCCAGCAGCTACAGAAGGCCCTGTTGGACTACTTGGATGGGAATGTTGACACTGACCCTTCTCTTGTGGTGAGTAACATGTTTACACACAGGACAGATTTGAATTTGAAGTATTAATGTAATACTGTTTCCTCTGTACTTAGGTTAAATGCATTTATAATTTAAGTTGTATAAACTTAAAAAGAAAAAAAAAAGCTTTATACAAGTTTTCCTTTGTGTTCTTTTAGTTTGCAAGGAAGTTCTATATCGCTCAGTGGTTCAGGGATACCACCACAGAGACAGAGAAAGCAATGAAGTCGCAGAACCAGAAAGAGGACGATTCGTCGGAGGGGCAGCACCACGCTAAGGATGTGGAGGCTACAGGCGAAATCATGCAGAGAGCTGAGGCGCGCAAAAAGTTTTTGCGATCCATTATCAAGACCACACCATCACAGTTTAGCACACTAAAGTAAGTGTTCTTAGTTCTCCCCTCACCCAGAAACCTGTTGCATTTACAGTTCTGTACATTACCACTGAATTTTAAATGAAACGACTCCGATGCAGTTGAAGTGCAGACTTTAGGCTTTAATTCAGTGGGTTGAACAAAAAGATTGCATAAAAATGTGAGGAACTAAAGCATTTTTTTAACACAATCCCTTCATTTCAGGGGCTCAAAAGTAATTGGACAAATTAAATAACTGAAAATAAAATGTTCATTTCTAATACTTGGTTGAAAACCCTTTGCTGGCAATGACAACTCATGGACATCACCAGATGCTGGGTTTCCTCCTTTTTAATGCTCTGCCAGGCCTTTACTGCAGTGGCTTTCAGTTTCTGTTTTGTTTGTGGGCCTTTCTGTCAGAAGTTTAGTCTTCAACAAGTGAAATGCTGCTCAGTTGGGTTCAGATCAGGTGACTGACTTGGCCATTCAAGAATCTTCCACTTCTTTGCTTTAATAAACTCCTGGGTTGCTTTGTCTGTATGTTTTGGGTCGTCGTCCATCTGTATTATGAAACGCCGCCCAATCAGTTTGACTGCATTTAGCAGGATTTGAGCAGACAGTTTGTCTTTGAACACCTCAGAATTCATTCGGCTGCTTCTGTCCTGCGTCACATCATCGATAAACACTAGTGTCCCAGTGCCACTGGCAGCCAAGCCATCACACTGCCTCCGCCATGTTTTAGAGATGATGTGATGCTTTGGATCATGTGCTTTTCCACGCCTTCTCCATGCTTTTTTTTCTTGCCAGCATTCTGGTAGAGGTTGATCTTGGTTTCATTTGTCCAAAGAATGTTTTTCCAGAACTGTGCTGGCTTTTTTTTTTAGATGTTTTTAGCAAAGTCCAATGTAGCCTTACTATTCTTGCGGTTTGAGTGTCCTGCACCTTGCAGTGCATCCACTGTATTTACTTTCATGCAGTCTTCTCTTAACGGTAGACATGGATATCGATACGCCTGCCTCCTGGAGAGAGTTGTTCACTTGGTTGTCTGTTGTGAAGGGTTTTCTCTTCACCATGGAAATGATTCTGCGATCATCCACCACTGTTGTCTTCCGTGGACGTCCAGGTCTTTTTGCATTGCTGAGTTCACCAGTGCTTTCTTTCTTTCTTTCTCTCTCAGGATATACCAAACTGTAGATTTTGCTTCCTAATATTGGAGCGATTATATGGATGGGTTTTTCTGCTTTCGCAGCTTAAGGATGGTTGGTTTCACCTGCATGGAGAGCTCCTTTGACCGCATGTTGTCTGTTCACTGCAAAATCTTCCACATGCAAGCACCACACCTCAAATCAACTCCAGGCCTTTTATCTGATTAATTGATAATGACATAGGAACAAAGGAACTGTCCGCACCTGCCCATGAAAAGCCTTTGAGTCAATTGTCCAATTACTTTTGGTCCCTTTATAAAGAGGGTGGCACATGTTAAGGAGCTGGAGCTGGAACTCCTAAACCCTTCATCCAGTTTGAATGTGGATTCCCTCAAATGAAAGCTGAGAGTCTGCACATTATGTCCATGTCCATTAAATAGCTATAATTGGAACGTTTCACTAAACAGTTACAAAAACAAAACTTGTGTCAGCGTCCAGATATATATATGGACCTAACTGTAGGTGTGATCTCAGTCTTGACAGTCATTTAATTTAACGCACACTTTCTCTTCTTCAGGATGAACTCTGATACGGTGGACTATGATGATGGCTGTTTAATTGTGCGATATTTGGCCTCTATGAGGCCGTTTGCACAGAGCTTTGATATTTATTTAACACAGGTAAAGTAGTGCTCTTATACACTCAGCTGGTTAACATGCAGTGCTTAAGACTAATTAACAAAGACTGCAGATAAAGAAAACTAGATTTGTATAAAAACGCATTCTTATTGAAGGACTTTTTGCAGTGTGCTATGTACATGTTTGTGAGATCTGTCTGCTTTGTGTTGCTCAGATCTTGAGAGTGCTGGGAGAAAGTGCTATTGCTGTTAGAACTAAAGCGATGAAGTGTCTGTCTGAAGTAGTGGCGGTGGACCCCAGCATTCTGGCCCGGGTAATGGGACACTTCTGTTACTTCTGCCTTAATTCTGGCTTTCATTTTCTTTACCTTTAAATCCAGCATCTGTGTGTTCTTCGAGATTTAACACGTTTTGTTTATGTGCAGTCGGATATGCAACGTGGAGTCCATGGGAGGCTGATGGATAACTCCACAAGTGTGCGGGAGGCTGCCGTAGAGCTGCTCGGACGGTTTGTGTTGAGTCGTCCTCAGCTGACTGAGCAGTACTACGACATGCTCATTGAGCGAATACTGGTATGTGATCATACAATCAGCCAGATCTTTAGCGCAGTTATACCCCCTGATCTTGTGTTCACGGGGTAATTCGTCAACCTTTCATCCCATGCGATTCAGCTGCAGAGTGATATAAATATATATATATATTTTTTAAAGACTTTCAAACCTTTAATGTGAGATGTTCAGTGTTTAGCTGGCAATAACCAAAGGAATGAGGAGAGTAAGGGACTGTGCAAACACTTCACATGTACTACTGACTGAGTAGTTGAAAGGTCTCTATAAAGCAGTGCCTTTATAATAGAGCATATGTTCACGGTACTCACTACACAGATCAACTTGCCAGTTTATAGCAAAAACGTACAATAACCAGTGGAATATCAATACAGCAAGTACCTAGAAGAATACACAGGTATTTAATCGTCTTAAAGTTATGCTCCTCTTAAGTTCCCTCAATTTAAAGATAGTCAAAAGATGAGGGTTTTAAGGTGTAGGTCTGTTGTACATTCATGTTGCTTCATAAACGCAGGATTAGAATGCAGCCTGTATCAAAATGTGCTGCCTTTTAGGCTTTTATGTTGAATGGCTCTGACTGCAGTCCAGACAATGGGAGTTACAGCTGTTCTGACAAAACTGTCCCTTTCCAGATTAAAGTTCATTCAGAGTATGAAAGTTCACTTTAGGTAAAATCATCTGTGACCCTCTACTGCCACCTATAGGCTCTGAAAAATGTGTCTTGTTGAATTGAGAGTGTTTAGCTCAAAGTTTATGCTTTTGCTCTTTCCTCCAGGACACAGGCATTAGTGTGAGAAAGAGGGTGATTAAGATCTTGAGAGATATCTGCCTGGAGCAGCCCACATTCAACAAGATCACGGAGATGTGTGTGAAGATGATCCGAAGGGTCAATGACGAAGAAGGCATTAAGGTGAATTTAAAAAAAATAATAATTTAATTCATTATTTTTTCCCCAGTGGGCTATTTATTTATTTATTTTATAAAGTTTGATTAATTTTCCATTTTTAAATTTAATTAATTAATCTATTTATTTTCCCCCCAGAAACTGGTAAATGAAACATTCCAGAAACTCTGGTTCACGCCAACTCCAAACCATGATAAAGAAGCCATGACCAGGAAGATCCTCAATATCACTGATGTGGTAAGCAACAGTTTACGTTAGATGTCATCTGTGTCTACTGGTAGCTACAGATTTAGTTCTAGCTATAAGTAATGGCTAATAATGGCAGAAAACGCTAGATCTGATATTGAGAGGGTATCTGATCTTAACCTTTAGCAGATCTAGTCTGAAATTGCTCACAATCACAGCATGTTAGTTACCTAGGGAAAAAGATATTGAGATATATAATTTGCCTTTTTAAATGCTTAGCTTGAGTGAAGTCCTTTTTAGTTAATAGCTAATTTATATAATGCCTTGGTATCAGGGGAGGCTTGAAATTTTGATACCACCGTCAGTATTGAAGAAGAAAGTAATTTTGTGATTTCTCTGATTGACTGTATCTCATCTCACAATGAACTACATAATACTTTCTCTTAACAGGTATCTGCGTGCCGGGATTCTGGTTACGACTGGTTTGAGCAGCTGCTTCAGAATGTGAGTACTGTTGTCCATTGTATATCATGCAGAACGTGGCAGTGCATAATTGGGGTGTGTGGTTCCACCCCCTCTGTCCTTTTGCCCTTTTCTCACTGTGGTGTATATGATCATGTTGGTGCAGCTGCTGAAAACTGAGGAAGATGCCTCCTACAAGCCCGCCAGAAAGGCCTGTGCTCAGCTTGTCGACAATCTAGTGGAACATATCCTCAAATATGAAGAGTCTCCTGACGGTACTGTTAAAACAGCTAAACAAAAGTTTTGGTTTTCAGTGTACTAGGAAAAATAATCTGATTCATTATGCAAACTTTCAATGCTCTGCTATTGTTCTTTAGACTGTGAGAATAAGGGGGGTAACTCAAATCGCTTGGTGGCTTGCATCACTACGCTATACCTGTTCAGCAAAATCCGAGCGCAGCTGATGGTGAAACATGCCATGACCATGCAGCCCTACCTAACCACCAAGTGCAATGTAAGGAACCAACTTTAAGCTGTTTGAATCATCCCCATTTTTGTGTTGTGCAGTCCTCTAGTGGTTTATTAGTGAAACTGCACTCAATTATCAGTTTTGTTTGGGATTTTTTTTTTTTTTTTCTTCCTATCGTGTGTCTTTCATTGTTGCAGAACCCAAATGATTTTATGGTCATATGTAATGTGGCTAAAATCTTGGAGTTGGTGGTGCCTCTAATGGACCATCCGAGCGAGACCTTTCTCACCACCATTGAGGAAGATCTGATGAAGCTCATCATCAAATATGGCATGACGGTCAGTATAGTGGCAGGGCTAGTTTTAATGCATCTTAAAGTTCACCAAGACATGGATTGACTGTCTTCTTTGTCCTCATCAGGTTGTGTTGCATTGTGTGAGCTGTCTCGGTGCAGTTGTGAACAAGGTCACTCACAACTACAAGTTTGTCTGGGCATGTTTCAATCGATACTATGGTAAGTGTATTGGCGGTAAGACACTTTATTTGCGAATGTGTAGCACCATGTCCTGACTAAATGAAGCAATGTTCCACAGGGGCTCTAAACAAGCTGAAGACCCAGCATCAGGAGGACCCAAATAGCACGATCCTGGTGTCCAACAAGCCTGCACTACTTCGCTCCCTCTTCACTGTGGGGGCTTTATGCAGGCACTTTGACTTTGATCGTGAAGAGTTTAAAGGCAATAACAAGGTATGCACTTGGAATCTACTGCTTGCAGAGTTTTTAGTTTTGCCCATGACTAGCTCACTTATGGTCTGTGCATCCTACAGGTTGTCATAAAGGACAAAGTGTTGGAGCTCCTTCTCTACTTCACCAAGAACGAGGACGAAGAGGTGCAGACCAAGGCCATCATTGGTTTAGGTATGCTCTTCAAAATCAGCACGCTTTAAAATTCCCGCAGTGGCTCTTTTTTTTGTGTTGAACTAACTTTCTACTTTTTCTCATCTCCAGGCTTCCTGTTCATCCAGCACCCTGGACTCATGTTTGTCCCTGATGTGAAGAGCCTGTACAATGGCCTCCTCTCTGACAGGAAGAAGTCTGTAAACCTAAAGATCCAGGTGTTGAAGAATCTGCAGACATATCTGCAAGAGGAAGACTCACGCATGCAGGAAGCTGATAGAGAGTGTGAGTACTCCTCACATAGCATCAGTTTTCTCTCTTATTTAGACTGTGGATAACTGGTCTATGCTTTTGCAGGGAATAAGCTGTCAAAGCAAGAGGACCTCAAGGAGATGGGGGATATCTCTTCAGGAATGAGTAGCTCCATTATGCAACTGTACCTGAAGCAGGTCCTGGAGGCTTTTTTCCACACGCAATCCAGCGTGCGACATTACGCCCTTAACGTCATCGCTCTCACACTCAACCAGGGCCTCATTCACCCTGTGCAGGTACAGAATCTTGGAGTTTAAACTTTATAGCATTTAATGTTCTACTCAGATTGTATTTCCTGAGTATTAAAATAACTGTACTCAGTGAGTCTAATTGGTTTCTGCATGCATTTTTGCACAGTGTGTACCTTATTTGATTGCCATGGGGACAGATCCTGAGCCTACAATGAGGAACAAAGCAGACCAGCAGCTGGTAGAAATTGATAAAAAGTACACAGGTTTCATTCATGTGAGTCTCAGCACTCCCGTTTGCACCTGAAGCATTCTTTTATATGATCTCACGTAGTCTGTGTGTGGAACCATGTGCTAAAGTCATAAACTCACATGATGTTTGTGTTTATAAAACTAGATGAAGGCTGTGGCAGGGATGAAGATGTCCTATCAGGTGCAGCAGGCCATCATGGCATCTCGGGACACCATCGTTAGAGGCTTCCGTCAGGATGAGAGCAACGCAGCCCTCTGCTCCCACCTATTCACAATGGTGCGGGGAAACCGACAGCACCGGCGAGCCTTCCTCATCTCCCTGCTGAACCTGTTTGACGACAGTGCAGTGAGTCATTTTGACCATATGGGCCAAGTTGAACTATAGCTGTGCCTTCTGACATTAACAAATCCCCTGAATGCTGCCAACTGTTTCTATTCCCTTGTAGAAGACGGAGGTGAACATGCTGCTTTTCATCGCTGACAACCTGGCGTGTTTCCCTTTCCAGACCCAGGAAGAACCTCTCTTTATCATGCACCACATCGACATCACACTGTCTGTGTCTGGCAGCAATCTGCTACAGTCCTTTAAAGAGGTGAACGGCTTTCTGTGACTTTGTTGGTTGTCCGGTTCTTTTTTCTCTTATTCAGATGTAAAATGATGCTCTGTTGCTTTAACCCCGTCCATCTTGCCCACTTAGTCCTTGCTGAAGGAACCAAGGCAGCGGGAAAAGAAGAAGAAGAAGAAGGTGCGAGAAAAGAAATACTGTTCAGAAGATGAGGAGGACGAGCTACCAAGCAGCAGCGAAAGCAGCAGCGACGAAGATGACGAGGTTGTTCACAGGGCAAAGAAGCCGAAACGAGCTGCTGCTGTAGTGAATTCGGACTCGGACTCGGACCTGGACGTCGAAGATGTGGAAAAGGTTATGGACCGTCTGCCAGACAACCCCATCCCTTTGTTGGATTTTGCCAATGCCTCTCAGGGCATCCTGCTTCTTTTAGTGCTCAAACAGCACTTAAAAAATCTTTATGGCTTTTCAGATAGGTATATGTCATCCATTTATTCAGTACCTATAAACTCTTATGAATCGTTTTTGAAACTTAACGGTTTCTTTACAAATAAAACTAGTTTACTGCAAAAGATTGGAAACAATCTGTTTCAACCCATATTTTTCTCAACAGCAAAATTCAAAAATACTCTCCCACGGAGTCAGCAAAGGTGTATGACAAGGCGGTAAACAGGAAAAACAATGTGCATTTCAATCCACGGCAGACTCTCGACTTCCTAACCAACGGCCTGTCTAATGCAGAGATCACCTACGACATCAAGAGGAAGATTGTCAAGCAATACTTGGACGTACGTAGCTCGTCTTTTTGGTTTTGGGCTCAACAAGCCACTCAGTATAGAACAGTCATGTTTAAAAGTGCTCGATAACTTTATGCTACAGCTGTACTGCAGGCTGCACTGTAGGCTTTGTTGGTTGATTTATTTATTTTTTGTCTGCTGGACTGTAAGGCTGTGATTTCTAATTTCTGGCAGCATTTGGTGATAAAGGTAATCTCCACTGTTGAATTAGTCTCCACTGCCTTGACTGTCCACTAGTTTCTTTGCTTATAATGCTCATTATTCACATGCGATTTGATTTACAGTTTAAGGTACTGATGGAGCACTTGGACCCTGATGAGGAAGATGAAGAAGGCGAGGCATCTGCTAGCACCCATGCCAGAAACAAAGCCATCACTGCTCTTCTGGGAGGCTCCAGCCCGAAGAACAATGCTGCTGACTCTTACGATGAAGAGAGCGATGGAGATGAAAAGACACCTGGGGTAAGTCCCCAGTTCAGTTTCTGGGAGAACTTATTCACGTTCTCTTTTGTATGTGAAATACATATTCATTTTTAATTAGACTTTTGTATAGTTTTACCCATGTAAACCTTTTTTTTTTTTTTTCCCTGTCTTCAAATTTGTGCTCCAGTCATCACGGCGATCCAAAAGGGGTGGTGACTCTGCAGAGGCATCGGGTCACATGAATGAAACGGTAGAAGCCATGGACGTCATTGCTATCTGCTGCCCCAAGTATAAGGACCGGCCGCAGATAGCACGTGTCATCCAGAAAACGAGTACCGGTTACAGCGTGCACTGGATGGCCGGCTCCTACTCCGGCACTTGGGCAGAGGCTAAGAAACGGGACGGAAGGAAACTGGTGCCTTGGGTGGACACTATCAAGGAGTCGGACATCATTTACAAGAAAATCGCCTTGACAAGTGCGCACAAGCTGACTAACAAAATGGTGCAGACTTTACGTTCACTGTACGCAGCCAAGGAGGGGACTTCCAGCTAATTAAACTACAGTTACTCCCACATGAACTCTCAGCAGCCAAACTTTATTGGGATCCAACATTTTCTAGGCCCAGGCAGAAAGGCAAGAATACTACAGACTCACAGAACCTTGAGATTCACCGATGAAAATTACGAGGAGAGAGGGAGGAGGGGAAGGAAAGCATTTTAAGTGTGCAGGACCTGCAGCAGAGCATACTGGACACATTTTAAGTTAAACAGGACAAACGCATACAGAAGGAAATGTTTGGAAAACATTGTGTGGGAGCTCCTTCGCTGTTGTGCAGCAACTCGGTTGTGTGATTTTTACTCCCACTGTATCATAGTTTAACAAAAAAAACAACAAACGAAAACAAAAATGTTTATATCTCTGACAAAAAATCTGTTTAAAAATAAACTTAAAGTGAATGTTGGAAATTAGTCTGTTGATGTTCTTAATAAAGTGTTCTTGGAGTTAAACCTAGCACCGGATGGATTTCTTTAGCTTAGCTCAGTGTCCAGGGAAAGAAACTTTTAAATATTTCCTCCGCTTTGTTTTACTCCTTTTTTTTTTTTTTTTTCTTTTTTTTTTCTTTTGGTTTACTCATGCTGTACAATGGAGTCTCCTGGACATAATTTATTCTGTTAAAAGCAGAGCATGCAGTATCTGTGGCCTACATGCAGGGGGAGATTTTTTTGTAAATGTAGATTTTGATGTATTAGGTCACCCTAGAGAGAAAAAAGGGATCCCCAGCACTTCTGGCGGAACAAATACTGCAATAAATTTTTTTACTTCTCTTTGTTACTTGTCTTGTTTGCATTTGACTTTTATTATTTTCACAGGTGCTTAGTACTAAAGTTAAGTTTCTCATCATGTGCGCTTGCCTGATACTTGGTAGGTTTTTCATGGGTAGGCGGAGGAGAAGTGATAATCAAAACCCGAGCCCTGCCTTAAATTTACAAAATAAATAAATAAATAAGTAAATAAAAAAGCACATTCTAGGTGTCCCAGCAGGAACACACACAACCATGAAATCTGAGGCTGAGCCTTTCCGAGGCTTTAGGGAATGAATCGACCTTCAGAACAGATCTTTAGGCCTCCCTTAAAAAACCAAAAAAAAAAAGTCAGTTCACTACAGATCAGGGAGAGATTACTGGACTACTATGCATCTTTGTGAATTAAGAGGAAAAAAAAAAGGATTGAATTTTAAATATAATTGGATTTTCAACTAAATGTTTAAGGGGCAGTGGTGACCTAGTGGTTGGGGACAAGATTGTGGCCTCAATTCCCTTAGCAGTAGGTTGCTCTGAGGTACCCTTGAACAAAGTACTGTACCCGTCACTGCTCCCTGGGTGCCTTCCGAAGCTGGAAACATGGGTGTCAAGATCTGAGCGTTTCTGATAAAGGCCAGATTGTGATGGTTGGCTGGATCAGAACATCTCCAGCATGGCAGGTGGGATGTTCCTAATATGCAGTGGTTGGTGTCTACAAAAAGTCCTCCAAGGAAGGACAACCGATGAACGGAAACATGGACGACCCAGAGTAAAGCCTCCCTCAGAACTGTGCAAAAAGTTCTCACTCTTCTTGAAAGAGGTCGAGGGCGGTGCTGGATCATATCCCGGCTCATAGGGCAAAAAACGGAGACACACCCTAGACAGATTGCTAGTCCATCACTGGATGGACACACAGACAAACACACTCTCACACCTGGGGGTAATTTAGCATCTCCCACATACCTGACCTGCACGGGATGAAACTGGAAGAAGCACATTACCCACCGAATGGACACAGACTGTCCCCCTGGGAACTAAACCCGGGAACTAAACCCAGGACCTTCTCACTGTGAGGCAACAGCCGTTCCAGACATGGATAGTTGTTTATTTTTTGGAGGAGCAGGTTATTGTGTTTGTAGGATATTTACATTTGAGTTGCCTTAAATTTTTTCTTTACATACTTTCCTTTATCAGGTTATTTCAGAAATTATTGTCTGCAAATTCTTATGTTTACTGATCATTCAAGACACTGATATTTCTGATTTAAATTCATGGAAGTATAACGTCTACCATTCTATAATTTGGATACTTGAATGTACTTGAAATTTCTAAGCACAGTTTACAGTTAGATGTGACTGCTTTTCCTCTTTGCTGGTGAGGAAAGCCCGTATCACATCTGAATTTGGACTTTTACGGTTACGTGTAATTAGTAATTACACGTAATTAGTAATTACTTTTGTGTTATTAGAATGATATTATAGTAAAAGTTTTTTTTAAAAGAAGGAAAAGGAAGATATAAGCTATACTGCTATATATTATTGCATTATTAGTGCATTAGTGCACATTAATACATGATTAGTTTCCACAGGTCATGAAACAGAAAGAATTCAACAAAATTGTGCTCCTGGCACAATTATAAACAAAAAATAATTTATTATTAATATTACATTAATATTATATATCATTATCATAATTTTTTATGTACTATAATATTTTGGATCAAGTCAAATCTTGCAGTCCCATAATAATGTTCCTATAACACATAATAATGATATAAAATTAAAGACGATTATAATAACATTCATTGTCATCTATTAATTATATTCGTCTGATATTTATCTGGACTAAACACTTCTAAAAATGAAAAAGAGAATCAGTCCGTTCGTAAAACGAAAGCTTTTATTTTGAAGAGACTTTTATTTTGAAGCACAACACTGGTAAATATTTCAGCCGGAAATGTAAACTCGGTTTAATCGTTGCGAGGCAGCGTGTGGCGCGCGCGTTGGCGGGAGAGCCTTTTTAAACAGTGAGTTTCTTTTAGGAAAAAACCGGGTTATAGTACTTTTGTCGAGGTTTCTTGCTATAAAACCTTTTTGTGAAAGTTTTGAGTCTGGTTGGTATTAGGGTTGTACTGATTTTCCGACCAACTCCGCCGTCAAGTTAGCTAAGCTAACGGTTTCTGAGGAGCTGACTTTCTCCTCAGAGAAACAAATAATGAATAATAAACCAACAACAGTTTAGAGAAACATTAAAAAGTTCATGTTGACAGTGTGAAAGACTGAATAATGAGAGATTTAGACACTTCCCGCTTCAGTCTGATTGATGTGTTTCTGCTATTGCTGTTGAGTTTATGATGAAAGACCCAGAATAGACAACTTTGACAGATTTTTTTTTATTCTATGAACTCGTCGAATGTGATACAAGTACGAGAAAATCTGGCTCCTGAGTTCTTCCAGAGAGAGAAAAGCAGGACACAGTTTCCGAATTGGGTTCACTACATTTTCCACAATAAGTGTTGGGGCGACACTTTACTGTGAAGCGATACCACTGACCTAGAACTGTGATTGGTCACTTTGTCAAAACACTGATTGGTCAGAGGCTCATTCCCATATTCCAGCCTTCTGCAATATTGTAATATAATACCAAAACTGCAGCTGTGATGAACAGATTAACAGATTTAGACAAATGACTATATTGTGCAGCCCTACTTAGGACATAGTGATTAAAATACAGATGTTTCTTGAGCAATCAACTGCTTTTCTTGCAGCCCGTATTTCAGTGATTAAATTGCAATTTCTCGCACTAGAAGAAAGCCATAGTTTTGCTATACAGTAATAAACAAAATGTGTGTCGTCATGCTGAGAGCTGCGTAAAAGAAGCAAGCGGCCTGGTATGAAAAATCGCTCTGTGGAGGTCAGTTGAGATCATTAAAATGCTGATCTTTTGTAGGTTTTGTCATTGTAGCTATGCCGTCAAGCCTTGGTCCTAGCAGCATGGCAGCTGCTCTGCAAGAGGCTATGGAAAACTCAGGTCGGCTCATTGACCGACATCTGCAGGAAGACCGCTGCTTTCCCGACCTTTCAGAACTGCTCAATGTGCCCTCACATAGTAAGAAAACTTACAAAACATTGTGAATATTAAGTGAATATTGTTAGTGTTTTTTTTTTTTTTTTGATGTCTCAGTATGCTGACAGTTCATTGTTATACAACCTCTCTCTCAGATATGCCTTCTTTGTCTGGGGTATCGGACATGGATTACCCCCTGCAAGGACCAGGTCTTATCAGTGTGCCCAGCATACCAGAGCTGAGTGCGGTTCGCAGGGTGCCTCTGCCTCCAGAACTTGTTGAGCAGTTTAGCCGTATCCTCTTGGGTTTTATCCACTATATATATACACACACACACACAGTACTGTGCAAAAGTTTTAGGCAGGTGTGGAAAAAATGCTGTAAACAAAGAATGCTTTCAAAAATATAAAGATTTATTTATAAAAAAAAACTAAAAACTAAAACTTTTGCACAGTGCCGTATATATGTTATTTATATATGTATCTATGTATATATTTATATAAAAATGTCTTGGTATACACATTACATCTCAAAAGTTGCTGCACCTTAATGGCTTCACTTTGCAGACATGCAGTGCAATTGCATGATGGGAGTTTTTCCGGAGATCAGCAGAGCATGGTTGACAATAGATAATGATATATTCATGTGGAATTATGAGGATGGGTGAGTGGAGATGTTGGTTTGAGTAGTTACAAAAGTTCTCATTTACAATGCTTCTTAAGCTAACGTGACTTTTTGTTTTTAATTTTAAGGGGAGACGTGGCATATTTTGATGGATTGAGTGAAACTATCCTTTCAGTTGGACTTGTTAAACCAAAGGCAGGTAAGTAGTTGCCAGGTGAAATATTGTTTAACATTCAGCCTCTCGTTCAAAGCACCTCTTTAAAGAGCTATATATATATATATTTTAAAGTACTTTTACCTCTTGTACACTTTTCAATGCGGTCTGTTTACATCTGGCGACCCTTTCGTTCTCCCACAGGAATTTTTCAGCCTCACATCCACTTTCTGCTAGTTCTGGCCACACCTGTGGATGTAGTAATCCTGGGCCTGAGCTTCCCCAAAGCTCAGACTGGTGAGTCTCTTTTTACTCCTTTTCATTCCCGCATCCCTGTGGATAGTTATATGGGCCATGCTGAAAGCATCAGACTTTGGAGTTCACTGGTATGCTGACATTGCTTAAATTCCCTTCACAGGGTTAAATGACAGTATGTCCGGGGCCATGCAGCTTCTGCCAGACCCGCTCTACTCTATCCCCACGGACAATACCTACATGTTGGCCATCACCTCCACAAATATGGGACGCATCTTTTTGGCCGGCAAGGATGGCTGCCTCTATGAGATTGCCTACCAGGCTGAAGCTGGCTGGTTTAGCCAGCGGTGCAAGAAGATCAACCACTCAAAGAGCAGTCTCTCTTTCCTTATACCCTCTGTGCTGCAGTTTTCCTTCTCTGAAGATGGTAAGCATGTATATTTGAGCATTATCCATTTATGTTGGAGTTTGTCTACAGGTTGAGGTCCTTTTTCATTTCTCATAGCAAATTTGGATCTCGTGTTTGAGTTTGTAATTGCCTCTTATTTCCGCACATAGATCCAGTTGTTCAGATTGCTATTGATAATTCACGCAACACACTGTACACAAGATCTGAGCAAGGTGTGCTGCAGGTCAGTGGGTTAGACATCATCGTGTGTGTGTGTGTGTGTGTGTGTGTGTGTGTGTGTGTGTGTGAGAATAACTTTGCTAACCAGCCACTGTGCCTTGCCAGGTTTATGATTTGGGTGCTGATGGGCAGGGAATGAGTCGAGTGGCAGGCATGTCTCAGAATGCTATTGTTTCAGCTGCTGGGAATATTGCCAGGTATCCAAATACATAACAGTGTTTATATTAAAAAAAAAAAAAAAAAAAAAAAAGAATTTTTTGATAGTGTGCAAAAAGTGCAAACCATTTTGTGCGCCAGTACATCTTATCACTGTATGTGTCTCTTTTTCAGGACTATCGATCGTTCTGTCTTCAAACCCATCGTCCAGATTGCTGTTATTGATCGCCCTGAGTCCTCAGATTGCCAGCTCCTGGCTGTCACTCATGCTGGTAAGAGTGCTTGGAAAGAAATGGGGGAAAAATGATTAATTTTTAATAATACTTTTAACAATTATTAGTTATTAAAGATATTAATCTCTTAGTAACTCTGATGTTTTTGTGTTTACTGCAGGTGTGCGTTTGTACTTCAGCACCACCCCGTTTGCTCCACCGAACGCCAAGCAGAACATAAGCCATCCTAGCCTGCTGGCTTTGGTTCATGTTCGTCTGCCTCCAGGCTTCTCAGCCTCTTCCATCCTGCAAAAGCCTGCCAAAGTACACAAAGCACTCTACAGTAAAGGTAAACCCCAAGAACTGTGATAAACATTTGAATAAAGTCTTTCACAGCCAATAACTGACAGTTTTTGTTTGTTTGATTAGGTGTTTTGCTGATGGCTTCATCAGAGACCGAGGACAGTGATATACTATGGTGTATTAACCACGATTCCTTCCCTTTTAAGAAGCCGCTCATGGAGGCCCAGGTAATTTTCTCATGCTCCCCCTCCCTCTTTATAATAATGCAACAGACAATAATTATAGTTGGCCGATATGACATTGTTATATAGTGTATCGTAATATTTTCAGTAAGTTAAGAAGACTGACCGACTGTTTCTTTACAAAGGGAGTGTAATTAATCCAGATTAACTGGATTTTGTGCAGTCTGTGAAATATTGATAAGCATTTTATTCATATTTTTGTTGCGCTATGGATTCCCTCTCCGTTTAAAGTAATTCGATTTTCTTGAAAAATAAATGACCCATCGTGTTCTGTGAAGTGTTGATATTTTACGATCACTCACCCCAGCAGTAATGCCTTTTTAACCCTTAATGTCAGTCGTATGCCTGTTATCGGAAGTTGATTTGGACTCATTTACTCTTTTGCAGATGACTTCAAATATAGATGGGCACTCATGGACACTCTGTGCCATCGAAGAAACCAAAGCACCTAAAATTGTAACCCCTTTAAATAAGGACTTTATTCCACTGACTGATCCACCAGTGGTGGTTAACCAACATAATGTTCCACCTCAGAAATTTGTCCTCCTCTCTGCCCAGGTAAAGATCACATCTAGAGACGGCCTTTGTACTGATGTTCAGGAGTATTTAGTACATTTATTTATCCTTTTGGTCTACAGGGAAGTCATATTTTTCACAAGCTGCGACCAGTTGACCAATTGCGCCATCTGCTGGTAAGCAGTGGCGGAGGAGAGAGTGAAGAAATTGAACGATTTTTCAAGCTCCACAGGGTATGAAGAACTGCTTTACAGTGTTTTTTTCCCCCTCCTCTCTTGCTCATCTGTTCATATTTACGCAAAAATTCACACGACTTTCCTTGCCTGCTTCATTTTTGCTTCTGTGTATCATATTGCAGGAGGAGCAGGCATGTGCAACTGCTCTGATCTTGGCCTGCTCCAATGCTGCCTGTGACAGAGAAGTTTCCCTGTGGGCCACTCGAGCTTTCTTCAGGTTTACACTTTAACTACTTCAGTGAGATCTTGAGTTTTAGATTTTTTTTCAGCTCTGTGATCTTTGGTATCGTATTGATTTTATTTGCAGGTATGGGGGAGAAGCTCAGATGCGATTCCCTTCTGCTTTAAATGCGCCAAGCAATGTTGGACCCCTCCTCGGCTCCCCTGTACCAGGTAATGACAAATGTTAACGTTCACTGCTCTGTTTCAGTACTTAAAATTCAACTAAATTCGGCATGTTACTGATTGCTTGTAGACATGTCAGCCTAATTCAAACCTGTAGTTTTTTGTTGTAATTGTAGGCTCCCCTCTGCCTCTTGGTAGTCCTTTTCCCAATCCCAGTTTCTTAGCTACACCAGCTCCAGGTACCCCATTTCTGCTGTCTACTCCTTTTACCAGTTGATCTAAACTGACTGTTTCCTCTTTTTATTAGAAATAATGCTTTAATGCTTTGATAAGGAAAGGAATTTTCATTTTCTGCTGCTTAGTGTAATAAAAATGCTGTTTTTATTTATGAAGTGTTGGAAATAGTGTATGCTGCTGTTCCTTTGTCAGGTATGATGCCACCCAGTGTGTCTACCCCCTTTATCTCAGCCACTCCCATGGGTCCTGGCAGTGCTGCCATGCCTGCTGTGTCATCTGGTCCTGAGGTGCTCTTCTCTGGGAAACACAATGGCATTAGTGTCTACTTTGCCCGTATACTTGGGTAAGGCAACATAAAAGTTCAGTTGAATCCCAGAGCAGTAGGTTGCCCTGAGGTACTCTTAAGAAAGGTACTGTCCCCATCACTGCTCCCTGGGCACTTTCAATAGCTGCCTCCTGCAGAAGGGTGTGTATGGGTGAAAAGCAGAGGTTGCATTTCATTGTGGTTCACTGTGTGCTGTTTCAAATGATGGTCATTTTCACTTAAAGTACCAAGGGCTGCTTCTAACCGTGCTTTGCTCAGATTTAATTACTTTCTGAAATCTTAACAGAAACATCTGGGATGGGAGTCTAGCAATGGAGAGACTAATAAGTAAAGGAAGCCAAACTGTTACAATTGTGAGTAATCCCTTACGTTGTCACTGTGTAAATGGTTGTTTTGTTTGAGTATGAACCATTTAGGACATTCATAATGATTCAGCATGAACTTTAGAAGTGTTTTAAAAGACTGAGAAAGTTGCTGGTTTACATAATATTAGGCATTGTTACTGTATTCTATTATTAAACTGGGTTTACTTCAGGAATTTTTTAAACTAACCATTAACTGTCATTACTGTGTGGTAGATCTGGAAGTTGTATTTGTTTGTATGTTTGCTTTAGTTATTCTAATTTAAAAGACATTTAAAGCCCTAATGCGAACAATGAATAGGCTTTTGAGTGATTTAACACAATGCTGTCATTATGTTCTGATTATTACTTACATGGGTTGTGTCTCAGATGGAGAGCACAGCAAGTTCTTCAGATCTGGAGGCGGTTTTGCTTGAGCTGCAAGGTCTGAAGGAGTTTCTTGACAAGAATTCCCAATTCAGCCCCACCTCTTTAGGGGCAGCAAGGTAGGGTCCTGTTTCCATTAACTTGAGGGTACTTGAGCCTTTTCGTTGGTAAGCTTACAGTTGTGCTGACTACTCCCTCTCTCCCAGTTTCAGCTCTCCTGCCAACCTACAGCAAAGGCTGCTGGGATTCATGCGTCCAGATGGTGCCAGCTCCCAACAAGTCCAACAAGAGCTCCAAAGGAAATATCACAGTATGATTAAAAAAATAAATAAAATCCCCCTCTGTTTGCATGTGTGTATTTGGTAGAGAGAGTGTATAAATGACCATGATGTGATTGCTCTTCCATAGCTGAAGCTCAGGCATATGAAAAGGCGTCTCTACAGGGCATTCAGCAACTGGTTCACCGCTCCTTTCAAACTCTGGCTCTGTGGAAACTGCTGTGCGATCACCAGTTCAGCCTTATCATTTCCGAACTACCGAAGGTGCGCTTCGTTATTTTTATTTATTTCTTTCAAATCCCAATTTCTCAGCTGCCTCGGGTGCAGTTATTTTTCTGAAGGGTCTGTGCCTTCTTTTCCCTTTACTCCTCTTATCGTTTTAAGTTCTGTTCAGATATTTTTTCCTTAGTTTGCTCTGTCTCTTGTGCACCCTGTCCTGTAGGACTTCCAAGAGCAGTTGAAAGGCATCAGTTTTAAAGATGTGGTGATTCGCGGCCGTGAGTTGACCGGTGCACTCATCACTGCCCTCATCAATGTGTACATCAAAGACAGTGCTTCTGTGGATGCTATCAGCTGCCACCTGCGAGAAGTCTGCCCTCTTTTATACAGCAGTGACGACAGTGTTTGTTCTAAGGTAACACCCATCACTGATTTTTTTTAAAATTAATAAATTTTTTTTTTATTCTTTGCACCAGATATGTTAAAATACAGGCAGTGGTTATAACCTATATTTGCCCACTCTACTCCCAGGCAAATGAGCTGTTGCAGAGCTCCAGGCAGATCCAAAACAAAGCTGAGAAGGAGCGCACCCTCAAGGAGTCTTTACGGTTGTACCAACAGATCAGCCACCACACGGACTTGCCACTTGTATGTTCCCAGTACCGACAAGGTAAATTTAAAAATCCCACATTAACCATTAACATGTAATGTTTTCCTTCTAAGCAGTGGTCATAACATGAATGATTGAGAATGTCAAGATTGTCCACTCTCCTGCTCTAGTTCGTTTCTATGAGGGTGTTGTAGAGTTATGCCTCACAGCTGCTGATAAGAAAGACCCCCAGAGATTGGGTCCACACTTCTATAAGAATGGAGAGCCGGAGGAGGATGCTGTCGGGCAGCAAGCGTTCCAAGAAAGGTGAGGTCATCTACATGCTCTTTACTTTATGTATTTTCAGAATGACAAAATGTAGTCTGTCTCTGCCTGTCGTCTTTTCGAGTAATGAATATGATTAATAGTAGATGGATGTGCCTCTGTCCAGGTTGTCCTGTTACAAGTGCATCACAGACACCATGCAAGAGCTGGTGAACCAGAGCAAAGCAGCTCCTCAATCTCCCAGTGTCCCCAAGCAGCCTGGGCCCCCAGTTATGACATCCGATCCAAATATGCTCAGCAACGAGGATGCTGCTGCTCATGTGCGTGTGTGTGTGTATATATATATATATATATATATATATATAATGTATGTATGTTTAAAGAAAGGCATGCCGTTCTGAGTTTGTTTTTTCTTTTTGACAGTTTGAGCAAATGCTCGGCCTAGCTCAGAGGTCACAAGATGAACTGTTCCACATTGCCCTTTACAACTGGCTCATCCAGGCTGACCTCACTGACAAACTTCTAGAGGTAAGAGGTGGTTTCTATATTTTCTGTTGCTTTAAGGATTTGTGTGAATACTTTGAGTATGTTGTTTCTATTCATTTATTTATTTATTTATAAATTCTTACTCTTTAGTGGTAAATTGTGGGGGGGGGGTACATTTCTTTTCACCAGCTCCTTCTACTTCACCTATAACACCAGAGGCAAATTACTGAAAAACTAATTGTATTTGCTTCATGTAGGTGAACTCTCCCTACCTTGAGGACCATTTGATGCACATGATTAAACAGGACCAGAGCAAAGTTCGCAACATGGACCTCTTGTGGCGTTACTACGAGAAGAGTCGCAGCTTTGGCAAAGCGGCTCATGTCCTGGCCAGACTAGCTGACATGCACAGGTGTGTTACCTTAGGCTCTTGTAGCTGAGATCATAAGTTGGAAGCCCATTGCTTTAATGCTTGATCTTATCTTTATGTCTGCAGCACAGAGATTTCCCTGAAACAGAGATTGGAATACATCTCCCGGGCGATCCTCTCCGCAAAGAGCTCCTCTTGCATTTCTTCTATGGGAGCTGATGGCGAGTTTCTGCATGAACTTGAAGAGAAGATGGAGGTATGGGAGAAGAAGCCAGACCATGGCCTAATGTAGAATGTTGTCTGTTATTCCTTTTCTGTGTAGGGTGTTTTTATATAAAAAGTGGCTTTTTACAGCTAGATTATCATTTTTAATGTCTGCGCTGTGTGTGGGTCCAGGTGGTGCGTATTCAGGTGCAGATCCAGGAAACTCTGATTAGACAGTACTCGCAGCACCCCTCTGTACAGGGCGCAATATCTCAGCTTGACTCTGAGCTAATGGACATCACCAAGGTAAGCACACGGTTGTCTTACTATCAGAAAACAAATTTTCTCCAGGACCTGGTGAAGTTCAAGGAGTGTTGTACCTCAGGTGAAATTATGAACATAAAACTTGAGTTTTGTGAGAATTGATGTCTGTCTGACATTCTGTTTTTATAGCTTTATGGAGAGTTTGCGGACCATTTCCGGTTGTCTGAGTGCAAGTTGGCCATCATTCACTGTGCTGGCCACTCAGATCCTATCCTGGTCCACTCTCTGTGGCAGGAGATAATGGAGAAAGGTCAGTAGTGGAGTAAAGTTAATTATATTCCTAATTGTCTGAAGAAGACTATCTTCCCTTTTTGTTCTTATGGCTTTTTTTTGTTTAACTATTTACTTTATTACTGCAGAGCTAAACGACAGTGTGGCTATGAGCCCAGCTGACCGCATGCGGGCCTTGAGTCTGAAGCTGGTATCTCTAGGGAAGCTGTATGCAGGAACACCACGATACTTTCCACTAGGTACCATTTTACTTTCTCTTCTCGGTGTCTCAGAGGTCCTCTCTTCTGAAGTCAACACTTTGGCATCTATAATTTGTTTAATTGTTTCCCTCGATGATTTTTTTTGCCTGTTTAGGCATGACTGTATTTCCCTCAGGGTTTCCCTTTGTAATTATTGGGGTTATGTTTTGATCTTCTAACAATAAGAAGACGAAAGAACCCCCCCCAACACACACACACAGTGCCACTTAAAATCTGAATGCTTCATGCTAAAAGAAAGACATTAGGCATAATTTTGAATGCGTGACATTGTTTTCCAGAATTCCTGGTCAAATTTCTCGAGCAGGAAGTATGCAAGCTGAACTGGGATGTGGGCTTTGTAACCTTTACCATGCAGGAGATTGGTGTGCAGCTCCCACGTCTGCTTGAAGTGTATGATCAGCTCTTCAAGAGTCGGGTACGAGACCTTCTTTCCCTGTTTTTCAGTCATCATGGTCAGGAAATTAACCTTTTCAAGCCGAGATATAAGTTCTTTTCTTCTTTTTTGTATTTCAGTGATTAGTCTTAAAGGAAAAAACAATTACATTTACTAGTTAATTGTGAATCTGCATGGCTGTTTGCCCTGGTGTAGTGTTTTTTTTTAAATTAATTAATTTTTCATATTAAAAAAAAAGTTTGTTCTTCATATTTATAAAAAGCAGATGAATGACTGGTGTCAGTTTAAACGCTTCAGTGAAATTTGTGTGCATTTATTAACATTCACAGTGGTCTGGAGAGCAACTTATAAGGAATATAATGACTTATCAGATGATGATGAAATAAACAACTGAAAATTTAGATTTTGCTCATTCCTAACCTGTTCTTTGCAGGACCCATGTTGGCAGCGCCTGAAGAAGCCTCTCCACCTTGTTGAATGTATTCATGTGCTCCTGTCAGGATACGTGGACGATCCAAGCCGCGTGCCCACTTATGACAGGTAAAAACTCAAACTCCGTGTGCCATATATGCAGCTATGCACCTGACTTAACCCTATATTGCCCGTTTCCCCTTTAGGCGGCGGTTCACCAATGTCTGTCTGGACAACATCTGCGGATACCTGGTGGAGCTCCAGTCTCTGAGCCCTAATGCTGCCCTGCAGGAAATTATTCGCAACTTCAAATCTCTTCAAGCCAAACTAGAGAAACTGCACTGAAACCAGTGAGGGTCATCTTGCATAAAAAGGATGGATAGAAGAGTAGTGTTTTTGCTGCCACTCTTACTTCCTTACTGATAAGTTTGTAGGCAGAACTAATAACCTTTCTGAATTTAGTAAAGGGGGAGAAATACCATGGGATTAAGAGTCAAAGCACTTGCACCTTTGACTGTGCAACTTCTAAATCCTAACAGACCTCTAATCCATTCATTTATCCCTCTCTTCTCTTAATGCCTGGAAAGTCTTTAACTCTGTTGGCCTGTACAGAGATCACGTTGCCAAACTGTTTGTTTCCAAAGGTGCTGTGTGTTCTAGAGTGGGGTGACCACTTTTGTGCATTTCACATCAATTTGAGTCACGTCTGTCAAAAGGGTTTGACGTGGACTTTTGCAAGAGTATTGTTTAATCTTTTCAGGACGTGGAGACTACTAAAAGGGAGTTGGTACAGCTTTGGTTGTTGGATGAAGCTGTTTCAGATTGTGCTTGCGCTGGTAAGCTCATTGTTGACTTCCATATGAATGGAAATTACTACATTTTATCATGCGTTCACATTAGTCTAATTTGAAAATCCCAGTGAATTAAAATTGTAAGCACTTCTCAAAATACGATGTAATACAAGAGCCCCCTCCAGTGCTCAAGGTGTGCCAAGCCATTGAAGGTTTAGGTCTTTAATTGGTCAGTGTACTCCAGTCAGATTTTTGTCTTTCTTAGTCCTTTTTATTTTTGGCATCTAGGCTAATAGTGTCAGTGTTTAAAATGAAGACGTCACATTGGTTTGAGCTCAATGGCAAATTAATTTTTTAAATTTTGGGGTTTTATATAAAATACTTATTTTTTGGATTGAAGTAGCTTTGAGTGTTGAAATGTGTAATGTACATTAAACGTAAAATAAGAATAAATTCTTTCAAATTAAATTATGCTTTTTTTTCCCCAGCTAAATTATTGAAATTGGTTAACGTTATTAGTTCTTCTGCAGGGTAAGCATGGTTTTCCTGAGAATAATTGCTCGTGACAAGCCATGATAAAGTTTGATTCCTCAAGTGACCACAAGCTTTAATCAGAGTATCTGGTTTTCAATCTTTTTGAGAAAATTGCAACAATTAGTGTCTACACAACTCTCTTACCTACTTTCATATATTTGTGCAACCCTAGAATTATAACCGAAATGAAAACAGTAATGTTCAAGTACCATTTTAAACTCCATTTGTCTTGGTTTTATTGGTTTTAAGACTGAATGTGAGTCTGCAGGTAACCGATTACTGTTTTTTTAAAAAATTATTTCTGTTAAGGTGGAGCATTAAGAATCACAAGCAGCTGGTTTTTAGTTTCTGGATGAGCAGTTAAGCTTCTTCACCCCATGCAGGTAAATGTAAGGGATGATACAAGTGTAAACTGCTCCCACGTAACTAGTTATCTCATCAATTATAATGGACTTGTGAATAGTGCTTGTTATACTAAGTGAGAAATGAGTTAGCCAGCAGATCAGAAAAGCAGTGGCTACTGTCACCACACTCTTTGCAGCCCTCACCTGATTCCCTGAAGATGAACTGCATCTGTCTTGTGACTTTTGGACAGTTTGTTCAAGGGTACTTGGAGCCCTGGCTGTAATAATTTCTGGTGGGATATTTGATGCTTTTTTAGTGCTTTCCTTGATGTTGCCTCCTCTGTCTCTTTGGTCCTCAGCAGCAGGAAGGTTACCTCCGCTAGTTACAATTCTGGTGTTCTCGATGCGCTTTTGATTCTGCAGTAAAGTCAGTGCGATCTGGATACTTGCGAAAACAATCCCAACAATTGGGACCAAGTTTGCCAGTATAAGGTATAACATCTCATAGGTTTGCTTGGCTTCTTGAGAGGGATAATGTTCCATGCAGTTTTTAGAGCTTTCGTTCCAGCTCTCCACAGAGACGACGAAAAAATGGGGAAGACTGAACACAACAGCTACAGTCCAACTTCCTGCCAGCAATGCGGCAACAAAGCGAACGCTGTCCATCTGTACAGGAGCCCCTCCATACTTTAGAGAACCTACCAGCTTCTGATGCCAGAAGACAGTGATGAACAAGGTGGTGAAGATGCTGCTCGTCTCTGAGAGATCAGAGCAAAAGCTGAATGCACCACAATAAGTCTTGGCCATGGGCCACTGTTTTACAAAGTCCAAGGTGTCGGGCAAGTCCACCAAGTAGTTGGTGATCAGATTGGATAGAGCCAAGTTGACAAAAAGGATATCATTCGTTCGGAGCTGAGAGCTGGATTTCGGCAGAGAGCGAAAACCCAGCCAGTGGTTGCCAATAATCCCGGACAGGCACATAAAGCCTCTTATTGAAGATTTTATCCACCCTTTTGCGTTCATGTCAAGATACAGAGCTCTTCCCTGCCAAGAGAGATGCAGAATAGTTGAGGTTTTAGTTCGTGTGCAGCCTGGGCTGCTCTTTTGAACTGGGAGTTTTAACTTATGCAGTGTCAGAGAATGACGTCTGGACCTTCATGTGACCAAACACACATCTCCTCCCACCATCTAGTGTTTCAATTTCTGAGTTTATTTATCATTAACAGGTTAGAACAGTAGCATGGTCTTTTTTCCATTTTTTTTTTAAGGATGGCACAATGTCCATCCCAGTGTGGGCAAGAGATCATGGAGATACGATTCTCCTTCGGATTTAAATGTTTCACTGCCACTGCTATTTCTTAGGGCTTCCAACCAGTAATCAGCTGAGAGTCCAGCCGACCCCAACTGGTATCCCCTGGGCACGGAGTATGAAAAGCCGCAGGGCGTTATTTTAATTCCACCATCTGTGCAGTGTCAGCTTTCAGAAGCCAACTCTCCCTAGAACTGTTCTCCCTAGGCACGCTATTTTATGAGCATCAGCATGTGCGTCTCCCTCCTTGCTCTTTTAATTCTATAATAAAATTAAATTCAGGACTGCTGCTTATCTTTTTCATACATAGCTTTTTTTTTTATGATTCATTTTTATTCTCTGAGATTTTCGGTCTGGGCTTGGCTGGAGGTGTTCAATGACTGAGAAACTAGTATTCATGAAAATTTGAAAAATAATTTAATGTGCTTTACCTACAAACAGCCACTCACCCCATTCATAGCCATTTGAGCTTTTCCTGTTAATCAGTAAGAGGTTGTTAACAAGCTGAGTAGTTGCACCAGGTGTGCTGGGAGCAGTGAAAACCGGTCAATGTGCCTCCAGGACCTGGGACAGAAAGTACTGCCTTACGTCTGTTAGGGACGTCCCTGCTGCCCCTGTGATGCAATGACGATTACCTGCTGCTTTACTGGGAGTGATTACTTGTAATAACACATAATTAAGGAGACCATTTCTGATTCTTTATAATGATCTAAGGACATGGATGTTATTAGTGGAACATCAGGACCTGAATTTTAATAAAGGTAGAATGAAATCTTCAACAAAGCTTCCATATTTTGAGCTGCACCAGCTGGGAATTAAACCTAGGACCACCATGCCAAAGTGTAGCACTAACCACTGCACCACTGTGTTACAGGAATGGTCACTTTCACTTTCAAATAATCAACATCATAACTTACCTTTGCAGATACCATCTAAATGAAGTCAAGTAGGATTTTATTGTCATTTCAGCCATATACACAGTACACAGTGAAACGAAATAACGTTCCTCCAGGACCCTGGGGCTACACACAAGACAAGACACAAGACAACACAAGACACAACACGGGGCAACAAGTGCAGACAAGACAGACAACAACAGACGGCACGACAGACAGTACATTCATCTGTAGAGGGCTGCAGTGTTGTGGAGCGGTGTTACTGAATTTAAAGTGCAACACGAGATAAATAAATAAATACAGGATGAAAAGTGGACTGGGTTTAAGAGTTCAAGAGTCTGATGGCTAGAGGGAAGAAACTATTTCCCATCCTGGAAGTGGAGGCCCGTATGCTGCGGAACCTTTTCCCAGACGGCAGGAGGGAGAAGAGAGTGTGGGATGGGTGGGAGGGGTGGGAGGGATCATCCACAATGCTGGTTGCTTTATGAAGTTGAAATTGCTACTGCAGCACGCAATTCATGCAATATATTTTATGATATGAAATGTATATTGCTGATTTTTTTGTTAGGTATTTTGTCAGTAGGCAGTGAGATCATCTCAGGTTAAACGTTTTGCGCATTATAGTTCACTGGTTCCCTCTGGTCCAATCACAGCTGTTTAGGGAGTGCAATAATTACTCTGCCAAGCTGATCTTCAGCCTCTGCAGGAGCAGTGCAATTTCTTCACCTCATGCAGGTAAATGTAAGGGATGATACCGGTGTATGCTGCTCCTATGTAACTTGGTTTGAGGACTTCAGAAACTGCCTCTAGTGAACTTTGGGGATGTCAAGTGAAGAAGGTTTTTATTGTCATTTCAACCACATACACAGTACATGAAATGAAATGAAATCACATTCTTCCAGGACCCTGGTGTTACGTATAAGATGACATAAGACACAAGATAAGACAAACAGACGAGAGGCAGACAACAGCAGACAGAACATACAATGCAATCATCTCATGGATAGCTGCAGTGCTGCAGAACAAAAGCAGCACATTGTTGGCAGTGTGATGGAGCAGGAGTGTTTAGGTTAAAGTGCGAGTGCAACAAAAAATAAATACTATTAATAAATAGTATTGCAGTCGTAACGTGATTAAATCAGTTCAGAAGTCTGATGGCCAGGGGGAAAAAACTGTTTCTCATCCTGGAAGTGGAGGCTCGCATGCTTCGGAACCTCTTCCTAGATGGCAGGAGGGAGAAGAGAGTGTGGGATGGGTGAGAAGGATCATCCACAATGCTGGTTGCTTTGCGGATGCAGCGAGTGCTGAAAATGTCCTGTACAGAGGGCAGAGAGACCCCGATGATCTTCTCAGCTGTTCTCACTACCCGTTGCAGGAACTTGCGGTCTAAGATGTTGCAGTTCCCGTACCAGGCAGTAATGCAGCTGCTCAGGATGCTCTCGATGGTTCCCCTGTAGAAGATGGTGAGGATGGGTGGTGGAAGATGGGCTTTCCTTAGTCTGCGCAGGAAGTAGAGATGCTGCTGGGCTTTATTCGTGATGGAGTTGGTGTTGAGGGTCTACATGAGGTTGTCCATTAAGTGAACACCAAGAAACTTGGTGCTCTGGACCATCTCCACAGGTGAGGTGTTGAAATTCAGTGGAGCGTGGTCCCAACGTGGTCTCCTGAAGTCAACAACCATCTCTTTAGTCTTGTCGACGTTCAGAGACAGGTTGTTGATTCTACACCAGTCCGTCAGCTGTTCTATCTTCTCTCTGTACGCCGCCTTGTCACCACCGCTGATCAGACCCACCACGGTTGTGTCATCAGCAAATTTGATGATGTGGTTCGAGCTGTGCTTGGCTGCACAGTCGTGGGTCATCAGTGTGAACAGCAGTGGGCTGAGCACACAGCCCTGAGGGGCTCCTGTGCTCAGTGTGATGGTTTTGGAGGCGCTGCTACTGACTGGTCTCCCAGTCAGGAAGTCCAGGATCCAGTTACAGAGTCAGATGTCCTGGAGGATCTGCTGTTGTGCCTTCTCTGTTCTCAGCTCAAGCGTTTTCTCCTGACCAACATGGTGTTGCTGACACGCTTCTGACTCCGCACCAACGTAATTGTGATCTGCAGGCTTGTTGCAGGTGTTGGGTACAGGAGCTCATAGGTCTGCTTGGGTTCATGAAAGTGAAAGGGCTCCATGGTTTTGTTGCCAGGAGGACCAAAAATCTCACAAAAGCAAAACCTACAAGCTTGTACCTTTATTACGTTGTAAAATACTATTTACATGAAAAACTGGGACCCCTTTTTTCTTCTTTCAGCTGCTTGAAACAAGCTTTCCTGGAGATATTGGTCCAGGTCCCAACTCCAGTCTTAAAAAGCAAAAAAGTTAGACATGCTAACAGATAAAATAATGATCATCAAATGATATCAGAATGACTATTTGTAAATTGTGAAACACAACACAGCACACACTGAACCACAACAAAATGCTTACTCTGCATTTCACCAGTACACACTGTGCAGCAGGGGACAGCTATTTAAGGCACCCAGGGAGCAGTGATGGGAACAGTACCTTGCTCAAGAGTACCTCAAGGCAACTACTAGTCTGGGATTAAAACCCACAACCTTCTGGTCCTAACCACTGCTGCCCACTGCACAGCTGCAGAAACCTATTGAACCAAATCCAACGTTGAAGCTGTAATTAAACTGAGTTAAACTGCACTTACTGCATGATAATATCTCACTGACATAAAAATTTAACTTTTTTTTTTTTGCATTTTCCCCGATCAACTTCCATCTGCTCAGTAGCCAGAGGGAGATGTGCATGACGACTGCCTCAGTGGCACAGGGGGCAGCGGTGGTTTAGAGTTTAGGGATGAGGCCCCAGGATGGGAAGATTGTGGGTTCGAATCCCAGATCATTAGGTTGCCATGAGGTACCCTTGCGCAAGGCACTGTCTCCATCACCGCTCCCTGTACAGTATGGGTAAAAAAGCAGAAGTGGTGTTTCATTGTGTGCTATGCCGTGACAAATATTCACAAATATTCATATGTGGGTCACTGTGTGACTCAACCAACAAAAACAATCCTCTGAAACTGGTCAGTCAAACTTTTTCAGAGCACTACATATTCACACACAGCAGGAGATGGGCGTCAGTGCGTAATAGGTATGGGCGTGTCCACGGATGCGTCCCTCTCCATGGTTACGAGCAGGGGATCATGGGAGTCGTAGTTTAGCGGTCTGTAGCTTCTGAGGCGTAGGGAGATTCGGAAAAAAAACAGCCTTATAGATTATAAATGTCGCACTTTTGCTGAGTTACTGTCGTTCCTTAACAATAAAACAAATGTAAGAGTGTATCAGAGTTGGAAATTAAACTAGCGCTGTACACGGACTAAATTCGGACCGTTTTCTCTTTCCCTGTGTTACTAGCTGGAGGGCTAAGTAGCGTAAACAGCTAACGGTCGCTCTCTAGTTCGGCTGCGTCAAGTAAACGTGAGGTAAAAATGTGTTTATTGACCAAATTTGAACCGTTATTAAGTTGTCCGTTGCTAGAAGGAAGGGGCATCTCTCAATTCACGGGTGGTTTACTGGGTTATCGCTGGGGGTTTGAATGAACGTGTTGAAAAGTGTTTTTTTTTTTTTTCAGTTGGGCGACTTTTATCACAGGGCAGCTAAACTTGTACATCATCTTAATCTTCACATCAACTGGAGGAAATGGCTTGCTGTCCAGAAATCCAGGTCCTGCTGGTGTGATCAGAATGCCTTCAGTCAGAACATGAGTGTCAGTGATTTGAGATCCAGAGGAAGTGAATCTGAAGGCTCTCTCAGATTCAGCAAACATGGAGATAAAGTTCGAGGTGCTTCTGTCCTCCAGCATCAAACGAAAGAAGCCCTGGCCTCGATTCTGCTGGCTTGGAAAGGTGAGGCTGGTTTCTCTTTCCTCTCTGCTGAAAGCGCTTGAGTCGCTTGCTTTCTGTCATATGGCATCATTCTAGTTCTTTTCTGGTAAGTTTGAATGGGAGAGAAAGGATACCACAAAAACATCTGAATACCTTTTTCATCAACATTTTACACACTGTACTGTGATCAGTTCATTTGAACAGGAATAATCCATCACAAAGTCCACCACCCGAAGCTGGTGTTACTGATTATATCATGATACACTGTGATTGTAATTTATCACAGTAATGATAAATATCATCATAGTTCCGAGGCTTAGTCTCTTACTATTGGTTGAGATTGTTTTTCGTGGTGGCACAATGGCTAGGTCTGTCGCCTCACAGCGAGAAGGTCCTGGGCTCCATTTCCAGACGGGGCGGTCCGGGTTCTTTCTATGTGGAGTTTGCATGTTCTCCATAAGTGGATTTCCTCCAGGTGTTCCAGTTTCCGCCCACCGTCCAAAGACATGCACGTCAGACGAATTGGAGATGCCAAACTGGCTGTAGGTGTGTGTGTGTTTGCCCTGCAATGGACTGGTGAACTGTCCATGGTGTTTTCACCATGTGATAGCTGACACTGATTAGGACAAGCAGCTATGAAAAGGAGTGAGCGAGTGCTTTCACTGTGCCTGTTGCTTTCTGTCATATGGCATCATTCTGGCTCTTTCAGGAGAAGAAAGGTGTACTATAGGGTTGGGTGATTTGGCAAAAATAGAATATCGTGATACTTAAAGGAATTTTCACAAAACAAAATAAAGTCATGATATTTTTTCTGACCTGCTAAGTTTGAAGAAAGTGTAGCACAAAACTAGAAATATCATGATTTTCATCAGCATTTAACACACTGCACTCAATCCGGTTAAATAGAACTAACTCTGCTCTCTTTGCAAAGAAACATGAAATAGGTTAGTATTCTGAGTAATGATGTTATTGCGATAGGCTCAGAAAAGAAGGTTGTGATTGTGATCTATCAAGATTTTAATAAAAATCTTCACATTCCCCATTCCTAGTCTCTTTCTTTTGGACGAAGCTGTTTTCACTGTGCCTTCGCTCATAAAACTTTCTGGCTCTCTCAGGAGAAGGAAGGTGTCTTCCTTTTGGATGACACTCGTATCTGTGAAATCAATCTGTTATCGGGACAGACCAAAAAGAAGACCCCCAAACTTCAGCCTTTGTTGTCCAAAGTGGTGATCATGTCCAGCTCTCAGAATGGTGAGTATGATAACAAACAATGTTGTGTTGTGATATGTGTAAAGATCTCATTTGCTCTCTTTCCTGTGTGTAGGAATGTGGCTGGCTGGGATATTAGTCTCTGGAGAGCTTTTCCTGTGGAACAAAGACAAAGACTCCTTAAAAATGGTCACAGCTACAGCTGCAGTGTATGAGCTGGCCTCTACTAGTAAAGGTTTGTGTAGTAATTGTGAACTCTGATATTTTGGGCTGTAACAAGAAATTCTCTAACTGACCTTGATTTATGCTTTTTTGTAGCCACTTCGCTGCGTCTTTCTCTGCTGGTGTCAGGGGATGGACAGAGGGTTCTCTTGTCCACTCTCACAGGGCAGGTTTACCTCTGGGAATGCTCGGTGCCTCAGGATCTGAATAGTTTGAGAGACAGCAACATCAAGGGCCGATGGAATCAGATAGCATCCTCAGAAAATGTGCAGTTGCCTTCAACCAAAGACAATGAATCATCTTTTCACTCTCTATTTGTCCAGAGCCAAGTGAGAGCAGCCCAGGTTCTGTTTCAGTGATTTTACAGACTGAGAGGCCAATTTTTAAAACATTTTTCTCACTTTTTATTTAGTCTGTAGGTGATGTTTGCCTGAGTGTGTTTACCTTCACTAATGGAGAGCAGCTGACTGTCACCTTCTTGAAGATTCAGTGGGAACAGACCTTGCAGGGCAAACTCAGGTTTGATTACCGAGACATGGAGAAGGCAGCAATATTTTGTTGGTTTTGATTGAATTTATTGTAGATCTGTTTTTATTACAGTTCCGAAGGATACAGTGTACAGTGGGTCACCAAGACCTATCCACTTAATACACTTGTGCCTTCGTGTCGACCCGTGAAGTCAAGAGGAGCACTGGTACCAGCCTTCTCACCTGATGGACAACTATTGGCAATCGTCCTCAACCAGAAAGATCCAAGGGTATATTGAACATCATAGTCTATAATGCACTACCTTAAAATGCTATTAAAAGTTAAAATAAAAACATATTTTGCCTTACAGGCAACTCAGGTATTATTCATAAGTGTTCAGAACTTTGTGACGGTTACCAGCTCGCTGGGTGGATGCGGCAGTAAGAAGCTTAAAATACCGTCCAAGTATGTGAGGTAAGTGACAAGCCATATAGAGATCTCTCAAAATGGATTGCAAAAGCCTGGCCAATTCATTTGATTTTGCTATACACTACAGTAGAAAACTGGGTGGTCAGACACAAAAGTTATGTTATATGTAACATATCTAGAAATCATGTAAAGTAAGTAAAAATCTGATCTCTCATATTCATGTTTAGAACTTAAACCCTTATGCCTTCAGTGCTTAGCAAAAGCAAACAAATTGACATTGCTGTTCCAGTAGGAAACTAATACATATACACAGTGTCCACTAATAGTTTAAAGCCATTGGCACTTTTAACAGCCTCCCATTGCCTGCAGGTCGTATTGGGTGGGCTGTTTGAGTTGGAGTCCAAGGGGCCTCTTTCTGGCTTGTGTCTTGAAGAGAGGCTCCTTCCTCTTGCTGGCTCGTTTGGGTGGGTTGGTTTCTCTTTCTACCTCGGGATGTGACATTGAGTTTGGACCAGCACATTTCTTACCACTACACCCACTAGTCACTTATAGGTGAGTACAAATAAGATATTTCTTCTTGTGTAGTTTGGCAAGACATACATATTTTGGCAGCATCATATTTAACATAACACAAGTGAATGGTATGGTGCTTACTATCTACTGCATATTCCCTAAGCTTTATTTTGTACCAAAGAAATGCTAAGGGAAGACGTGCAATGTTGTCATCTTACTGTCATATTAATGGATAACCCTTAACAGTGTGTAAGTAGCTTGCTGTTATCCAGCTCCTCTGTTAGTTTGTATCCATTAAACTCATTTTCTCATTGATGGCTCTATTCGTTTTTTTTTTGGTCTGATCTTATCTTTTTTCATCATGCTTCCCTTTCTTCTTTTCCTACATCTCTTGTTGTCATCTGCTTTCTCTGTTTTCCTCCTCCAACATGGTCATTTAGTGCTCTGTTACATGTAAGTATTAGAGCAGTAAAAACTTCTGTCACTAAAGATTTCACAACACATATACAGCTTGTGGCACCGTTGGTTTAAGTCCGCATACTCCATTTTTCAGCATGTTTTATTATAAAAAGGTGGAGGCACCCTGTAATGCATGCATCTCAATATGCATGAAATGCGTCCCCAAACTTTTTTCGGTTGAGCGTCCTGCTTATTTTTAATGTGCCTGATGTTCCTCTTTACAGACCTCCAGTACCTTTGCAGCCACCCGATGATGCCTTATCCAGCTCCAGTGTGTCTCTTCATGACCCAATGAGACAGCGATACTCTGTGACTTGGCACCCGCGGCTACTATGCCTCATCGTGTCAGACGGCTACATGGTGACCATGATGAAGATGGCCAGCCAGCCCTCGCCTGCTTCGCTAATGAGCACTCTCCTCTTGGACACAACCCAGGGGCTGGAGAGAGTGCGCATGGTCCTGGGTTCAGAGCAGGTACGTGGGGTATTCATGATTAAGTGTGTTTCAGTACACAGCAGAGATTTTTACAAAACAATGCATTATTTTGTTTATCTGTGTGTCTTTGTGGCTTGCCAGCCCCAGGTCAGGTCAAGACTTGAGGCCATGTCTTCTTTGAAGTTCACAGCCAGTCTTTTGGCACTGAAAGACAAAACGCCTGCATCAACTCTACCTCTGTTTCTCAAAGATGGAAGAGACACAGGTGGCTCTAGACTGTTGGCCATAGCACAGGTTAGCCAGTCAATAACTTGGATTTCTTTTATACAGATGTTCATAATTTCATGTCTAAAAGAAACAAGTTGATAGTTTGTCAATAACAAACAATATTATTTTTGCATTCAAAAATGTATCTGCATACCTGCTGCTCAGTTGTGTGTGTTTTGCAACTCCATCCAGTCACTCCACTTTCTTTAGTTTTTTTAGTTTTAATAAGCATCAGGTATTAAGTTTATAGTTTGAGAGGGAAGAACTTGCATGTCCACCAGCCAAGCATCGTGCCCACCTAAACCACTAATTTGTACAATCTTAAACCAAAATTAAAATCACAAATTTGCTGCACTGATGCGCTGTGTTATACTTTATACCTTTTATTTTAGCAAAAATTTCCTAAGTGGCAAGTCTTGTTGGTTCGTGAAAGTGTGGCTCCTTTAGACAGATCAGCTGTAGATCTTTTGCCTTGTGGTTTTCTTAGCTGGTTTTTATCTGCCAAAAGTTACATACACCCACGTACAAGGCCAAACAGGAACACAGTGTACAAAAGTCACATTTCACTGGAAAGAATTAAGTAGTAGAAAAAGAATATTGTTTTCATAATGTATTTTCCTTGATTATAATTAAACAGTGGATTTTGATATTATGATACTAATTCCTTTTGTTCACTGCTGCATTTTTGCATCAAACGAAGTATGGCCTGGTTCTAGTCCATGGCCCATGCTGTAGGGAACTGTTCGATTTACTAGTTTTAAAAAAGCAAATTTTTAATGGAGTGAAATCAAGCTGCAATAAAAAAAAATAGCATGCTTTTTTGTGATATACCTGAAATTGCCTAATGGGATAAAATGGCCTAGCACTAGTTTTGAAATATTACATTTTGCCCTATCTTCTTTACATTTATATTATACTTTTGTACTTTTCACTCTTCTCTAGGCTGAAGATGATGATGACGATGATGATGACTCTGATGTAGGTCACTCAGGGCACACGATTATGGGGGATGGTGGGAGGCTACAATTTGCCTCAATGTTTGATACAATTCATGCCCAGCCCTTGGATGACCCAGAAGATTCGGAGCAAGGCTTCTCAGCTCTCCTAGAAGAACTGGCCATGGTACGCCGAAATCTGCTTACTGCTTGGGCCCTTGGAGTTTCCCTTGGTGGCACCATGGATCATAGAGAGCGTTTGTTGAAATATGCCGTTTCCTGTTCAGTTCGACTGGCCCGCATCCTCTGGATCGCTGCTCCAGTGGTGCAGCCTTACTCGGAGAATAGAAGAAATGGGACCTCTTATGTTTTTGACCTCTTCAGGTCTTTGCTAAGCTTCCTGCCATGGGACTCCCTCCACAAAGGATACAGCAGCTGCTTTAGGGTTGTGGTGAACCTCGTCATTCGTTTTGCACGTTTCTTTCTACGTTCGTCTTTTGCCAGCGTTCATTCCTCTCAGAATTTTAAGGCAGCTCTGTTTATTCTCAAGGAGGCCTCATTGACTCTGGACCAGACATATACTTTATCTCAGATGACCGTGCATCAGGGACAGGATGATTGTCCTGCTTATTCTTCAGACATATTCTTGGTCCCTTTATTACAGGAAGACAGTAAGGCTGATGCTGTCACATCACAGCTACCACTGTTGGGCAGACCTTCAAAAAGGTTCTCTTGATTTTTTTTTTAATGGAATTATAGAGGCTGGTGAAGCAAGAATACTTGCTAATTCCTTACATGCATATGTTTGGACCATTTCCAGATTGGTAACTATTTGGAGGGAAGTGTACCATCAGGCCTTACAGTATCAGGCAGAGTTATACTATCAAAAAAATCTGCACATTCAAAGCAAGGAACATGAGAGCATGTCAAACATCATTCATCAAATCCAGGAGGTTCTACAGAAAGCTGGAGATCATCTGGAAGAAAGCCCTACCCTGCACAACATAGCAGGTCAGACATTATCATACATTTCTTTCAGTTAATGTAAACAAACAAGGACCCTTTGATGTGTCTTTGATATAAGAAATAATGTATGAATGTTTACAGGTGAACAGCACTTTATTTTAGGGGAATACAGTGAGTGTGCCCAGACATGGCGGGTACAGTTGTGGGCAGAGAGAGAGAAGGGTAGGCTTTTAACTATGTCATGCTAACTTATGTGAATAAACTTCACTGTGCTGGATTTGAATTACATAGCCAATAGCCTAAATTACTTGTCATAAATGCTTGTCCATTCATGTCAAGCAGTTGGTCCACGGACATGTTTTCTGGAAACTCGCTACTGCCTGGCTCTTTTGTTTGGCCAGCTGTTCCGCTATCGACTGAGGGAGGCGCAAGCCATGTGTGATTCTCTGGCCCAGAAGCTACAGTCACAAAGTGGCCGGGTGATGGAAGACAATCAAGAAAACAGTGGTAAGATCTAGAGAAATAATAAAAAACATTTGTAATATCCAGTATTTTGTTAAAGGAACAGTTCACACATTTTCATATATTAAGTTAGAAAAATGTTTAGCCCTTTAAATGTTTATTCATGGATAAATAATTATTTGATCAGTAGCTGAACTGTACTCACAGTGCCCTTCTTTGTAGATGTGGCTCATTTTGGGGGCTTGCTCCCACAGCGAGTAAATAGTGAAGCTGCCTATGCTGTAGTGCAGTCTCTGGGAAGGTTTATGGCCTCCTACTTCACCAACCAGCCACTTGCCATCTTTCCACCACACAACGTGGATATCCTTCCCCCTTTGCATCTGCCTCCATGTAAGAATTAACACAAAAGAACTTTATAAGAACACCAGACTGTACACTGATGATGTCTAGATGTTGCAAATATAGCTAATTCACACAGCTTGAAAATATTTATTCTTTTGTGTTCGTACTGTATCAGCGACAGGCCAGCGCATGGTGTCTCTGTCTCAAGGCAAGGTGGCAAGAGCAGTGCGTTCACAGCATCTCTCGGAAGTGTGGACGGTAGATTATGCTCTGGAGCTCCTCTTGCTGGGTGGGCTGGTGCCTGAAGCTGGGTGGCTGGCCATGAGTCTGGGTGACTGGAAAACTGCTGCCTCCCTTGGCCTGGCCTACACTACCTACTGCCAACAGCACTACAACTTCAGCAGGTGCGCTCTTGCTTACTCCTGCTAGGATTATATGTTGTTCTTTGAGTTCATAAAATATATTAATCAGTCATGGTAAATGATTACATATTAAGATGTTTAACATTTTGCTTTAGGCTGAAATGGAAAGAACTGCATCTCCCTATGGAATTACAGCCTGGCCATATCTTTCAGACTCAGCTAGAGTCCATAATGGGCTGCATTGCTGGGTCTGATGGAATTGACAAAGCTTTTCAAACAGGCACAGGTCTGTGCTTTAGTTTGTTTCATTACTCTCCTAAACATTAACTTCCTTTTAAGGCTGTCACTATTTGATATTTGTAGTGGATTAATGACTTATTCTAATGATTTTTTTTCAGTAATTGTGCAATTTATAAGCAGAAAAAAATGTGTATTATATATTGTGGGGTGGTGGTGGTCTAGTCGTAGGATACTTGCCTATGGATCTATGGACCAAGTGATCACAGGTTCGCATCCTACCTCTAGCACTACCACCATTGGGTTCCTGAGCAAAACCCTTAACCCTGACTTGCTCCAGGGGGACTGTCCTTGTAATCAGGACATGGAAGTCGCTCTGGATAAGAGCGTCCGCTAAATGCCGTACATGAATTTGTGGGAACCTGCTAGTTTTGGTTTCCCCTTCTAGTGATGCACATAAAACCAACATGAGTGTTAATATCTAGCCCTCATGCAGAGTCTATTAGTCATGGCTCTACAATGACCTGCATGTCCTATCATTTAAATGTATTCATTCATAAAATTCTGAATAATCCCTAATATGATTAAAAATGAACATAAATTGAGCAATACAGAATGCATAAAATCTTTAAATGGTGTTTGGACCACCATCTCTCAGATACAGCGGAAACTGAAGATATGGAGGTACTACAGGCCTCTGTCCAGGAGATCCTGAAGGCCTCTGTCATGGCTGAGGTGGATGTTATCTCTCAGCCCTTCACCCAGCTACTGGAGAATGCTAAAGAGCATGCCTCCTTGCTGCCCACACTTGTGCCATCTGCCCTCTATCTTCCTGCACCTCCTCTGTATTGTCCACAGCCTGCTCCTAACACACAGGTACTCTATGCAGTGTATGCAAATTGAATGCATTGGTTGATAATTTCCAAGCAGGAGGTTAAGGCTCAGTAAATTGGGCAAAGAAATTGGAATAATAACTTCTATCTATTGTTAGCATTTTTAGGAGCATGTTTGAGCAGTTTTTGTGCAAAATTGAATGCCTTGTAAATCTACCTTCCAGGAACTTGTAGAATCCTTGTGTGTGTTTCACAGGACTCAGTTGGAGATGGGGTGCTTGCCATGGAGAAACAGTTGCGTTGTCACATTTCTGGTGTTGTTCAACGAGTGCTTCTGCTGTTCCGAGCTGCCCATTGCTCCCGGCCTTCTGCACAGTGGTACATAAGCAGCCTGTGCCGCTGTAGGAAGATCTTCCAGAATGTAATAGTTTGGGTTACCTCTCATCTGGGCAATCTGGATTATTTTCCTTTTTCAAAATCCCTACAATTTTACCCTGTTTACTGTGTTAATTTTTTCAGATCAGAAACAGAAATGTGGAATCAAATAATGACCTTCTACCAGAGGGTTTGAGGAAGTTCACTAATCATCGTGGGTTTTTTCGGCCAGGTCGCAGTGGTGACATGGACAGTGTTACAAAACAGACCATAAGTATGTGTTTTGAGGTTCAGAATGTCATGCTTTAGAAGAATATCACTGTGGAGCTCTGAAGCTGACAATAACAACTTTTTCAAAAATCTGTTAAAAGATGTCACCACCTGAGATTTGTTTAACTCTAGATTTCTGTTGTATTGATTGGACTATTTTGTCCAGCACATCCCACAGGTACTTGATTGTATTGAGATCTGGAGAATTTGGAGAACTCCTTTTCATGTTCCTTGCATCATTTCCGAAAAGTCTTTGCAATGTAAAGTGTGTGCATTATCTGGAGATAGTCTGACTAAGCCTTTACTGTTGGGTGCTTGTTAAAGTCACTCAGATCTTTACAACAGATCCTAGATCTTTTAGTTTTGTTGATTTTCTGTGCTTTCAACACAATTACATCAAAAACTCACTGTTAAAGTACTGCATAATATGCCACACCAGTTAGAAAATGCTGTGCCATTTAGAAAGTTGTGTTAATCACTTCACATGTCAGCGGATTTAATAAGGTTGTGGCTGACTGGTATGTGATTGCCTGTCACTGTGTGTTCTTTAGTGTGCTTCAGAGAGCTGTGTGGCCTGTGCTGGATGCTACATGTTCGTGACCAGCTTACTGTTTCCTGTAGAAAGTACCAGTTGGCTAGGAAAAACTGTCAGGATTCTCAGGTGCAATAAACAAAATTAGTGGACAAATTAACGTTAATTCATGAAATTCTTACAGAGGACAGGTAGTGCCTAAGGATTTTCTTAATGGAATGCTTTGTGTTTCAGGGTACAGGAGACAGTTTGTCTGAGCTATGTGAAGTGGCCCTGCGCTGGGTCTGCCGCTTACTGCCTTTTTCCCGCTTCATTGGTGCTGAAGAAATACTGCAAGACTTGGCCCTCAGCTTAGTGGCTGAACTGCTTCCTACTCCACTGGTAAAGACCAACTCTTCAACAACACGTGTTCAACAAGTGTTCATCAGTAATTCAAGTTTGCTGTTAATTCCCTTTTTTTTCTTGTCCCTCAATGGACAGGTAGCAGAGACATTGGCTAGGATGTTTCCAAACGAGGAAGAATCTGTTCGGGTACCTCTGCGCGAGAAGTACAGTTCACTGATGCAAAAATTAGGACCCTGCAATGTGCAAACCTCAAAACAAGGTTAAGCATAGCAGTTATTGCCTAATCTGCCTCTCTATGGTTTATTATCTCATTGTTTATTATCATTTAGATATGTACAAAACATATGTATAAAAGTAGTAGAGCAGGAAAGTGAAGGCAGACTCAAAGATCAAATGATAGCTGAAGAAAGAAGACTGCAAGGTGGAATTCAGGCAGAGGTTACCTGGTGGTGGAACCCAGAAGTTCAGGAATATACATTGGACATTTTGGAGGCAAAATTGGAGAAGCAAGGTGTCGCTGGTTTGGACATGTTCAGAGGAAAGACGAGGATTACATTGGAAGAAGAATGTTGAGGATGGAGCTGGAATGAAGAGAAGAGGAAGACCAAGGAGGAGGTTTATGGACATGGTGAGAGAGGACATGCAGACGGTTGATTTGAAGGAGGAAGATGGAGATTACAAGAAGAAATGGAAACGGTTGAGCCCTAAGGGTTTCCCATTTACATATTGGGAACATTTTATTGTAATGTTTTCTTGAAACAGTGCTATACTGAAAGCAATTCTGAAACGGTGCTTTTTTGCAGCTTGTATTCAGATTGGTGCATTTCAAGTGAACACAGCCAGAGTTAATCTTCCCCCAAGAAAACAACACTATGACGTTAACCTACTGTACTTTCACACATGTCTTGTGTCTGTATCACTAAAGTGTACTTTTTATTTTTAGCCACACAGCCAAGCAGTGGGGAAGAGGAAGGAGAGACAATGAAGCTGCTGATTCAAGACCTGCGCAGGCAGCACTGCCGTGAGGAGCGGCAATTGGCAAAAAACCTGGCTCCACTGGAGCGGTATCTCTGGGAGAGGGATGAAGATGCGGAGAGGGGAGGGGCTGCCACAATATTAAGCCATTTTTCAAGCGCCAGCTTGAGTAACAGCACATTGACAGACTGTGAAAGACTAATGGGCAGTGAAGGGGACACTGCAGACACATTATCAGAGTGTCTCTCCCCGGATCTGCAGGCCAGGTCACTTTACAGGTAGTCTTCCTCTCCCTATTTAGATTTTCTGTTTATTGATATTTTAGAAGTACCTGCATGGTTTTCCAAAACCTTTCCAAAAGGTTTATAATAATTAGTAATTATAGAAATTTGACATGCATTTAGCAAAGTATGAAGAATTTTGCTAATACAAACCTGCACACAGACCGATCCTTATATAATACCTTTTAATTTAAACAAATGCAAAAGATTAAAAACATGAGCCTGCTATTAATGCGTAAACTGTTTAATGGCAGCATCGTGTTTTGTTCTGTTACTTAATCCACTGTGAGAGAGGTAAAGATGTAACCTTGCTGTTATTTGTTGTTTGTTTTTACAGCTCTAAGTCATTCAAAATTCAAGACACACTCAAAAATTCAAAAACTGAGAGAAACGAAAGTGGAAGCCCCAAGTCTGTTGCCAAAGGAGCAGCCCAGGTGACGGTTACAGGACAAGAAGGTTCCTCTTTACCAACAGTGGGAACATGGGTGTTTGAGCATGAGGATGAGGACTACCCTTGCTTTTTAGAACTTTTCTTTAGCTATGTGTTGGAGAAAGGCAGTCTAGAAATGGATGAGTCAGAGCTGCCTCTGCTGAGCAGCTTTTCGTCACGACTACATGAAAGAGAACTTTACTCTGACACTTTTGACATGTTGACCGCACTCAAACGCCGCCAAGCTGGCAGAAAACGGGATGCACTGCTCCCCATATTTCGTGCTGGCCACTGCTTTCACGCCCTTCCAGAAACTCCTGAGCCACCTCCATCAGTAAGTAATGCACCCACTTGTCTCAGTGAATCCCACACTGTTCAAACCAGCATGGGTGTTCAGCCTTTCAGGAAACAATCAGGCTTATTCAGCCTTTACAAGCTGGGCCACCAAGCCCCCAATGACACACCACTCAGGGGCTCCGTAATCAGTGCAGAAGTGAGCTTGGTTCAGAGTTCATCAGAGCACTGGCCTTTTAAAATGGTCTCCCGTCCTGATGTGGACCTGCAGATGGTGCTGGATTCCAAGCTGGAGGCACAATTTCCCAAGCTGGGCAGGCTGCTGGAATGGATGCTCCGTTGGGCAGACAAAAGTGTCTTGGTCAGTCAGCCAAGCAAGAAGAAGCCAGAGGGTGGCAGCATGCCTGTTGTCATCAGGGCCAAAACCACAACTCCTGCTGTTCTCTTAGCTCTCGGACTCCTGGAGCAGAGGTATATTGCTGCTCTGTTGGGAACTGACAAACGATGTGCCCAACGTAAGGTGGGTTGATATTTAGAAGAAATTTGGTTTTTATTTTCTTTAACTGTATTTATTATAACATTCTAGATTAGATGTTAAAGTTTATATATTCAGCCAAAAAAAATTGGTAAACCATATTTTGCCAGTTGAGTAAGCAAAATGTGCTTAATAAGATTTCTTTAAATAAGCAAAAATAAACAGATCACAAAAACATTATCTAGTAAGATAAATACCTGAAAAGTAAGTCATTCCATTAATAAATGAGCACTTGTAAAAATTTTAAAGCTATTTTTTTAGTCAATTATTACAATATTCTTGAGTATTATTAGGCTTCACTTATACATGCTTTCTCCTGGCCAAGGTCTCCAAGAGGGATTTCCCCGTAGCTCCAGTGCTGCATCCTGAATTTGGCTGGAAGAGGGATAGAGAGAGCAGTGTAGACACTGGCTACCCTGCTTCAGCTGGGACTCCAATTACTCTGGCCGATCTCGACGCTCTTCAGGGAAGCAGCTCTGCGTGAGTACCCAGTAGGCTTCACCTATGAACATACAGCTTTGTGCTTGAACATATAGGACTGTACTCTATTTTACCACCAACAAATAAATAAATGTTTAGTTGTGCAGTGAAGCTCTGCAAACAAATGCTTAAAAAAAGACATCTAAAATTAATCTTAAGCAAATGAATCTTTCATTATAGATGAGTGTGGCTGCTGTAGTTATTCTCCTGCTGTTCTGTTGTACAGGATGTGTGAATCTGAGGAGATTCAGCAAAACCAGAATATCTCTCACTTGTCTGGGCAAGAGGACATGATGAATATAGAGCAAATCAGAAGACCGAGTGGACTTCGGCAAATGTCTGAATCAGAAGGTATGTAAATGCTGTAAAAAAATAATAAATAAAAAGGTATGAATTTTGCTGCAGTGACCAACAGTCCATTTTGCAGATGTTTTTGAAGAATGCTGATTGGTACTTTACTGTTTTGCAGATCACAACAGTACAGAAGGATCTTTATTTGAACAAAGTACGACTGTTCAAGGCAAAACACTCAGCAAAACATTTTTTGGGACAAGAGACGAGGTTAAATTGCCATTTCAGATTGAACCATCATTCCATGCCACAGTTGCCTTTTAAACTCAACGATTCTGTGTTTTATTCCACAGGCTTTGACTATGGCAGATTTGCAATGCCCAAAGACAACCAATGGCTCATCTCTTCCTCTGTGAGTTCAGTTGCTGCTCAAATGGTTCATTTATATTGTTGGACTTTATTTTAAAAAACACATTTTAGGCATTACAAATGCTTTACCTCTAGCTGTAATGCATGCAGCATGAAGTATCTTCTTGCAGAGTCTTTAACTCGTGCAGGTTACCATGGCTGGAGTATAAACAAAGCTCCTCGCTTGACCTGTCTAAACTGAAACCAAAGCAAGTGGGATTATTTTTGATTAGCTTGGGTTATAATGAAGGCGATGTCTCTGTTTTAGTCATGGGGGATGTGGAACACAACATGCCACACATGAAGCTGAAGTGGAAACACTATCCAGGCAAGTACAGCACCTAAGCTTTATTTTTACCACTATTTTGTGTGACTTGTCATATTTTGGAGTGAAATTTTGACAGTTTCGACATACTGTAACATACTTATTTGCACCAAAGCATGTATAAAAGTGTTCTTTCTCATTTAGCGCTATGCATGAGGCTCCAGAGCTAGCCTCTCTTCAACAGGTTCACCCAATGTCAGACACTCCTGCTGCATCTGCAACTACAAGGCATTCTCCCAGCAGAGAACAGTGCCAGAATGGAGCCACTGAGCACCCAGACCCAGTCAGACAGCTGCTCCAGGATGAGCTTTTCAGATTAGTGCAAGTAAGTGAAAAGTTAAAAGATTAATATTACTTTTAAAATGCTTTATACATTAACGATTTCCTTCAAATAATGTTCTTTTATGCCTTAGTTACAGCAGATCAACTTCATGAGTCTCATGCAAGTTGTGGGAGCCTCCTTCGCAAACTTGCCCCTTTCCCAAGCCAACCCAGTGCTAGCACAGACCAATATACCTGCCCCACAAACAACTGCACCTGCACAACCACAGGTTCAAGCAAGCCTGGCTACTGTGGCACTGTCTGCAGACAGAAGCACTCAAACCACTCAAAACATAAGACAACAGAATGCAGATCAACCTAAATCTGATCTCAAGAATAGGAAATCCAGAGCTGTTGATCAGCAAACATCTAGTGTGAAAGCAGAACCTGTGCAGAATCCTGAAGAGATAACTAATCTAGTAAATTCAACATCAAAGTCACAGGTAAAAAAAAAAAAATAGATAGATATTGTATTGTTCTTAGGTTCTAATTTAAATGTTTCCAAACTGTTCTTGTCTGATATGTGTTTGCTCGAACTATAGGAAATCCAGCAGTTGACCATTAATTCAGACTGGTCTGTGGATGGCCAAACAGAAGGAAGACAATTTATTCCTCCCTCTCAAGGGCTCCTCACCACTGTGGAGAATCAAAATCCTCCACAGGTACTCTCAAGTGGCAGGTCTCACGACCGTACCATCTTTAAGCCCCCAGAGAGGACTGCCACGGGAATGCAGGGCCTAAAGCTTCTCCAGTTGCCCCCTCCTCAACCTGCTTTACTGCGACCCCCTCCTCCTGCCAAAGTGAGAGAGGCATGGGGCCCAAATCCCCCTCACCTGAACCTCAGTCAATATGAGTCCAGTATGATCAAGCGCACTGAGAAGGGCAGTAGTAGAAGTACTGATCCCAAACCCCCATCACTATCACTCATGAAGTTTAAACAATCCACCAAAAAATCTCAACCAAGCATGGCAGAAGTCTCATCAAACAGAGAAGCAGTAGGAGAAGCCCTTCGCCTGCCTCCTGCACATCAGACAGTGCTTCCACTACTGTGCTTTCCTCCTAATTCTCAGACTCAATGCCTCCAGCTGCCTCAAATCCCTCTGTCTGCTCCAGTGATGCAGCCCACTTTGAGAACCACTGCAGTGGGACACTACCCCAGACTTCAGCTGCTGCGTGCTGAGCCTCAGCCACGAAGTGCAGTAAGTTTCAGGGCACTCCACTCCAAAAAAGAAATTTCATTACCCATATTAAATGGGGCTGTTTCATTCAAAATAGGGCTAGGCAATATAACTATGATTTATTGTGATAACTGTGATCTCAGTAGATCATATCAACAGATCTTTTGTGATATTGTCAGTAAGTAACACTGACCAGCTGCATTTAGATTTACAAAATCATTAATTCTGTTTAACTGGCTTTAGTGAAGTTCATCATGGAAAATTATGAAAAATGCCTTTTTTTTTTCTACTTTTCAGACAATTTAAGAAAATAATTATCAAAGTATTGTGTATGCTGAATGTCAAAGCATTCTGAGAATTTTTTTTTCTTTAAAGCCTGCTGTAATTTCATTTGTTTTAGTGGAAGAAATTAATGCGTTTTCCACTGTAACATTTTCAGTACTGTGCTCCCCCTAAGCCCACTCCTCATCTGATCCCGCTGGAAGAACTGATGTGCTTAGGGGCAGCAGAGAAACAGGGAACTGATTTCAAGCTCCAACTCCTCAAGACTGACCTAATCACACAAAGCAAAAGAACAAAAGCCACTTCCTCCAGCAAGAGGTATGTGACATCATAGTTTCTCATTCATTTACTGATTATTTAAGTATTATTTGCAATTGCAACACATTAGCAGCCACATGAGATACTGTATCAACCAGCTAGTTGGTTGTTGATGGGGTTGGTGGTGTGTTTGCATTACAATTGTTTACCTGCCATTTTGTTTTGAAACCACATAAGATGCCATAGCAACTGTCTATCACCACCCTAGCAACCTGCTGCAATACGCCAGTGACATCCAGCACTAGTGGCACCCTAACAGACCACAAGAGGTCACGCAGTAGTACTCAAGCGATCACATATGAAACCATGGTAACATCTGTCAATGTTTTAGAACTCCGTAACATCCATGGAAACCCTCAATCAAGTCGATAGCAACTCCTTACCAACCACCAGTGATCTCACAGAAATCACAATGCAACGCTTCAGCAATTGCTTGGAACTTGCTCGAAATCATCTAGCAGTACTTCACAATACATACCATAACAACCAACTAGCAACACCCTAGCAAACCATCTGGAACCTCAATCAAACAAACACTTAACATACTACAAGAGAGACCTTTGCATCTGGCATCTAGCAACACCATTGCATCCACTTGAAACTTATAAAGACTTATGACCTCATGACACCTTACCTACCAAAAGAGTTACCATAACAACCAGCTGACACATCAAACTACCTTAACAAACACAAGAGCCACATCCTAACAGGGAATGTGGGAATATTAGCTGTTTCTGTTCAATTGATCTTTTTAACATGAACTAGTATGTACCTGTAGTGCCCTTGATTTTTAAGTGCTTTTAATGCTTGCTCTTCAGGCTCAAAAGGAGAGAAGAGAAAAAGAAGGAGAAAAAGTCGGAGGAGAAGGCTGTAGTGTCCTTTAGGCCGGACGACTCCATAATTCCTCCATCTCCGGTACAGTGACTAGAAGCTTTATTACTTTGTAGAACATCAGAAGGCTTTTAGTACTGGAACAGTTGTTTTTGAAATTAGAGCAGACACACAAGTAATTCCAAGTATTGATATATGAAAGGAAAGGTGGCTTTTGTTTGTTTTCTTTTTGATGCTTTTTACTAATAACTCATAATTTATGAAGAGTACTTCTGTTTGCAGCCCGAGGAGGAAGAATTTACTCCAGATGCTGGCTATGCCATCCCTTTAGGTGAGTACGTTCACAGATAGTTCCTCCACCATTTAAGGTGCCTGTTATTCTTTAGAAAATCCTGTTTGTGGATAACAATGAATTCAGAAATTCTTTCCTGAAATTTTCTGTACATAAGAAAATGTACAAATCTGGCATCTATATGAAAGGAATAAACTTAAATATGCTACTAACATTTATTTAAAATGATCACTAATTAACACAACAATTACTAACAGCATTCTATCATCCAATGCTCGACAGGTTCCTTTGACTCCATGCTGTCTGATCATAGGCTGCTGGCTGAAGCTTATTCCACATCAGCAGAACTTCATGCTTTTGCTGCCACGCAGAAACGACCTCCTGAAATCCAGGATGCTTGCACCAATACCGACCCTGGTATGTGATTAATAGTAACTGGTAAATAGTCAAGTAGGATTTATAAATCACCTTCTTCCTGTAGTTTGCTCAAAGACCTACTCATACTGTTCACATTAAATAGGTTTTGCCGTTTATTAAACTTCTGTTTTATTCCCTTTTAGCTTCACCTCGCTCCATAGCTGATAAAGCAGTTTCAGCACAGCTTCCTGTGTCCTCTGGATCGGAACCTACTGGTAAGTGAAAGTTCTGTTTTGGGTCTCTACTGTCACACCTTGGTGTCTGTACTGCAAAACAAAATAATACCCTACAACATGGATTGGGTTCAGTTGTTCCACCTCACGTATTCCTTGACCTGCGCTTCTCAGGGCTTTCTGAAGTGCCAGAGAGGTCAGACGCAACAGAGACCAATGCCCAGGCCGTAAGTAAAGACCAGTATACTAATCACCAGCCTAATCACATGCACCTGCTTCACTGCTTCATGCCTTAAGTTAGGCGGCCTTGTAAAACTGGTCATGTAGAGGGACTGGACTGAAAATGAAGGCCAGAAACCTTGTCCTTAAGGAATAGATAGCTCTCCAGTGTCCCTAAACAATGATAAATCACTGACTCTGTAGGGAATACTTGTTAAATTGATCATATTTATTAAAGTGCAAAAGTCTTAAGCAACTAAACACATCCTTTAAATCATTTTCCTTGTGTTATCTAATGGTTCATGTGTTTGAAATAAAAAAAATAATATCTAGTTTTTATATTATAAGTACAAGTTTTAGCTAGTTTGAAGAACAGAGTAAAGCTGGGTTGCCATGAGGAAGAGATTTGGAAAATTAACTTATGCCTTTTATGCTCAAATTGGTGGCTTTACAAAAAATGTAAATGTAAAAAAACGTAATGTCGCAGGTTTGAATCTCACTTCTCGCACCACCACCATTGGGTTTCTGAGCAAAACCCTTAATCCCTATTTGTTCCAGGGAGACTGTCCCTGGAATCAGGAAATGGAAGTCACTCTGGATAAAAGCATCTGCTAAATGCCATAAATGTAAATTCATAATTTGTTCATTTGTGTTCATTCTGAACAAATATGTGCCCAAACAAATAGATTTGTAGATAACATTTTCTCGGGTCCCTAAAACACTTTAGACAAAAGTGTTTAGTGCTGTGAAAATGACATTTTAATTTTTTGTTTCTTTAAGAACATGGGTGGCCGGAGTTTTATCAGTGTGATAGATTTGGAGGATGGCAGTCTGCTGCAGGACCTACCCCCTTCCAAGATCCCTGTCCAGCCCACATCCTGTTCTGCACCTACATCTGCTCAGCTTCACCTTCTAGCAGCTTCCTTGACCGGCTCTGCCCCAATCGATTCTGAGGTGCAGACAGAAGAGAAGAACCATGAGCTTCCTGGTACTGCTGCCTTTTACTGGTTTATTATATTTACTTTGCACACAGGCAGATGCTAATCAGATCTGTATCGTTTTTATCTTGAGGGGCTTCATGTGAAGAACACTTACCAATAACACATATTCTCCATGCCTAATAGTGTTGCTACCGTACACATTTTTATTTGTTTAAGCTCCTTCATGTCTTTTAGCAATGTCCTGTCCTTTAATAGCTGTGAATGCTGAAGCAGAACCCAGTGGAGATCCAGTCACCATCAGGGTACTGATGGACATAAAAGCTTCAGAAAAGTCTGCAGAACGCCCAGTGAACCGCGCCCTTTTGTCACGCAATCAAGTCTCAGCCCGTCTTGCAGAGATGGATGCCCAGCTGGTTGCACTGCAGAGGATTGCTGACCACATGGACCAAGAGTTTGCCAGCACCAGGCTGGTAAGCTACATCAATTATATTCCATCTCTTTTTTGTTTTTGTTTTTTTTTTTTTCTTTCTCATCTAATCTCACTTCATTGTGACAAAAACAGTCCTCATTGTCCTCTGCTGTGGGTTCTTGGTGTTTCAGTTGGTGAATACCATAGAGACTCTGGGTCCCGCAGTGATGCCCGATGACGAGTCTTATTCCAGCACTCTCAGGGTTGCAAAGAAAGGTGATTAGCGAATGCTCTTTATTTTTCAAAGATTACACTTTATAGTGGTTTATTTTTAATATGAAATTTAAATGATTGACTTAAAGAATAATTTAAATATAGTAAAAAGTAGAGCATGGACGGGATGATGACTTTATAAAATGCATTTACACTCCACCTGTGAACAGCTGAGAGTTTTGGACACAAGGTACGTCATGTTGGGCATCAGGCACACACAGGAAACTTGAAGGAAAAGTGGAACGATGGAGAGTTAATGTCCTCTGCTTCTCAAGATAATGCTCCTCGTGACCTGAGAAAGCCTTCCTCTCTTTATCCACCAGCTGCGTCTACCCATAGCTTGATCCACCAAGTCTGCACCTCTTCAACAGGTACGCCATTTAAGTAACTTCATAAATGACATCAAATAAAGATTACACCGCTAAGATTACACTACTTACTATGTATAAGTCTTATTAACATGGTGTAAATTACCCATGTTCTCAAGTAAACTGAGTGGTTAACCTGATCCTCCTGTTGTTCCAGAGAAAACAGAGCAACCTCTGTGGAAGACTAACAGTAAGTGACTCTCACAGCTGGCTTTATAATAGTGTTACGAGTAAATTTTATGCAGTGTAATATCATTCTGATTTGTCATTGCCTTGTCATGCTGTACTATGTCAACATTTTGGGATCATGTTATTGCAGAATGGGCTGAACCTTTGATGGAGAATTCCAGCATGTAAGTGTCACTTAATTATTTAAATCTTTTTTTTTTTTTACCATTACCACTTATTTTATTTCCTTAATCCTTTTTTAATCTTTATTAACAGACCAGCTGATAAAACCTTGGGTCTGAGTGGCCTGAGTGATGTCGCAGACATTCTAGGAGATTTAGTGAAGGAAGGGGCCCTTTCGCCCTCAGCGCTGCATTTCTCTCCCTCAGTGGCCTGGCAGAGCAGGTGGGGTCTGAGAGCTTGCTTTGTTTTTTTATCTCTGCAATCAGGTGCCTACTATACTGTAAAGAAGTGAAATATTGTGAGTCAGTAGCAGTTATTAGCAAGGACTGCACAATATGTCGACTGTTAATTGTTTATTGCTATCACGTTGCTTCTACCATCAGTAGTTGCCATTGTTCTTTATGGGGTCAAAAGCTATGCCAAAGAAATGAAAGTCAAGGAAGCTATTTTGAGACTGAAAAACAAGAATAAAACCATTAGTCATCGGTCAGATAACCAAAATCCACCGTCTGGAATATCAAGAAAAAGAAAGAATGTGAGCATTGCAATGGACTGGTAGGCCAAGGAAGACCTCCACTGCTGATGAAAGAAGAATCTTCATTATGGTAAAGAAAAATCAACGCCTGTCCAACAGATCCGAAACTGTTTGCAAGAGGCAGGTGTGTCTTTGGCAGAGAGGCTTCGCTGCAAGATGCAAACCACTAGTTAGCCACAAAAACAGGATGGTCAGATTACAGTACGAGTACCTGTAGTATTTGTTGATGAAGAGGAAAGTATGCAGAGGAAAAGCAGCAGCCCAAGGTCCAAAGCATACCGACTCGACTTGGGCATGTATGGCTGCCACCGGTTCAATCACAGTTCTGGCTCGGTGTTACTGCATCAAGGCCAAAAAAATCTATTTTTTGGCAACTTGACCCTTAACCCTTGAAGGTATTGTTTCACCCAAATGTAAACTTTTTGCTTGTATTTTATTTGTTGTCTTTGTTACAATATTAGTTCACCAGTATGTTTTAAATATGGAGCACAAATAATGGGAACATACTGTAATTTTATTACAGTGATCATAAGTAATCATGCTTTATTGGTAAGGAATTAAGTTAATTTGCGATCATGATGCAGGAATCTAAAAGGTCCAGTAACCAAATCAGTTAAAATAATTTTCAATTTAATCAGTTACTTAATTTTGGTGGCAATTCACAGGCTAGAGGACCAACAGAAGAGAGCAATTGTGGATGAGGAGAGGAAAGAACTAAGGACCTGGATGAGGAAGAAGCAGCGGGAGAGGCTGGTAGAGTACAAGAAGCAGAGAGTGGAGAAGAGAGAGAGAGAGCGCAGCCCTTTCACTCACCCTGTCTCAACAGTGAGCGTAGGCCTTTTTTGTTTGCCTCAGCATTTTAAAAGCTTCAGAAGTTTATTTACAGTCTATATTTGTTAATTTTTTAAAAATCCTTAACAGAATCCATCATCCAGGGACTTGGCAATCAACAAAAAGGTCAAAGAGGAGAGAGACAAGTATGTTTCTCTGTAAATATGAGGTTTCCAATTGTTGGATAGTGTTTGCCAACTGTATAGATTGAACTGGGTTCTTGTTGTTCCATGTGTTTTTTGTACACAAACTCCAAATTCAGTTTTATTGTGCCCTTAGAATGGCTCTGCTGGAGCACCACTCTAAGAGAGCCCAGGAGGCCTGCAGCCTGATCACAGAACTGCTCACTGCCCCACTCAGTCTCCCTGCTTCCTCTAGCAGCCCAACCACCATTCAGGACCACGCCTCCAGGCCCAGGTCTGTGTGCATCCAGTCCAATATAATGCATGAAAGCATGAAAATATGACAACTCGGTAATGGACCAATAAAAATGGGAAGGGATTTGTTCTGCTGTGCTATAGGATTTGGAGCCAGGTGACCGGGAAGAATAAGAAAAGCCCCAAAATTCAAAGAGGGCGAGCACGTTCTGTCTCGGCACTTGGGAGGACCGTGGTGTTGCAGAAGAGAAGTGCATCAGGACCACCTGGGACTCTGAGCAGCAGACTTGGACTCCACAGGCCTGGTTGTTTTCTCCCTTTAACTTTTAAAATATGTGTTAAGTAAGACATGAACTGCAGCGTTCACACATGAAATCTATATGTTTGCGGGTTTGTACTTTTTGAGAGTTTTATGGTCACGAATTATTACATAACAATATCCTGTTTAATATGCAATGGATTTAGACAGAACATCATATTTCATTACAAACAGAACATGGTATTAGTTCAGTTTATTTGGGTTTCTTGCAGTTCAGTATGGAACAAGAAATTCTTCATCCTTCAGATTTTTATTCATAGTATTTCAAAATGTGGCCTAACTGGGACTTTTAAGCTGCACCTCAGAAAAACGTTGTGATGCATATTATGTATCATAAAATGTCTTGTAAGGATTGTTTTTTGCACTTTGGGCATATAACCCTCAAAATGTATAACAGTGGTGTACATGTTAATCTAACAGCAGTGTTTCTTACACCGGTAATAAATGGTTCAGTAAATCATTAACTCTAAATTATTATTTTATATCTAATTCTAATTAATATGGAAATGGGGGGGTTGCGTAATAGAGGAAGTCTATTTTTGTCAGAAAGATCAGTAAATAAACTTTACTGAATGTCATTTTGATCAGTTATATTTAGCATAATCGATTGCACAAAAAATACAATTTGATGCATCAGAGAATTAATCTATGATTAATCTAATTAACTTAAAAACATTTTTTTTTTTTACTGAATTAGCAAGTGCACTTCCTGGTGACCGGCTGTCTCAGGTTACACGGCGGGGCATGCTGACTGACCTGGGAGGTAGAAGAAGAGTAAAGATAAGCCCTCCACGTAGGTTTTAACTCCCTTTTTTCCACATTAACACAGCTACTTTCTGCCAGGTGACCTTAAAGTGACCACAAAATATCCTCTCCCTGCTGTGTTGCTAATCATGTAGTGCCTCAGCCTGGGCCGAGCAAATCTTCAGCCACTAAGACAACTGTGAGACAGCGAGAGTCTTCCCAATTGGAGGACACGGAGGAGCGAGAGGTGGTGAGTCCATGGGACACTCCCCTTGAGATTCGCAGAATTCTTGGGTTTGGGAGCCACAACAAAGAGCAGGTAAGAGGCTTTTGCATCAAGAACTTTAAAGTTTCTTTAAAAATTGTCCTCATGGCATTGTTGGTTCTGTTGACTTTGGACGTCTGAAAGTGATGTCACGTATTTTTTTTTATCACAGTGTTTGTTTTTTGTCCAGGACCTGAAGGATGAGGGTGATCAGGATGGGCTGGATGCTCTTTCAGAAAGCACCGGCAGCATACTTAGTAAACTAGACTGGGCAGCCATCGAGAGGATAGTGGCTGAAGAAGGAGAGGAATCCTGAAAAGCCTGGACTGATGTGATTGACTTTATTGCTGCTTCCAGCATCTATCAGCAACGTTCTTGACTCTGTTTCAGTGGGAATGCTTCTGTTTGGGCTAAGCACAATATGCTTTTTATTATTAACACAGGTACTTTTTCAGATGCTGAAGGTTTTGTGGTAAATTTTGACATTTTTACTTCATACTTGATGTACTTCATTCATTTCTTCCAGTTCCAGCATTTAAAAAAAAAAAAAAAAAAAAAAAAAAAAATTTTGACATTGAACTGTAGAAAACTAAAATTTAAATGGAGATTCAAGCAATAAGCAAAGATGATGCTGGATTAAACTTGTCATCTGTTTGGAATAATTTGTAATACTGCGATTTATTTTTATATAAAATGTATAGAAACTGTAAATGAGAGGAAACCTGGTTATTAAAAAAATACTGAAATTTCTGTTCATGGTCATCATGTTTGTATACCAACTACCAAATGAACTAATCCTTGTATTATTTCATATAATTTAGTATTAATCTATTTTATATCATGTTATTCGGTCCACCTATCATTCATATTAACTGCTTATCATTACCAGAGTTGAGAGTATCACTGGAGCCCACTAAAGCGCCCATCAGATGAAAGGCAGAGATATACACATGATGGGCCAAAAGTCCAGTGCAGCGCTATCATTTTATTAATTGCTTTAATTGTGAAAATACAGTGAATATGTTCATTAATGGAAACACTGTATACGATACACATTTGTAGAAAGATTAATTTATTCAAAATCAAAGGCATTTATAGTGATGCCCTTTTGCTGCAGCAACAGATTTTCCTGGGAAGGTGTTGCATTTACATTTACGGCATTTAGCTGACGCTCTTATCCAGAGCAACTTCCATGTCCTAATTACAGGGACGGTCCCCCTGGAGACACTCAGCGTCTTGCTCAGGGACCCAGTGGTGGAGTGCTAGAGGTGGGATTTGAACCTAGGACCTCTCAAGCCATAGGGCCATTGGCAAATAATCTACCACTAGACCACCACCACCTGCCTGTTGCATTAAATATTGGACCATGTTGGTGAGATTTCAATCATTCAGCCACAAGAGCAATATTATTTTTATTTTCATTGATCTGAGCAAGTACCGAATTAATAAAGGCTCTTCTCGATGATGGTTTATCCCTGCTCACTGACCTCATAAGTTATAAGAAGTGTTTCAGACACAAAGCAACCAATCAGGAAGCAGTCATATGCATAACGAGGTTTTTTCCTTTTCAAAAGAAATGCTCTTTTTACATATACATTTACATATACATTTTACATTGTGTACATATGTTAAAAAGTCATACAACTATTTGATATATATAACATATATATGTATATAAAACATAATATATATAAATGAATGATAGAGAAAACCTATAATGCATAATATCACACAAATACCATAAATGCACCTTTCAAACCAAAATCCGGGACTTTTATTTTGCTCCTCTGTTTCGCGCATGCGCTCTCCATTGTTGACAGTGGAGAAAAAATGGCGGCCCGCGGGAATGAGAATGGTGTGATCTGTATTTCTTTATGTTTTTAAGGGGATAATTTGTGGGTGAAATGTGTTTTATCACTACTGTACGGTAGAATAATAATCTTACATTCATCTGGGAAATATGGCATCCATTTGGTAAAGCGGCTGGCTATTAGCTTGGGAGATTCTCCTGGCAGGCTCTCATTGGCGAGTCTAAAATTGACAAAAGATTTTAAAGAGAAGTTTAAGAGAGGGTTCATGTGCATGTAAGTGTTTTGTACAAAATATACAAATATGTGTTGTTTTTCTCCAGAAAAGAGCGACGATATCGCTTCAGTTATGGGCTTCTCTGGCTTTGGTGAGTTACTTCAACAGTAAAATCTACTGTTAAATTATATTGTGGTTAAATATATATATATATATAAGGTGTGAGTGATATCAATGGAATTGAAAATTCCATTCCATGGAATTGGAATTGATTGCTTGGAATTGTATAACTATTAACTGTAGACTAATGTATTATTAGATTTTATTCTGTGGAGGTGGTTTTACTTATTACTATTGTGTTATTAATCTTTATCAGTTTTTTCTCTCACGCTCTGACAGGAAAAAAGGCTCGAACCTTTGACTTGGAAGCAATTTTTGAGCAAACTCGGAGGACAGCCATTGAAAGGAGTCAGCGGGTTTTCGGTCTGTTCTTTTGAAGTGTGATAATTCAGTTAAATGTATGATTATGATCATGAGGCTGCTATGTTTAAAATAAAGCTCAGCTCTATTTCACAGAGGACAGGCAGCAGGAGTCCCAGCTATCTGGTGGTCCCAGCACGGCCTCCAACCAAAGGGAAAAACCATCAGCGTCCTCTTCCAGGTAAACCGTGGCGCAAAAGCTGTTCCTTTAACCATTTATTTAAAGATGATGCTTTCTGGCTTTTCACCACAGAGGTGGGCAACACCTAAACCCGTACACGAGGGCCTGCACTGTTCCTGATAAGCAATAATGATCGAAGTAGCAGTAAAAGTAGTCTTGCGAAATGTTTAATTTTTTCTAAGCAGGCAGCAAGAAAGCGATGACAGCAGTGACTCTGAGCCTGTCGGCCCTCCAGTTCCTCCGGGTCTCACTGCTCAGGTTGAAGACGACGATGAGATGATAGGACCCCCACTTCCTCCAGGGTACAAAGACAGCACAGCAGATGATGATGATGATGATGATGACGATGATGACGAAACCGCAGAGGACGATGATGTACGCGTAACAGTTTTTTATGTTTTACTCATGTGTTTTCTAACGTGCATGCCTTTCTTCCACTATATGTAGCTTTTCATTATGGCTGCTCCCATCAGGGATCACCACAGCGGCTCGTTCTTGTCCTCGCCAGCCTGCATGTCCTCTCACCTCATCCATTAACCTCCTCTTTGGTCGACTTCTTTTCCTCTTGCCTGGCAGCTCCAATCACATCCTTCTCCCCATATATGCAGCATCACAGACTAATATGTGCAGACTAACATATTTTGATGAACCGACCACTTATGTGCCTTTTTACTGGAATGGTATGAAGATTTAATTCATATATTTAATCTGTGCTTGTTAATTAGAGAGCTGTCATTCTGGAATTGCTTTGAAAAGGAAGTTTTTATCATGGAATGTAGCCAAGACAGAGACTGTTTTGAATTCTAAGAAGGTGCAATCATGTTAATTGGATCTCTTTCCTCAAGGGGGCAACAGAGTCCCATTATTTAGAGGGGACATTTTTTGTTGGAACCTGGTCTCACTTGGTGCAGCACAATGCAGAATGAGTGAAATGACACAAGAACAAGAGATTTACGTTGGTTCTTTTTTCCACTTTATTTACATTTTTACACTAACCTCATTTTAGTATCACTTTTACTTCACCTGCTAACTTTTGTTTGAGTCAGACTTTTTGTCTTCTGCAGCACTGCTGTGAAATATATTTAAACACATATATAAATATATATGTCCTGCACAGGATACGGAATTATACAGTAATGCTCCATTGCCTACAATCGTATAAAAAGGGTACCTAGCACTTGAATTTTAAGCATTTAAGTGTGTTACCTGGTGCCTTTTTGTTATTAGTAATTAGTATAAATGCATCTCGTCGCACATCCTGACTCATACATAAGCTCATTCAACCTTCCTTTCATTTGAGCCCCTCCTGAACGCTCTCTTGATGCTTCGAGCCAGTCTAAACGTCTCCTCTGCTTTGACGCCACTACTGACAGTGTGCAGATATCTTTGTTTCCCAGGGCTGCTGTGGCTTGCTGTGTGATAGATGGCGGTTCGTGATGGTCTGCCCAACTGATATAACTTTGCTGGTCCAAACTCTTCCCACTAGACCCAGGTGCACTAGGCTGCTTGTGCTTAGCTTGTGCTTCCCAGCCCTGTTGCACCCCAACATTTTTTTAAATAAATGCATAAAAAGGTTCCTCCTGGGTCCAAATCAAATGCAAATGCAGTTTTATTTATGTGGTAAATCCTCCGAATCACTGTTCTTCTTTAGCACAATAACGAGGAAACAGTCCTGACAGAAGCAGTCAGATGTTAGTAACACAGCACTTTACGAAAGCCTGTTTTGACGTTCTTTGTCTTGTATGAATGGATCACATTTTACTGGGATATGTATCTATGGCAACCTAACTCGCTCCTGGGCAGGTTAAGATGGATATTTTGCAGGGATGCACGGTAATATTGTAACGCTATCAAGTTTGGTAGACGTTAGAAAAAATTTGATCAGCACCGAACTGATGTTTAGATATGACCGATATTTCAAATTGATAGTTAATGGTTTGTTTTTCAGGCTCTGGAAGAGCGGAATGTCTAGGCTGTGGTGAAATAAAAGCTAAAATGCTTGCTTTTTCTCTTTGTGCCAATTTAGAAAATGTATCAAAAATATAACTTGTTTGCAAATTGTATATTTCTAAGGCACTTACCTTATTGGTATCTACTAAATGACACGAATAAGGGCCAGATCCTTTTTATTATTGAAGGACCCAGCTTCTGACCATTCGTGGACTTGTGGTGGAGGTGGACCTTTCTCTTGCTTTTGCTGGCATTAAATATCGTTTAATCCATCTTATGAAAATGTAGCTTTTCAGGTGATAAAATCAAAGTACTTAGAATCATGATCATAATTACCGATACTGTGGAAGTGGTGACACTGATTATTTTTTCAATATTAAAATCACTTTACTGCAAACATTTCTTTCTGTTCCTTCATAGAGAAGTGATCCATATTCATCTGTCGATCAAATCTAGATGTGTGTTAACGGCAGGTGCTTTTAACCAGCAGGGCAAAACCACCTAATAAAGGTTCTGTATTTTGGTTTTGTTAAACCCTTTCTAGACCAGTCTGGAGAAAAGCACTCACAGGTGCATGAAGAAAATGGACGGTGTTTGGTGGGGAGCCGTCTTTGTCTGTTTTGTCTTAAGGTCATGCTGGACTGTGGATACCCTCATGCAGTGTTTACTCTCTCAGCGTTACTCTCTTTCTCTCTAACGTAGGACCCAGTGAAGAAGATTCCAGACACACATGAGATTACGCTGCAGCATGGTACAAAGACCGTGAGTTTATTTCTTGTTTATTTCTGCACATTCCATTTATTTTAAAACAATAGAAAATAGAATTTTCAGAAAGTCTCAGCCCTTTATAGCGCCTGTTTAATTTCATTTAAAGTTTACAGACCTTTTCATTTCATTGCTTCGTTCCGTATGAACATTCTGCGCAGCTTTCCAGTTCCAGAAGTGCCTGACCCTCAAAAAAGCTCGGCAAAAAATAGCCTGGCCGCTGTGTGTTTGTTTACTTCCATCAGTGAGCATGTTGCTCATTGTTCCAGTAAATGTGCTTCTTTAGAAATGAATGCAGTCGTCATCACACTGTCTGTTATTTGTTATTTTTTGCATGGTGTTCCCCAGGTCTCAGCTCTGGGCCTCGACCCCTCTGGCGCTCGACTGGTCACGGGTGGCTACGACTTTGATGTCAAGTTTTGGGACTTTGCCGGGATGGACTCAGCGCTACAGGCCTTCCGATCCCTGCAGCCGTGTGAATGGTGAGAACATCTTTGCCAGCGGCACTGCTCATCCTTGTCCGCATTAGGCTAACTCTCTTCAACCCATGGGCCTTGCATGACCCCATGTGCATCGTTACACATTAGATCTCATCCCTCAGGAATGGGGCCTCTCTCTCAAGCCAGATCAGCCCCGCTAACTAACTGCACCCAGATGCTGAGCCAGAGAAGGGTTTATGCTTTGATATATAAATCTAAATATATAGTTAGATAATGTTTTTGCTTTTTTGTTCTAATATTTAAAGGGTTAGTTTGACAAAAAAAATCTAGTTTTTTGAAAGAACACATGATAATCTCTGTAAAAAAAAATAATAAAGTATGCTGGGAGATATCAGAAGCCATTTAGCAGGGCTGGAGCAGGCTAACCTGCATATCATCAGTGCAGCCTCACGTTACATTAACCAGTTCATCAGCTGAAGGATGCTGTTCTCCCTCCAGTAAACTTCTCGCATCGCGGCCAAAGAAAATATTGCCCATGTGGAGACTGCAAAAGGAGGGACCCTCCTGGGTAACCCTCCTGAGCTTCGGATGCATTCATGCTTTGAAATGGAAGCATTTGAACTAATTCCATTGCACTTTCGGTGTGATTTAAGTCAAGTGCAATTCCAGTTTAACCGTGGCCCTCTTTAGACGTAGCTACCTCCTACATTTTTTTTATGTTGGCTCAATACAGAGAGTATTAGTCTTGTTTGAATACTTTGATTGAATCCATGAGGAATAGGGGCAGTGCTATCTAAACAAAAGGGGAAAAAATGAAAAATACACATTTTGGTTTTTAACCATAGATTACACAATATACTCCGTTTTCTCCTGACTTAGCTATTGTTCTATGAGATTTACTCCTTAAACACAGCACCCAGTCTTGGCTTTGTACTTATTTTTCTACTTCTTATCTTACAATCTCAGCGTTGTGGGGAGTCTCTGTGTTGGGAATGCCCTCCTTTTTTTTTACATTTTTTTTTGGGGAAGACGTTTTGAAATGTCTGAACAAACCAAACATCCGACAAAGGCCACCACTTTCAGCCATTGTTGTGTTTAAAGTCACTATGGCTACCGTAAATGTTGCCTTTTTTCTGTGTTGTCCACGCTACTTTTCAATGATTAAAAGCTCTTATGCAACATTCGGAAGGGTCAGAAGTCTTGCACAACAGGCAGATGTTAGACGTAGGGAGATGTTCTCTCACAGTTTCCTATACACACTGCAAGTAGCTGTTTGCTGGACAACACGCACTAGACATGCAGATTCACAATACGCTGCTCTGAGCCTTTATTTTCGTGCATTTTCTTACTACATTTTCACTGACCTTTTGTCCAAATGTAATCCATTGTTATAGGGTATCTTGTATAGGGTAAATTTCATGTCTCCCAGTTCAGGTTGGTTTGGGATAGACAATCAAGAAGTCTTTTTGTTTGCATGCATATCTAGAATAGTGTACACAGTTGTGTGTAGGATGCTTTGTGGCAGCGGTGGTCTAGTGGTTAGGGAATAAGCCCCAGGATTGAAAGTTCGTGAGTTGAATTCCAGACCATTAGGTTGGCCTGAGGTACCCTTGAGCAAAGTACCGTCCCCATCACTGCTCCCCGGGCACTTTAAATAGCTGCCCCCTGCTGCACATGTGTTTATAGGTGAAATGCAGAGAGTTCACTTCGTTGTGTTTCGCTGTGTGCTGAGCTGTATTTCTCAGTGACAAGTAGTCACTTTCACTTCACTTTTAAGAGAACTATTAGTCCTGGTGACTTTCCCCCTGAAGCGGATTGTAACTTTGATTATTTTTAAATCTTCTTTTATTTTTCTTCTTTTTTTTCAGTCACCAAATCAGATCCTTGCAGTACAGCATCACTGGTGATGTGATCCTAGTGGTAGCAGGAAATGCCCAGGCCAAAGTCCTGGATCGGGACGGCTTCCAGGTCCTAGAGTGTGTCAAAGGGGACCAATATATCGTGGACATGGCCAACACCAAGGTACCGTAACTCGAGGAATTGGAAGATCATCATAGAGCAAATTGCATTCATACATCTGTAAGTTTGTATTTAAACTGTTAGTAAAGAATACTGTGCATTGTAAAAGTGGAGGAAGACAAGAACCCAGCACAGAAAAACATGTTGCTCTTTTTTGTGTGTCATATTTTTGCCCGCAGTTTTGAGCAAGAAGATACGTTATAAAAATAAGTAATATTAAACAATGTAGATGGATTTTAAAGCTCCATGGGCAGCAGAATCGTTTAAGGAAAGCTCTTTAAGCTAACTGGATTCTGAGTCTGGGAGAAAGGTAATTGTGTGCTCCCATGGAAAACTTCAACTCTCTTTAAGTTGGGCTATTGCTCACTTTAGTTCTAATGTACAATAAAAAAAGTTTGTTATTCTTGACATTGTTTACTCTTAATCAGGATCCACATTTCAGAACACAATTTTTGGTACATGAAGTATGTGCAGATTTAGAAAAGCCCTTGAAAGTGTGTCTCAGACAGAACGGCTCTGAGAAGTTTGTTCTAATGTAGTGTGCAGTGACCTGGTGAGTTTATGTGTGTAGCCTGCCATTTGTTTGCTGCATCTGGAGCCCGTGTTTGTTGAAGTCCTAATGAAGTGTGGTTCACATTCTTGCATCAGTGAGTGAAAGGGTCGCTAAATGCTGCACCTGGTTGTCTCTCCTCTCCAAGCGCCCCACACAAACACGCACCGTGCATGAATGGGTGTGCCTTCTTTTTCTCCCTTGTGAGAGTGTTGCGCTGCTCCATTGGCCTCCAATTTGCTGGCAGTTTTCTGTGGAGTGAAGCTGAGCGGTGGCCCACTAAAGGTGACCCGGCCTAATGTGCTGTATCCGCATGCCGTTCACAGACATTCTACACACACACACACACAGGGGTTTCCTAGAATCTAGAGTGACAGTTCTCCCTGCTCCTGTTTGTAATTTAGCTCTTTCTCCTTGTGGGGCGCTCAACATGTTTTCCTGCCTGTGTGTAAATATATACCAGTATCTGTCTGCTTCTATTTAGTCATTGCCAATTAACTGTCTTGTACTGTTGAAAGAGTGCATCGTGCATGCATAGCAAGAACATTTCCTCCTATTCAACTGAATCTCTGCAACTTTGAATGCCGTTGTTTATTTTGTTAGTCTCTTCCCGTATGGGAGAAATTAGCTTTGTCATACCATTAGCGCTGTGATTAACCAGTGCAGAGCAGTAAAGAGAACTCCCTCCTGTTTGATCTGCTTGGCTACTTCAAAACAGGCAAATTGGCTTTGAGGTCGTGTGTATGTACGTGCAGGTTAATTGGCTGGATGGGGCACTTGCAGTAAATTCACTCCACTCCGTGTGATTGCAGTGTTTTTGTGCATGAGGAGCTTCACTCAGAGCAAACCCCACTTGAAGTTGTTATTTGTTATGGCTAATTTTGCTGTTCTGTTTGAACTGAGGAAATCACTTGGGGTTCGTAGCGAGCGATCACACAGCTGGAAATGTTTGAGGATGGGTGGATTTTAGCTTTAGGTGGAAGGTCTTTCCAAGTGCGTGTCCAATGCAAATAGGTTAACGATGCTTTATTCAGAGTCTCGATGAATGATTTGTAGCGTAATAGTGCCGAAGTGCCCTTACACCTTATTTCGTTGCCTAAAAAGAGGCAACACTTAACATTCCTTCTGTGTCTGCGATTCAGGCCCAGGGAAAGAGGTGAACATGAGCTGTTTGTTTTATGTTGCTCCACAGGGCCACACGGCCATGCTGAACAGCGGCTGCTGGCACCCCAAGATCAAAGAAGAGTTCCTCACCTGTTCCAATGATGGGTGAGTAATCCCTAAAAGATGAGCAGAAATTTGAGCATGGAAGCAGGCCCCTTCAGGAGCACGAGCCCTCCAGCTGAATATAGAGTTCCAGTGCATATAGCTGTTTAAAGAGGTGAAGGTCAGCCGCGCCTGCCGCGGTGGTCTCGATGACTCAGTTCTTGGGTAATATAACCACGTTTTCTTGTGTTAAGGTAGATCTTGAGTGCAATTCTTTGAGGTTTTCTAGGTTTTCATCTTCCGCTTTCGGTCTGCAAGGTAAGTTCGTTGCCCCGCAGAACTTGTAACGTGACAGCAGGCAAACTCTCCAGTGTTGTGCTCCGTGACATTCAGAGCTTTTTGTTTCAAATCGACATTTGTTCTTCAGGTTTAGCGGGTAATCCTGGATAATCTTGAGGATCTCAGGGTCTCCCGCAGGGAGTTATTTGCTGTTACTGTGTGTTTAATTTGCTTTTATCGTTTCTATTTGAGAACCTTTTACTACGTCAAAACGATTTACGAGCAGATTTCCACCAGAATTGTCTTTAATTTTGCCCGTTATTCGAAATATTTGAATAGATCTGTGTTTTGTCTTTGCAGTATTAGTTTCCTCCTCCTTGTTTTATTACAGGTTTCAAATCTTTGCTCTGTGTGATGATCTATAGCTCTCACTGAGAGCAAATTTCAGCTGGGAAGTTATTTGTGGATAGCACGCTTCCTCTCATGTTCTCTTAATTATTTCCCAGTCATGCTTTTTGTTTGTTTGTTTGTTCGAATGCTCATTTCCTACATTTCAAAATAATGAGAGTTGCGGATGCTGTTAAATGGGAAGTATTGTGTTCTTTCCTAAGTAGGCTGACCAGCTCTGAAAATAGCTAACATGTGATCGTCCAGTTACTCTTTGAAACAGGCTTTCGAAACCTGTTGAAGGAGACGACACAATATGTTCAAATTAAGCTGTAGGTTATCTGAGTGTCCATTGCAAGCTTTAATTGGTATTTTTAAATTGAGTTGCAGCTTGTGATCTTAGAAAATGTGAAGATAATTCATCAACAAGGTATCAATCTTATTAACTGGGAAACATAATCAGAGGTCTAAATGAAATTAGTTGGCTTTTAGGTCGTGACTGTTGACAAAAAGGCACCTTTTAAAGAAAATCTTGAGGTTCTTGCATGAAACTCTGATGACCCAAGTAAGGATTTTAGGACTGTGTTGTTCCAAATTGATAAAATGTAAAGACACTTGAAGCCCTGCGAAGTAGATGCTGACAGGATCAGCGTCAGGAGGTATTTCTGAATAGCTGTCTTTTCCCAATTTTTACATTAGAAAGAAGTGAAACGCATTTGAAACACTTGAAAGAAGTGAAAAAAATAAGTTCTGCCAGCAAGCAAGTACACGGAGAATGTTCTGGGGGGGAAAAAAAAAAAGCAAGCAATGAGAAGTAAAATAGAGTTACACCATCGCTGTCATAAACCAGGATTTTATTGTTGCTGCCTCTGATTTCACTGAACTTTTACAAACTCTTTAAACAATATATAAAACTTATTGTCTCCTTTGAAAAGCGAACTCTGCTAATGTAATCATGAATTCAACCAGCATATGCGCTTGCAAACATTAACCCCATCATTACTATAATGGTCTGGACAGGCCACAGTGCGGAAACCCAACACTGTCATCAGTATTGAAAACGTCCACCAGAAACAGCGCTGTCGAATGTTTACGGTGTGGCCTGCAGTTACACATGCGGGGCTGTTTTATTCCGCTTTCATTTACTTTCTGGAAATTGTCCCGTGGCACGTTACCATGGGTGTTGCCGGCTGTCGGAGAGGAGAGAACAGGGAGCAATTTCGGGCCGGGCCAGAGCAGCTGCAGATGTGCGCTGTCCCTCGTCGGACGCCTTTTCAGCACCGCGGACTCCAGTGGCTGCGGGAGTGAAGTGAGGGGGGGCTCTGCAAACAACTCGTGTGGCCTGGCTCCCCTGTGTTTTGCCCAATATTTGTGTTTTTTTTATTTCTTGCCTCTGTCTCTCTCAATTACACGTCCAGTCAGAGAGGGTCCCGCAGAGAGTATAACGATCACGGTGGGAGTTAACGCAGGACAGGGGAGGTGCAGGCTAAGCCCAACCTCTTTGCTCAAGTGAGGCACAGCACTTCGCCGTGATTAGCTGGGGGTCAGAGATGAGAAGGACCTGGCTAAGAGGCATGATAATGTCCCAGTCACTGTAGATTAAACCGACAGCCAAATGAAAATGTATGAGCGAGGTGGGCCCTCTGATTTGCCAAAGGGAGCAGCAGTGCAGGGCTCGAGGGACTCTAAAGCACCGCTGCCCATTGGTCCTAACTGCTAGTTGAGGGCTCAGCTGTGCCAGTATGTTAAGGTTGCAATCATTAGTCAATAAATTTAAAATGATGCCAGAATGTTCCTTATTATCATCGAAACTGTCCATATGTTAAACATTGTCATGCTTACACACTTCGTGTTGGGGTGGTTGTTCTGTTGGTGTATTAATGGAGAAATCGTTTGGTGCACAGATGGAACTTGGAGTGATGACGACAGAGAAGGGTGTGGTGCCAAAGGAGGCATAATTGCGTTTAGTCAAGTTTAATTATAGTGAATCGCCGCCTTACCACGTGCATGCTTGCGCCATAGGACCCCTATAACTTTAATGAGGGCTGGACTGCGTTTGTTGCACTGAGGAATGGAGACCAGAGAAGACTTTGCTTGGCAGTTATTACATAATTGCCTGATCGACCTTATTTGTGTTTTCATCAGTTGGGTTGATGAAAGATTTTTTTGCGAAGCGTTTCAATATAACCTCTTTGAAGTATATTGCTGTTATAAAACTTAGACTTACACATTTGCCGTGATCCTTCAGTGTGAACGTACATGAAATCAGTCGAGCCCATGACTCTGTATAATATACGGCATGGTTTCATTTTTTGTTTCATTTCTGTCAGGTTTGCAGATTTATGGGAGAAAATGAAAAGTGAGCCATAGCCAGTTTTTTCCCCCACATGTGGTGGCTTAGTGTTTAGGGACTAGGCCACTGTATCAGAAGGTTGTGGGTTCGATTACCAGACCAGTAGGTCGCCCTGAGGTACCCTTGAGCAAGGTACTGCCCCCATCACTGCTGCCAAAGTGCTGGATATGGCTGCCCCCAGCTGCACGGTGTGTGAGTTAAAAGCAGAGGTTGCATTTCGTCGTGGTTCACTGCGTGCTGTGTTTCACGGAGACAAAGTCACTTTTGCTTCACTTTCACTTCACGGTAGAGCTGATTTAGAAGGTGAAGATGAAGCGGAGAGAGAAAGTTAAGGAAAAGCAAGTTCGCGATGGGAAGAGGAACATTGATAAACAGACTGACCAGATTTAAATTTGTCTGTGGGCAATAATCTCTGCCCCTTAACTGGAACCTCATGCCAACCCACTAAGTAATCATCATGATGTGCCTGATTACAGTTAGGTCTAACTGGATGAGATGGATAATATCCAGTAGGCCGTGCATTGTAAATATTATTCTGTGTATAATCATGAAAAGACTCAAGTTATTGATGTTTTAGCAGAGGGTTTGTTAGAGTTTCACTCTTCATGCTCACCGTCCCCTTTATTAGGGCATGTTTCTTTTATGTCTGCTCACTGGCCACTTCATAAGTGTAGTTCCACACTGTAGCCCATCTGTTATGCAATTTGTAGCTCATTCGTCATTGGTCACTTTCTGACCGCAGGAGCGCTGTTGATTGTAGCTGCCCTTTAGTGCGCGCAGCAGGCATTCCCATTCAAATCTGAATAAGACTAGCATCCCTCCGGCCACCCAGGTGCTTATTTACAGCCTGTTTTAAGCAGGCTGCTTTCCCTGCCAAGTTATTTGTTGAAGAACTGCTTTTTTTCTGCCATGTGAGATAACATTAAAAGCATTTTAGATAACACAGAGGAGTTTTATGCATGGGGATTTCCGTACGTGAGGAATGTTTGCTGTAGAAATGTCCACTTGAGTAATTTGAGGAGAGTAATGCTGTGTATTATAGTCTTGGGAGTGCAGTGCTCTTTGACATGAAGTTCTACCGAGCATGCGGTTGTGTTTTTAATCATAAAGTGAGAATTCATGTTCCCATACTCCCATGAACCCACTTATACTCATACATGTGATTTATTTAGAGAAACCAAGCATATATTTCTAAGAATAAGAGTGATGCTAATGATAGCTGCAGGCTGAAAATGTTTCGCTTTCACTTGCACTCAAACGAACGCTTTTCACCTGATGACGAGCTTTCAGAGACAGAGGCCCAGCTTGTATCTCCCTGTTTGTTTTGTGTGTTTGCTGCACGTACTCTCGTCTGCACATAGTGAAACACTTGAGCACTTTTTGCTCTGGAAATTCCATCTGCCTTGATTTTTCTACCTCATCTCTCCTACTGCTCTGGACACTTCCCTACAAATGGCTTTTGGGAGATCTCACTCAACCACGCCTCTTTTCCCCACAGTGCAAATCTCTCGCAGCACCACCTGAAGAATCTTCTGCTGCAGAACGAATTCCACAGATTCCCTAAATGCCACACTAGCGTTAGTGTACGGATCAACTGGTAGAGTGCCAACAATTTATTTATTTTTATTTTTTGGTTACTCTACAGTGAATTCTTACGTTTGGAAGGACACAACACAGTTAAGTCTTATCCCGGCTGAACTGAGGCACACTTTCAACAGGCTTCAACAGATGAAAGATATCAGCACCAGCATAGATTTCTCATGCCCATGCAGCGTTGTATTCAGCTTTGTTTGAAATTATAGCACTTCTGAATAATACTTTTGCTTGACAGCTGAGATAGGTTCATCAAAAGATGATGTTGAAAGTGCGCGGAGCTGCATACAGTTCTTATCCACTCTGGAGACCAGTTAAAGAAAATGTATTCATATTTTAGCATTTCTTTAACATTGATTGGCTGTAGCGTTACATTTTTAACAATGCGGCATTTATAAAAGCATAAATCTTAAGCGTTGTAGATCAGGGTTCTGCAGTTCAAGAAATAGAGGGCTTGTGTGCAGCACATCCTAAAAACGATCATTGAGGAAGGAAGGACAAGCCAAGCAGTGCTGGACCCAAGTTTGAAGAACAAAATAAACTTCATCTCCACTCTGAGACAGGATCATTTAATATTAGCCCATTTCTTGCATACCATGACTGTCACCAGAATATGTTTCCATTTTTTGTAGATTTATCACACTATGCTCTTGCAGCTCACCATGGAATGGGAGATAACCTAATTTGGGCCTTTAACTGGCGTGAACTCTATCTTCCAGCCATCAAGTTGGATCCCTATAATTTAAAGGGTAGAGTTTTGTGGCTGAGGAACAAGTTGGGGCATTGGGTGGGAGACGCATCAGGTTCATCTACAGTCCAGTGAGTCTGAAACTGTACTCCCCTTTACAGATGAAGTGTTCCATGTCTCCAAGAACAAGAGCGCTCATACCTTTTGGAGATCGTGTTTTCGCAGCAGCCGCTCCACTTCAGAGGAAGACTTGCCCCCCACCACCCATATGTCCTCGTTCAGTTCTACAGATTGGAAGGAAATTGCTTCCACTGGTATTCTTTGAAAAAGCCCTGAATAGCAAAGTTGGTCATGCATGTCCTTTAATCCAACTCATTAACAACCTTATTCTGAACTTTAACAGACTATACTTTGATTTGTAGGGGGTCTTGAAGCGGCCTCTTTTTAAACGCCCTACTAGAGCAGTCGCCTCTGCCCACCCAGACTTTTTTTGTTACCCTGGCACTTTCTCCTCCTTATCGCCAGCGGCCCCTAAAACAAAGCTGACTCTTCCTCGTAATCAGCAGAGCAATAGCACACACACACACACACACATGCAGCCTTCTGGAGCCTCAACCCTTCGTACCATTCAAGCCCGTCCCTCTGCTTTGATCAGCTACCCCTTTTTTTTTTTTTTTTTTTTACCACCCCCCTTATCCTTCCATCTAGAGAATTGTCCCAACCACTTATGTCTCCTAAGGCTCTACACCAGCCCTAAGGCAGATAGCAAGGGGCGGGTTGTGGTTGTACCCCTGTCAGACCTAAACCTCTGGGTTTGTGTGTGAATGGCTGTGTTAGGTTGTAAACTGCCCACGCATGACTGGGATTGTATGGCTATCGTCTTTTATCACACGCCCTCTTCAGTGTGTGCAGAATTAACACCGTGAAAGGGACGGAGCGGAAACTAAGCTTCTATAGCATCACAGTTGCCTGTCCAGTGCCTCAGTTGAACATAGAATGTCCGCAATTACTAAAGCAGTTCAAGCTACCGTACACCAGCTCCACTCGTAATTCTAATAGTCCGTGGTCTTTTTTAACACCTGGTCTGGTTTAACTTTGTTATTCAACAAACGGAAAGAGTAACAAGCATTTTGTAGAGAGAGGGAGTGCTTTAGAAGCCTTGTCGGTTGGCCCTTTTGTGTGCTCTGTGAAAGGTTTTGTTACCAGTAGGGATGGCTGCTTCATGAGGGTCCTGTATAAACAGCAGAGGCAACTTGGATGAGACAGGTGGGACCATCTGTCATCACACAGGCTCCTCATACGGTCAACCATGGCTGCCCTCTCAGGAGACTCCCATCTCTCCTGTCTGCCTCAGGACAGTCTTGTGACAGTGTATGTAGAGGATCCTCCAGTCCTGTTCACTGCAATGGAGCTTTTTGCCAGTGTCCAGACGTATTCCTGAAGAAGACCTTTTCCATGATGAATCCTGAAACAGGCTTTTTGTCATTTTGTTTTCCCTGGCATGCCTTTCAGCCCCCCCCAGGATACGCACATATATACACACACTGTTTAAACATATTGTAGCTGTGCTGGAATCTAGTTCTGGCTGCTATTGGTGCTATCAGCATGTTTACAGTCCTCTTAGGACCTCCTGACCCTGGGGGTCATGGGTAGTTAAAGTGTACTGCAGAGCTGAGAAGCACTTGAACGTGCCTAGTCTGATGGCCTGTCTTGCAGGAACCAGGCACTCGTGTCTGCTTGGCACGGTGTGTATTTGAACAGGTTGACTCACCCTGACCTCTCGCTATCTTCCCTTTTTCCTCCCATCTGTCTCTTGTCTTCTGTCTTACAATTTAGGGAAAAGTTAGCAAAGTTTAGAAGATAAACAGTGAGAGACTGGGGACAAGATCAGCCAAAGCTGAATGGAAAACAATGAAAACAAGCAGACAAGCGTTTGAGTATATTAACTCCTCACTGATTGCCATGATGTCATGAAAAACATACAATATATTAAGAGTCTTTGGATGGCTGTGACCCATTCAACCTTAAGTGTTCTTGTCCTCCTCCTCTTATCGCCTACATTTGCTTCATCCACCTATCCTGTCCATCACATTGGTACCATTATACCTGAGGTAACTTCTGAGTGATCTGACCTAAATAAAGGCTGACTTGTGTTAGCCCTTCTCTTTCTAACGTTTGATTCTTGCTGTTTGTGTCTCGCCAGCTACGCATCCCCAGTGCGTCAGGTACGCTAGCATCCTACACTAAAAAGCAACTGTTTTGCTGCCTGGGAATCACATTACTTTGCTCTTCCTTTCTTTTTTTTTTAAATTCCCTAGCGCCAAAGATGAGCATGTGGCTGTTGTATGTGTTTTTATTTCTTTCTCTTTTTCTTTCTCCGGTCCTCCCCCAACAGCTGTAATGTGTTCAGCAGATGTAGAGAAGAAAATTGGAATTTCATGGATCCTTCAAATATGCCTGTCATGCTGATCTACTGTCATTCTCTCTCTCTCTCCACTTTTATGACTCCTCCCTGTTGAAGAAATATTTGAGCAATATGGAATTTGAGTGCTTGTGATGGTTGCGTCATACCTAGTGCTGTGACATGGGGCCCAATAGCATCCAGGATGCATGTTTTTGTAGAACTTTATAACCTGGTAAGATGAGCTGATTTTCAGAAGTTCGACACGGGGCCTTTTATTGGCTCTGATGTAATTAATTTTTTTATTTTGGTTCTAGTAAATCAGATCTAGACATGAGAATTAACTGCAAAGCTTTAGTTTACAACTGCAAGAAATAAAATGGAGTGCAAATCTGGAGTCTTTACAGATTTATTATCTTTGGCAACGCCGACCGTTTGCTAAAGTATGTATACGTTGATTTGCACACTTTGGCACTCACCTTTTGGCCTTTTTTTCCCCCCATTAGGACCGTGCGGACGTGGGACCTGAACAGTGAGAAGAAACACAAGTCTGTGTTCAAGCCTCGTTCCATGCAGGGCAAGAGGGTTACCCCAACTTGCTGCACCTATAGCCGGGACGGCAAGCTGATTGCAGCAGGCTGCCAGGATGGCACAATTCAGATCTGGGACAGAAACTTAAGTGTGAGTCTCTAATGTCTTCAGCCTCTTTGTAGGTTAAATTTCTGCCTGCACACAACAGTAGCCACGCAAGCAGGTCATGCTTAGAAGCTTTTATTTTTTATAGCAGGATGTGTAAGTGGTTTGGATGTTTGCTGTAGGTGGGCCTCCCTCCCTCTGTTTGGAAGAGAGGCTTTGAGAGGAGCAGTAAAATGGTGCTGGCCTCTGTCTTGCCAACCTTGTCATGTGTAAGCAAGAGGTCACCAGAGGCTTGACCGTAAAATACTGAAGCAGGTCAGAGTTCAGTGGAAGCAGTGATACTGACCAGTGTTCTGCAGTGTCATGACATGGGAAGGTGGGGAAAATGGTGTTTACGCCAATGCTCTGCTGCAAATAAGCTTCCTGGGTGTCCTCCTGCCTAGTCTCAGGACTGACATGGATGGATAGAGGCTGCGGTCAGAGTTGATGCGTGCTTTATTCTGGCCTTGGAGCAGATGTGGAGCTGTTTGAGAATTTTTTGTTCAGGTCTCGGCAGGTTTGCAGCTTGCGTTCAGTACAGAGCGTGCTACAAAGAGCAAAGGAAGGTATGCCGTTATAAGGTCCCGCTCCAGGGAGGGTGATATTTCCAGTCCACTAAAACGTAGTTCCCTTATCAAGCTTGTGCTGCTGAACTTGAAGCAGGCGTGAAGTTGTTGGGAACTCATTTTCAGCCATGACTGCCGCTTCAGAAGATCCATCTCACGACAAAAATAGCTCGTGATGTAATCGCCCAGTGTTGTGATCGAGAAGGGGTGCGCTGAGGTCACTGGGAGACCTAATTATAACCCCTTTGTACTTTTAATTAATTACACACAATTGGAGTGTGCATTCCAGTGCTTTGAGTCAGGCATCAAAGTGCTTGTATACTTTGGCTTCTGAGCAGCGTTCTGATTCAGATAATTAACTGTGTGCATACGGAAGACGTGTGTCTGGAGAGGGTGAAGAACGACGTGCGCTCCAGTATATGGCAGCCATGGCCACGAGTTCCCGCTTTTGACCTGAGTGGAACCAGACCCTGCGTCAGACAGTCGCATCTTCTGCCTGGATTAGTAAGTGTCCGTAGTGCAGGCGGCTCCATGATGTTCTTGACTTGAGAGCTGGTGACCTTGAAGGCTTTCACTCTGGGCTCTGCTTAGTCTCCAAAGCCTGGAGGAAATAACCAGGTGACGCATCCTCTAGAGGGATCAATTAGAAAAGAAGGGGAAGGTTTGGCACTCAATCCTTCAAATGCTCGTTCGCAGCTGTCATGTCATGACCAGTGGTGCTTTTATTTTGGTTTTTTTTTTGTTTGGTTTTTTTATTTCTTCATTTTGCGCTAGTGGTGGAGTGGAGACCTGGGAAACTGTTCATAAAGCAGTTTTGAAAGATTGAGTAGGTGGTGTTTGGCTCAAGCTATCACTGTTAATCTCTTTTCACGTTGTTGTGACCATTTCCATCTAAGTTATTGCTGCGGTCTTCCCCCCCTCACTGTGTAGAGCTTACACTTTTCTCACTTATGCAGTTGTTAAAAGAATATTGGGGAAATAAGCTTGCATTTGTATTCATTTCATTCAGTTTCTTAAAACGTTTTCCCATCTGAACAAACTGGCCAAAAGCAAAATAAACCGAATTGTCTAAATTGATTATCATCATTAAAAGTCAAAGTTGGTCTGGATGTGGGCTTAATTTGTAGCAGGAATGCTAGGAGTTAATGCAGAGCATATGGACCCTGCTGTGTATCCCCATTTAAAAACCCCCATTCTTTCTCTCTTTTTACAAGGTTGAGCGAGTGTGAATGTGTGTGATCAGGCCCTGCATGTAACCAGCATTGTTAATGTAAAGCGCATGAGTGACAGGTCAAGGATCTTTTGTTTTCATCTAGCCACCAGACAGAACAAGAAATGTAGACTTAGACAGCTTAGCAAAGGGCTTTATTACATTAACGTCTCAACCCTGTTAACCTAATTCGCTTTAGTGTAGACCAGTCCAAGGAATTTCTTTTTCGTTACTAGATGTGTGGCATAGACGGAGCAGTTTTGGCGGGGGAGGCAGAATTTGATTTTATTATTTGCTTTTTTTTTTATGCTGTTTAGCTTCAAGGAGGCTGCAGCGTTTTCTTACCTTCTTACAAGCTTTCGCCTTATTTCCTCTTAAACAAGGAATGACCTCGTTCAGAGAGGCTTTCGATCCAGGCTTTCTGGTGCACCTGAGAAATTCTTCTTTCCATCACCTTTGGCCAAAGTCTCACCCTGCAGTGTATTTATTTAAGAAGGACTTAAGGGCTGAGCTTTAACACTCTGCAGAACCCCATGTCAATGGCTGTAAGTTATTTCTATTTAGATAGCAGACGATGTCCCCAGGTGTCTTGCATTCCTGGCTGGCTGGCCAAAGTCCAGCATTTTATGGCCAAGGAAAGTCAGCAACACGATGTGTTACTTGTATATGTAGCCACCCATACGAGCTGCCAAAGACTGTCAAGACTGACTCATTGTTTTCAACCCGAGAACCTTTTACCTTTACATGTAGAAGATGGGGAGCAAAAAACCCAATTACGGCACAAAGGCGCCGCTCTGAGTTGGACGTGCAGTGAACAAATGTGTGACCATCTGGGATTGAGATGTAATGGGCCACATGATACACTGTACCAACGCGTAAACCGAAAGGCGGTATGAATGCAAATACATTATTCATTCTGCAAATTCATCGGTCATGGCTGCCAGGCTTCCAGCTCGGACCCCCAGCTGCCTTCGTCTGCAGCAGCTGAACCAGAGAGAATGGGTAAGGGGTAAAAAAAAAAAAAAAAAAAAAAGGAATTTATTAGAGATTGTTCTTGCAGTCTAAATATTTACCCAGCATTCACCATGAATAACAGCTTGCTTCTTGAATGATACAGCACAGCGCGCCGCGTTGCGGGACTTGGGCTCGACTGCACTTCCCTCTCGCTTTTAGACCTTCAGCGGGACTATCTCAGGGTTTGATTCATGTAGCGAAGCTGTGTTTGATGTAGCTTACTGCCCAAATTATGATCCACTTTTGACGAGATATATTGCTTACAACAGTGGCTTACCTCTCCAGCCATTACTCATGAGTGGAACATGCATACAGACAGTTTCAATTTGCTGGATGACCTTGATCTGGACCGTGGAGTAATGGGAAAGGACGGGCGTTCACCTGAATGTGAGTGATGGGCCCGATTGATCCTTTGATGGAAGTCTAGATGTTGCTCCGCGTGAACACTGATTGCAGGCTTGTTCCTGGATCAACTTTTGCCTCTGCCTGCATTCAAGCTCCTTTTTTGACGGTTGCTAGGTAACGCGTTCTCGTCTGTGCTGTATTGGCAGACGATGCCATATCAGATCGGGTGACGTGTTTCTCCTCTTGCACTGCTTGTTCTGCATTACCTATGAGCTCTACGTCATTATTTACGTAATTACTCACTTTTACAACACATCAAAATACAAACTGTTCAGTCTGGCTTTTTATTTTTGTCAGAATTTTGGCCGTATTTGTGTTAAATGAGGTTTTCCTGATCTGAGTTGGCGTGTTGCTCTTTGCAGGAAGACAGTTTATTGTTTACGTTAACAGCCCTTTTTGAGATGTGGGACTTCCTCTCCATAAAGTCGTAGTTTACATATACAGGTTGATGTCCACACTAAATCTCATGCTAACAGGGGTGAAGAGGTGTTCAGTTCCTGTTACTTACTCAGAGTGTGCTTGATTTAGCTTCACTCTTCATTTTGGCTTCCTTCTCATTGCTTTACTGAACTGAACTCTATCTTTTGCCCACACACTCAAACAAAAAAAGCCAAAACACTGTACCCTCATCAGCTGAGCGGAGTTCTCCCGTCTTTATTGGTTTTCAGCAATGTGGAAAACTCAGATTGCAACCCTTTAAAGTCGCTCTCGGTCCGGAACATCGCACCGTTAGCGTGGTGTGTAAGGTTTTTACGATACATATGGGAGCGCTGGCTGCAAAAACACAATTTTGAAACTTTAAATGTCACTGGTTCAGTACAGGAATGTCTATGAGCTTCAGATGTGTAACCCTCTATCCATTATCTGATCCGCCTATCCCAGTGCTTACAGGGCAAAAGACTGGACCCCTGGACAGGTCTCCAGTCCATCACGGGACGATGCGAATGTGCATACATCGCCATTAGCTTGGCACTAGCTTTACATGCATATGCAGTGGAGAATTTTGTAGAAATGGACAGAATACTGTAAAATATTATATTTGTTTAACAAATATAATATTTTTTTTAATACTAGGCAGCGGTGGCCTAGTGGTTAGGGAGTTGGCCCCGCATCTGAAGATTGTGGGTTCGATTCCCCACCAGTAGGTTGACCTGAGGTAACCTTGAGCAAGGTACCATCCCCGTCACTGCTCCCCGGGCGCTTTCAATAGCTGCCCACTGCTGCACGGTGTTTGCATGGGTTAAATGCAGAGGTCTAAGGGCAGCGGTGGCCTAGTGGTTAGGGAGTTGGCCCCGCATTGGAAGGTTGTGGGTTCAATTCCTCTCGCAAGTAGGTTGCCCTGAGGTACCCTTGAGCAAGGTACCGTCCCCTTCACTGCTCCGTGGGCAGCTTTCAATAGCTGCCCACTGCTGCACAGTGTTTGCATGGGTTAAATGGAGAGGTCCAATTTTGTTGTGGTTCACGTGTGCTGTGCTGTGACCTCGCAATGACAAGGGTTGTCACTTTCACTTTTTTTCCCCCACTTTCAATAGCTGTTTATAACGTAAGGGTTTCTACTTTACACTGGCCGATGCATGTTCAGGATTATATTGTTATTGATTTAGTAATGAAGTAATTGTTTAGTAATTATGGTGCAATAAAGGTAAGAGTCTTTTCCCCTGCTGCACATGCACCTCTCTATCCTGTGTTCTCACTTTGTTCTGTTATTGTTTTCCTTTATCATGTGCAGCTGAAACAACACGTGAACCTTGAAAGTAGCCGTAACGCGAACGCACATATACCTGATCCGACTTTCTAGACGCCGAAATATTTTGCAACAATAATTTTCCAAACAGATCCCACCCCTCAGTTGACATTAAGTCCACTTCTGTTCAGCTTGGTTAACTCTTCGCTCAAATCAGGATATTCAGGATGTTTAAAGGATTTTTGCAACACAGACACTAATTCTATTCCCGTTTCCCACGTTCTTTAGTTCTTGTTACTTAAGACATCCTGACAACTCCCTACCTGGCAGCTGATCCCCTTCTTTAAATCAGAGGGATAAAAAGGGGTCTGTTCCAGACAGGAGCAGCAGAATGACGTACACCTCTTCGACAAACTGGTGTTTCGTGATTAGATTGTTTTCCTCCAGCTGTGAGAGAGGCTGTAGAGTTTGCTAAAAGAATGGAGTTTTTTTTAAACAGCACATCTGGGCAAGTCTGCTCACACTTGAAGAGATTCTTCAAGGCACAATCGTAAAACAAATAAAGCGGCTCTTCCAGCGCCGTGTCACTGGCTGAATTTGGCCGACCGACATTTACTCTGGTTTTCAGCTCACTGTCATGATACATCTCTTGTTTTTCTCAACTGAAAATGCAAAATTGCAAAAAATGCAAATTGGGGCAGCGGTGGCCTAGTGGTTCGGGCGTTAGCCGCATGATCGGAGGATCAGGGGTTCGAACCCCTTCCCAATAGGTTGCACTGAGGTACCCTTGAGCAAGGTGCCGTCCCCGTCACTGCTCCCCGGGCGCTTTCAATAGCTGCCCACTGCTGCACGGTGTTTGAGTGTGCATGGGTTAAATGCAGAGGTCCAATTTCGTTGTGGTTCATTGTCTGCTGAGCTGACCACCAGCTTATTTGTAATGTAAGATACAACAAGAATTTTGGACAATTTAATTTGGGAGAATTTCCTTACATTTTTCATCGCCAGTTTGCCAACTTACCCTTGTTATTATGATTTATTTATTTATTTTTTTAGATTATTTTTATTTCAAATTATTCTATTCATCTCATTACGACTAGTAGTGATCTAGTGTTTAGGGACTAGGCCCCAATATTGGAAGGTCATGGGTTCGAATCCCTGAGGTACCCTTCAGCAAGGTATCGTCCTCATCAGTGCTCCCTGGGCACTTCAAATAGCTGCCCCCTGCTGCACGTTGTGTGTGCAGAGGTTGAATTTCGTTGTGTTTCACGAGGACAAAAATAATCACTTTCACTTTTCCTTTCATCCGTTTCCCCATCGGCGTTATAAAATGCATGCGTGGCTGCTTGTTGAAACGTTGATGGGGATTTGTAGTGATGAGTCCATTTATGTGATCAAATTGGGATAAACAGAACAAATGTCGCATGTTCAAAGTTTCAGTAGAAAATGCTGAAGCCGAAGCATTTCACCCATTTAGATTTTTTTTCCATTTCAGAACAAAGAGTGAAAAAATTTCTTATGAACATTAATGAGCTGAAGTCCGTTTATATCAAAACCAGTAAGATTTTCCTTCACCGTTTTTCTGAGTGAAAGATGATCTAAGGGAGGGTCTCTCAGCTAGATAAGTGTTTTTGCTTGATGATGGATGGGGCTGGTTGGAGGAGGAGGTGAAACATGATCAGAGCTTAAAGGAAAACAAGTGTCTTTTAAATGGAATGATATAATGAATCATGCCCGATATGATCAGCTTGAATTAACAAGAAAGATGAAATCTTAAAAATCAAATAGAGTTCTAGTAAGAGTCTCTCTCTCACACTCTCTCTCCCTCTTTCACCCGCTCGCTCTCTCACTCTCCCTCTCTATCCCTCGCTTGCTCGTTCACTTTCTATCACACACTCTCTCTCTCACATTCTCTCTCCCTCTCTCTATCCCTCTAAGCTCGCTCTCTCACACATTCTCTCTCTCTCTCTCTCTCTCTCTCTCTCTCTCTCTCTCTCTCTCACTCTCACACGCACATCAGGTCTGCATCTGAGGGTTACTGCTTCGGCCTTCCGCCAGGAGTTTGTCTCCATTTTTCTCTTGGGTTAAAAAAAAAAAAGAATGATGATTTGTTTTTTTTTTAAATTTTTTTTTTTTATGTTTATTAAAGAAGATTTTATGAATGCAAGAACAAGTTTCATCCAAATATCCTCTCCTTGCCTTCATCACAGCAGAACAGATTCGTGGCGTCCAGCAAAATTTCCAGCAGTTTTTGTAAATCACTTGTGTTGAAACCTCCTGCACCTTTTTAAGCAAACAGTTCGGTCTCATCTGTTGGATGCTCATTACGGTCGTCAATCCAGCTCGTCCAATGCCTGGCAACTCCTCGAGATCTGACATTAGTGAACAGCATTCCAGCACAAAGTGAATATCGGTGCATTGTGTAACGTGTCACTACAGGCTGTAAATATTGGAAACCAGTCACTTGCATTTGTTTGAAGTGTTTCTTTTTTATTGTAATAAAAGCAGTGTATCGTTTTTAAAATTTTTTATATAGAAATCCCATGGTGGGCCCACACTTCTGCTCTGTAGTGTAAGTGGGTTCTGTGGTGCACTATGCTGAGATTTAAACAGGCACAAGGGGAGGAATAATTAACCCATGATTTCCGCCAAGTTTTGGACACCCAGTTCAGCTTCCCACTTTTGACTTGGTCCAGTGGAGGCAGGGACAGTCTAAAAACCATAGTAGGTGTTTTTTCTCTAAGTGAGGGAATGTAGTGCAGCCATTGTGATTAGTGATATTGCAGAGAGGAGCTGGGCAGCCTTGATCTCTGTCCATTTCACATTTGCGGCATTTAGCAGAAGCTCTTATCCAGAGCGGCTTCCATGTCCTAATTACAGGGACGGTCCCCCTGGGTCTTGCTCAGGTAGTGCCAGAGGTGGGATTCGAACCTGGAGCCTCTTGAACCATAGGTCCATAGGCAAGTACCCTACCAGTAGACCACCGCCACCCAAGATCTATTTGGTAGATCTTCCACTCCACAGGGTAGAGTTACATTCCTGATGCTGTTGAACTGGACATACTCTCTGCATCCTGCCCCAACAAAACACAGGCTTCTTGTCCTGAAAGCAGTAGAGCCTTGTGATAATGTCCCACATTCATCATGGATAGGCTTTGGTTTGCTGTAATTTTGTTTGCTTTGCCCAGTTCTGGTGGTTTTGGGAAATCTCACTTCCAACGATTTTATGGATGAACTGTTAGATGAGTTCTGACGGATGGATTCCTTTATCTCCTCTGGTAAGCCAACTATGTTCAGATTGACTCGTCCAAAGTTCCTGTGCTCTGGATGCTAAGGCTGTGATTGTCTTTCAGAGTTGATCAAGTCTTCTTGTTAGCTTGTTTGGCTTTTCACAGCGGTTGAAGATCAGGCTATGGTTGGTATTTAATGCAGCACTGATGGTTTTTAGATTCATGCATGTGGACATAAGAGAGTCTTCAAACATGTAGTTTTCACTTTGGACCTTGGTTGTGGAAGCCTGAAGCACAGAGATCTTTTGCTGACTTGAAGTCCAAACCTGGAACTTCATTATTCGAATACTGAATAAACCCCCCGCCGCCCCCCTTCCATCAAGATTCCATGAAGTCAAAGAAAGCTGTTCCAATGATTTGGAGCATGAAATCTTCAGTGGCTGATCCCTCACTTGTGTTGGTGATGACAGACCAAGAGAGGTTAAAGTTTCTCTTTAGGCTCCCCCAGTAATCAGTGCACATGGACGGCCCGAAACCCGACCTGCTCCCTCAGCAGCAGTACGGTGGCGTCCGCCTCTCTGCTGCAAAGGCAGCCCTAAAGGAAGGGAGCTAGATATGTCATGTCAACACTAATCAAATCTCCACCTGCTTCCTTCAGTGTCCCTCAGACAAACCTTACCTTATGTCTCTGCTTGACGAAATGTGCCCCTCAAATCCCAGAAGAGCTGCCGCAGCAGCAGGGGTGCTGTGCGTTACCCTGCCAAAATCTGAAACTGGAGAAGGTGCTGGTCCGGATGTCCTGCCCATTAAGCTGATGCATTCAGTGCTTGCCATTTTGCTGAATTCATTTTTGTAGAATTTATTAAAGGCATTTTGAAGATCCTGTCAGGCTTCAGTTATATACAGTGCGGCTTGTTGTTGTCTAACTCGCTCCCTTCGCGAGACCTTAAGGAGGGGAGTGAATTTTTTCTTCCCAAAAAATATTCTGGGAACTTGCCAAACTGGCCAGACCTGGTCAAGATAAGAAGCAGACGTACCTGTGCTTCCTTAATTTCACACCGTGCGGTTCCCCCCGACATGGTCACGAATGAATTCCACTGGAGTGGGCCTTGTGAGCTTTTAGCAATCAGTACGGCTGCGCTCCATTAATGCTGTGAGCAGGTGGAGACAGTCAGATAAAGAGTGCCGACAGAGGGAGAGGGAGAAACAGGGACCAATTATGCGAGAGAAAATTGTTCTGGCAAAGAGTGGCACAGAAGAGCCTCAGAGGGGCGGAAAAAGCACCACCGCGCTGGTGAGTGTAATCTGGTGCTTAAGATGTGTGAAGCAGCGTTATCTCTGTGCTCCACATTAATGACTTCTCTCTCAGCTCCCGCGAAAGTGCTGACGGCCATTCCCCACTCGCTCTGTACTCCTGTCCATCACTCTAGTGACAGTCCTGAGCTCACTCCCCTCACCAATGACTCAGGAAGCTCTTTTTTGTCTCTTTGAGTCTCAGTGGTCAGCCAGTTCAGCAGGGTGACTATCACATCCATATACAAGGTTTCAGCACAAGTATGCATACGCTACAGAGAATTCGCTCATAGCGAATAAACTTACATATGTTAGAATGAGTTTATTTGCAAAATTTCACATTGGAGGACACAAATAAGCTTTAAAAAGTGTTCATGTTCAGATCAGAAACCTCAGACAACAGAATGGCTGGGACTGAGACCTCAGGGACTTGAATGCTGACAAGTGTGTCTCTTCCCGTCCTTCTGTACATGACAGTGTGCCCTCTCTACCCCTCCTGCAGATGTCTGCCTGTCGTCTCTTCTCTTCATATAGGTCTGTGTGCAATCTCCTCTCCTCATACAGGTCTCTCTGTCCTCCCCTCTGGGAAAAGACACATGGATGAGACGAAAACAGTACATTGGTATGGCACATTGTCCAGTTTTTTTTTTTGTTTGTTTTTTGTTTTTCTCTGGACGGAAAGATTTACTGAACTGTGTTCAGAGGTACTATCCAAACTGTTGCACATGGAATTATGACCCGCGTATTTACTGAACATGCTCTACAGATACATGTCCATATGTGTCCTCTACTACAAACATAACAAAAGATCAATGAAGGCTAACCGTTTCCTTGAGGCGAGGTTGAGGTTTTATAAGTTTAATAAGAAACTACGCACCACTGCTTGATCTTCTGATCTCATTACTGTCTTTTCTATCTTTTTCTAGCCTTTTCTCTCCCCACCCCAGAGCGTGCCCCTGCCTTTAACCATAAGCTGTCTTCATTTATTTTAATGGGGTGATTTTCAGCAGTTTCTCATAATATGTCTGTTCATTTAAGCAGACTTGCTGCCAAGTGTTTTTTCCCCTGATATTTCTGGCCTGTCTCATGTTCTACTCGCTGTCTGCTTGCAGTTAGTGCAGGTAAGCTTTCCAGTGCATTCTGCATTCTGGCAGAGACGCACCAGGGAGACACAAACTGAGCTGATATATTTAAGTATCGTTCAGAAAACTCATCATTTTAAAGACTCTTCACACACAGCTGCTTTTTCCAATCTCAGTGGAAAACAGGAAACGAGCAAAGAAACGTGAAGTATATGGAACACGAACCATTCATTTAAGTTAGGTATCGATCTGTTGCTACAGAGAGAGGGAGAGTTATGTGGCTTCGGATTAGGTTAGGCATGAGAGTGCCTTGAGACAGTGCCAGAGTCTCAGGATGTGTGGATCTTGGCATGTCTCCCCCTCTCTAACGCTAACGCGCCAAATGTTAAACAGACCGTTAGATGCTGAGAAGGCACCGAGAAGGCACTGAGTGGATTTTCCTGCCTTTCTTGAGAACACCTGGTCAGAAAAGCTCCTCAAATAAGACTGGAGTCTGTGCTGAAAGGCAAAAAAAGGTTTTTTTTTTTTTTTTTTTTTTTAGAATAGTGGGAGCTGGAGAGACAGATGATTTCATTTATATGATGTGTGTGCTCAGCTTTTACTATGTGAAAGAGTGTTTGGTTTTGTTGGACGGAGCTACATCCAGTTGTCAAAGTGTTGGTGAAACCAAAACCAGCTCTTATGCACCACGCTCGAAAATCCAGTCATTCTTGTCTTACCCTAAGATCTCTGCATTTGCCATTCTGTTTAAGTGAAATTTTATTTTTATTGTCTGTTTTTTATCCTGCAAATGAAACATCACTTAAGTGTTAGGCTGCCAGGCCATGTGGTGAGTTTTATGGATTTTGTCCCATGGGGGAAATGCCACTCGGCTTCTGTGGCATAAGGCACGTGTCCATCTTGTCACATGTAGCGCTGCAGCGCCTTACCCAAGTGGTGCTATTGATGGATCTGAATGGAGGCTTTTACTGAACGTTTTAAGTCAGATGGATCCTGCTGTTCTGAGTGCACTGTTCTTCTTCCATAGGGCTCCACTGTAGTCCGTGTGCTTTGATGGGCACACAGTCATTGATGTAGCTTGATGGAATGGAGGTGGTTATTGAAGAGCGACTGCTCGCCCTTTGAGAGCAAATCTTTTAATACAGACCAAAATTTTCACAAACACAATTTCTACGAGCAAATACTCGTATGTATGTAATTGCAGGTTCTTGTGTAGGTGTAAGTAGGTGATCAGTGCAAAACTCTCTGGGAGAAAGTGAAGAGAGCTCAGCTGTGAGCGCTGTGGGAATTGTGAAGACTTTTTTGCTGCAAGCACTGAGTGCTTTGACATTGAGGATTGGTTCCTCGGGCAACTGTTGAGTGAGAAGCTTTCCCAAGGAGAAAATAATGTCTTTATTCTCACAGGCTTGATGTAATTGGTTTGTGTGGTTGAGAGGAGTTAGATACCAGGATTGTGGCCGTAAATAGGTTAGATAGTAAAAAAGTAATAAATTAGCATGCTTGGTATTAGGTTGATGGTATTCGAAGTGGAGCGCAATTCTTTAAGAAAAATGTCAGCAAGATGGCAGACTCTCATGTCCGAGATAAACGATGGCAGACATTTCCGAATCAACCAGATCAAAACGTTGGAATTGCAAAGGTCCAAACATTTCCAAAACTTTAGTGGTTTTCAGGGTTGAATTCAAATATGGTATGTTTTCCCCCTCCAGCAAATGGAAACCTCATGGCTTCTTGTAATGATTGTTCATGAAAGAGCCTTTATGTGACTTAAGTGGCAAATGCAGGCTCTTCACAAAAGTGACTAAAAAATTGGAATTTGTCTGAGTCACAATAGAAGCACATATGCTCACAACTTTAAGACTTTCTATTGGAAGTCTTTTATGATGCGTTAAAGTGTTATTGGGAATGCGTGTATGTATGCATGTTTTAATGTGTTCGTAGATTAAAAAAGCCAATGTCTTTTCTAGGTCCACACCAAATTTCACTGTCGCCAGGCTCATACTCCTGGCTCCGATACCTCCTGTCTCACTTTTTCCTACGATGGAACGACTCTGGCTTCACGAGGAGGTGAGACACTGCCTTTGTCATCACTTCTGCCCCACCAGATCTCTGGAGCAATTTAAGACCACGCATAACCTGTAGGTTGCAGCATTTGACTCCGTTCACAAAAGACGTGCTGTCTTAGAAGAATAAAATGTCTTGTCTTCTGCTCTGAAACCAAAGTGACATGATAAGAGTTTGAAAGCTACTGTTCAGCAGGGTCTATTGATCAACATATGCACACACAGCTGAGTTTTGGCCAGCATTACAAACCATCCTTTGAGCCTGCTGTCCACCGTTGGCGGGGACCGACTCATTAGTCATTGTTGGAGATCCCCAGTGCAGGCGTTACTCAGCCTTGATTGTGACACATCTGAGTTAAGCGTGACCTCAGAGCAGTCTGCTGGGCCACTACAGTGAACACTGAGTCTGATTCACAAATTCATACAATATATCTTATTCAGTTTTTTACATCTTCGGTCACAAGGGAAGAGGAGGAAAGGCTTTGATAATTTATCCTCACGCTGATGTTCTGATTAGTCATTTGATTAGCATCTCGGCATTGATCACTGTTCATCGTGGGATTTTTATTCCTTTTAATGCAGTTTTTGTGTGTTTGCAGGGGATGACACTCTAAAGACCTGGGATATCCGGAACTTCAAGAAGCCTCTGCGTGTGGCCACGGGGTTGACCTCCTACTTCCCAATGTAAGCCTACGTGTCTGCAGTCTTGCAGCATTTTCTTTTTTTCTTTTAAAAAAGCAAATAGTTAGTAAATAGTTGTTTGGCAGTGATTGCAATGTAGCGATATGTATCTGAATGCAGGACGGACTGCTGCTTTAGTCCCGATGACAAACTCCTGGTGACGGGCACGTCAGTGAAGCGAGAAGAGGGAAATGGCAAACTGGTCTTCTTCGACAGAGAGTCCTTCAAGAAAGTGTACGAGATCGAGGTGGCCAGTGCCGTAAGTATGCCAGCCATGTACACAAAGCTCTGACCAGTCTTTTCCATAAACACAGAACTGTTGAGATTATATTTATGCCTCAAGTGCCACAGCTTACCTTTTTGTGCTTAATAAGGAAGGTCATGGCTAACAGATTTAAATGGCGGTTCAGGCTAATTTCTTAATCGTCTATTTAACTAGAGCTGATTCAGCGCAGAAGATTAGACTTAACCATCACAGCTGTCAGTAGTTTGGTGCAATTAAATTTAAGACCTTTCCCAATTAAACGCAGGCTTTCTGATACATATGTTAAAGAATGTAAAATATGGGCCATTTTCATCTGCTTAGGTGATGCAAACCGAGGTCTGAATGAGAGAAGAGTGAAAGTATTTACTGAAATAGTGGGAATAGTGAAATGAAAGCTTCTGTGGTCTGCCCCCTGGGCCTCTGGAAAGACTGTTTACAAGATTGGACAAACCAGAGAAGAGGCACCGCAAACACTCACTGCCAGAAGTGCAAATGAACTGGCAGCATTGAGGCTGCTTATGTGTGCACTGTGATATCCATTGAGTACTGGGCAGATACCGGACAAGCAAAATGTCTCCCACGACAGTAAGCATTGTCATGGTTGCAAAGTGAAAGATGTTCTCCAGTTTGCAGAGGAAACCGAAATCTCAAGCTGTTCCCTTTCTCAGGAATGAAAAAGCCATTCAGGGCTTAGAAAGACTCTTTGGGAGTAAAACGTCTCTTTCAGGACACCATTGGGGTCAGTGAGTGGATGATTGGGACTGAAGACATGAAACCCCCTTCTCCGAGCAGTGTGTGATGGAATGCACTATTGAGCAGACTTGTCATGCAAGTGAGCTTTGGATTTAGAGCATCTTCGTCACTCCATCTCTAGTCATAACACTGGGGCCTGATGGGGCCTTAATAGCTCCAGCCTCAGTCTGGCTCATCTTCAGCAGGACTTGATGGAGAGAAACGGCCTTGATGTTCTGATACCCATCTCGGCAGTCTAACCGCAACAAAAAGGATACAGTGCTGAAGAGCGTTCTTTCGTTTGTTCATCCCTTATGCTCTGTGACCTACAGAATCAGATGTACATTTGTGCAAATGCTTCTGAAGAGCTCGAAGAGTTATTTATAGATGGCTTGCCCTGGTGCGACCCCGACGAGCCTGCTATTTATCGTGTTTATCCAACGTGGCACTCGGTAGATCGGCTGACGAATTTAAGTGCTGTCTTTTTATGAAGTGGTGCGCCAGGCGGTCCTCCGAAAAAGAAAGGCCACCAATCATGTGGGTGTAAACACTCAGCCTGACCCTGCATTAGGGTCTTGCTCTGGGCAAAGAGTAGGGTGTCAGAGGGCACATTTCAGGATCGACGTGAGTAAATATTCCGTTTTTGTTTTTTTTTGGTCTTCAAACAAGCCAGGAAATCAGGCGAGACATTCACTTGTCTGCCATGCTGGAGAAGAAGAACCAATCAGGTTTTTTTTTCCTGAACATTGGATCTTAAATGCAAGTGTAATGTAACCTAGCTGTAGATATCAGCAGGCATTATAACATAAAGCCAAGGTCGTCTCTATGTCTCCAGGATGGAAAGGCTTTAGCAGATGCTAAAAATATATACAATCCAATGTAATCAAACCACATAAAGCACTGAGCTAAAAGCTTGTCCGTTGCAGGCTTATCCTGCTCCGTTAAGACAGGATGCAGGTGTTTTGCTTTGATGTTTCCGTCTTTTGACTCCTTCATATCTTGTATGCTTGACACAGCCCAGAAGGACAGAGGACTGGGATAGTAATATGTTTCTTTCATCCACCGTTGCGGTGTTATTTTGAAACCTTCGTCCAAACACCGTTGACAGCCTCAGACTCTTATCTGGGTTGTTGGTGGGTTCCTTTTGTTGGTTGGTAGGGTAGATGAATTCCTGAGGTTTTTTGGGGGAGGCCCCTAGAGCTGATGTCCAGACCACACGTTCACCATTTCACACCATGTGTCACACATGCATCCTTTTTTTGCAAGAGCAAGAGTACACAGCTCATGGTCGACCAGCTTCGAACACAAGCCTGTTTCTCCCTCCTCCTTCTCTCTTTCTCTCCGTCTGCTTTCTCAAACGCAGACTGTGTGACATACAGCTAAGCAAATCTTTTTTGAGCCGCGATTGAGACATGAGCGATTTTTCTTTTTTATCTCTTCGACAGAACAGCATAAGCACAGGCTGTTTTTTTTTTTTTAAAACAAGACCTAGCAGCAGTGTTGAGACGCATCTTTATCTCCCCATGTGTAGTCATCTGCTTCTCTATGACATACACTTGACTTGGCACAAACCTCCCACTAGCTAGACAGTTTGCACTGTTTAGGAAAGACTCAAGATCAAAGGGGACGCTCGCATGTCCCCGTGTCCTTCTCACAAACGTTGTGATGTGGTCTGGAAAGGATTGGATTTTCACGCGACAGTCTAAAAATCTTGGAGTCGGTGACTCCTTTTGTATTGGTTCCCGGTCAAGTTTTAATTCTTGTGTTGTTTTCAGGAGCTGAGATTCCTGTGTAAATCCAACAGAAGGACTACCATGCGTCACTTCTGATCTTTTTTAAATGTACATTTTTAAAAAATTGTATTGCTAATGATGCAAGAATAGCATCGTACAACAGATCTCTGCAGCAGGTTTCTGAAGATTTGAATGTCAGCAGTGTTTCTAAAGTGGAGTAATTACGCAAAAATCAGCTGCCACGTTAAAAACTCACCCGTGAAATGAAGGTGGCACGAGGATGTGCTATAGGAAGAAGGCAAGCCCGCGACACAGGCAGTCCAATCCATGGAGGGCCTACTTGCAGTTAAGAGGAAATAACTAAGAGGCCTTATTTCATGTCTTGGTACTGATGCCACGACGCACCCTGAGAGGTCTTGCGTTGTTCATGCCTCTACACATCAGAGTTGTTTTGGCAGCACACTATTATGCAGACGGTTTTTAATGTTATGGCTGATTGGTGGGTGTTGCAGTTTTGTTTAGACTAGTGCCTCTGTTTTATACTTTCAGTGCAAATCCCTGTGTTTATCCTTGCATAAGTGTGTTTCAGCTGTGCTGGCCTGAATTCTTACAAGCTACCTTTTGGTTTATGAGCTCTAAAACATTGCCAGTGGGACAGTTTGACACTTTGCCTCATGTTGTCTGGTGGAATTATGTGTAAGGAGGTGTACCTGTACACACATACATTAGGAAGTAGATCAGCCTTCAGACTAAGGCAGTTGAAAGTGAAAGAGAAAAGTGAAAGTGACTACCCTTGTCGTTGTGAAGCGCAGCACAGCACAGCAACAAATTTCAACCTCTGCGTTTCACACACATGCAGCAGGGGGCAACTATTGAAAGGGCCCTATAGTGGGACTATAGTGGGAGCAGTGACGGGGACGGTACCTTGGTCATGGGTACCTCAGGGCAACCTACTGGTGAGGGAATCGAACCCGCAATCTTCCGATCCAGGGCAACTCCCTAACCACCAGGTCACCGCAGCCCAATGATTCTCTGCATTTAACCCATGCACAAGCAGGGGGCAGCTATGAAAGCACCCGGGGAGCAGTGACGGGGACGGTAAAAACTGATCTTGCTGATTTTTTCGTTTTTTCATGATCGACTATCGTTTGTGACGTGTATAAAATGTTGAGTAGACCAAGTAGAACATCATTTTGCACCCAGGGGAACAGACCTCAGTGTCTTTGATAGTATTTTATAACTGGAAGGAGCTTCAGTCACAAAGGCTGCTAGTGTGTTATTTTAGAAAGTGACCAGAGTGCCAACCATGCATTTTTGTGTCCAAGGTTTGTGTTGGAGAGATCAGTAAGCAGGGCTGGAAATGGTCGATGGGCAATCGATGAGCATGATGCTCGTACATTAGGATGATATGTAAGGTCGACAGAATCTGAGTCCGGTTTATCAGCCAAGTATTTTACATGCAAGGAAATTGTACCTGACTTTTGGGGACTCCTGGTCTGACTTTTGGTGGTACTATGTATCGAATGTTCTGGGCTTCAAAGTCAATGCATCTCTGCGCAGTTGATCCTGTGGGAGATTTTGGACTGATGTTAGACTGTATTGTCCTCCAAAACATTAACTGAGGAAATATTTTTTTTGGAGGGGATCCATTCCTCCTGTATTGATCCTGTCTATACAGCTATAAAACTGAAGAATAGGGAGTGAAATTGCAAGTGGATGGAGCCAGTGGATTGATGAAATGTGGCCTGCAACCATAAATGACATCGTACAATCAGCACCAATTTCAAATATGGCTTAATTGGCATCATTTCATCCAAAGTGACATGCAGTAAACTTGTAAGACATCTGTTCTTGTACAGCTTGCATAGGGCTTCACTCATACACATGCTGTTACTCGCACGTTTCCCTCATCATGCATGCAGATGTGCCTGAAATAAATCGTGTAGAGTCTTGAGCAACGATCCAATGCATACTACAAAGGGATAACTGGCATTTCTACAAAAGGAAAGTCTCAGCCCTCATTCTGGATCTTTCTAAATAATCAATTACTTCACCACATGCGGAGCAGGACAGATTAAGGCTGCTACATCCAGTTAAATAAATAAGGGTCTGCGAGACATGGCGATAAAGGGTCTAAAGCCCTATTCTGGGTCAGTATGGCTTAGTGGAGCCATGCTGCTAGATAGGAGGTAGAAAGGGAGCCCTCACTGTCCAGGCCTGGGTGAAGACCTCAACAGCTGGACGCTAAGCAGCTTTCACCCTGCCACAGACCCCCTGCCGCCCCTGCGGGTCTCCGCTGATCCGCAGGCATCTCCTTGCACACTTCACCAGCACTAGGGCTGTTTAGAGTGAGGCTCACGTTCTTTCTCATTCTGTCCACCTTGCTAGTATTTATTATGCTCCTCTGTAAGCGCATCGCCACACTTTTCTCCTGGGAGACTTTCAGACTTATATCTGTCCCTGACTCTGTTTACTATATAAAAATGATTGATTCACCCTGGATTTCCTATATGGCTTAATGTACTTAGCCACTCTGTGGGATGCTCTAAATATAGCCTGGCCTTTTCGTTGCATATGAAATGTTTCTTCATTATGATCAGGCTATCATGTCATAAAAAACGGAAGTGCTTCCTGTTGGCAAAACATACACCAAGTTTAGTAGATGTGAATAGACGAGCAGCTATGTACCCAGTCTTCCATTTGAACTAGTCCATCATGTTCATGGACACAGTTTTTCTTGCCCAGCAACTCAATATTGCCTATGTGCGTGTTACTCTCTCTCTTTTATTCACTCACTTACATACACGCACGGTCATATGCCCCTTGGCAGCGGCCCATCTGTCACACAGAGACTGTGAGATCCAGGCCTCTACCCAACGCCCAAATATAGTCAAGTAGAGCCTGGTGAGAAGTAGCGTCCAATCTCATCTCTGCTTAGTGCCACAAATTCAGCTGGCTTACATTTCAGAGCTTTCTGCCTGAAGAGTTCCCTTATCTTAATTTCTGCTCACTGTTTTCCTCTGTATTCTGTATATTTACTTTTACTGTACCAAATGATTTTTTCCCCCTGCTCTTGTTCATCCCCCTCCTGTTTCTCTGTCTTCAGAGCGTGGTTCGCTGTCTCTGGCATCCAAAGCTGAATCAGATCATGGTTGGAACGGGGAACGGCCTGGCCAAGGTCTACTACGACCCAGTCAAGAGTCAAAGGTGCGGTGAGCTCAAATCTCCCCCTCCTCCTGAGCCAGACACTCATGGGAGAGTTCTAACATCTCCCAACCTTCCACCTCTTCTACTGCAGGGGAAAGAATAGTAGACGTGTGTGTGCGCATGTGTGTGTGTGAGACACATGCTCACTCACTGAGTCACAGCCCAGTAATTACTCCATGAAGGATCAGATAGAGTAGCAAAGAGAAGACCCGTCCGATGAGCTAACCCCGACTGTCCAGCGGTTGAAGTGCAGGGGCCATCAGATGAAGCTATTCATTATGCTGTCCTGTTCGATTCCATTAGCAATGATTACTAAGGACACCAGTGCCTCTCTGGCAGAAATCAATTTGTACATGTTTAGATTTGAAGCAGTAGGCTAATATTTGTATTAACAGAGATTGGGTAACTTATCCTCCTGTTTCACTCTCTTTAGGGGCGCTATGCTGTGTGTGGTGAAGAACAAGAGGAAGGAGAAACAGGCTGAGACACTGACGCAAGACTACATCATCACCCGTGAGTGCAGCAGCAGTCCAGCCAGGAAAGCTCACGTTTAGCGCACTGTTCATGGGCCAGGGGCGAGCAGCCAGACCGCCTGGGCTATCTCTCTCAAAACCCACACACACATACACACACACACACACACACACACACATATGGTTATATGACTGTCTTTGAGGCAGCCACACACATTTGCTCTAATTGCACTGACTCATGTGCACAGTATCTATCTTTTAATGCCAGAGGAGTTAAGGTGGACAGTAGTGCTGCCCTCTGCCCTCATAGGCGTTATCCTCCATTCACTTCTGTCACGGGCCCATTAGTGCCAGAGTTGTGTGTGTGTGTGTGTGTGTGTATGTGTGTGTGAGAGAGAGAGAGAGTGCTTTCCATCGGATTGCTATCCCACACGCTCCCTCACCCGCAGGGCACGATGCCATTAGCAGCCGTCGCTCCAAAAGCCACGCGCCTGCCATGAGGGCTTCACTCACCCCAGAGTGTGCCACACACACGCACATAGACCCTGTGCCCCTAGTACTGCCTCCCCTCCCCATTTGCATGCTCCTCTGGCGTCTCCCTCCCCACCATTATGATCTCCTAATGCCCCCCTTTTCCAGCCCCACCTGTCTGTACATTTCAATTTCAATTTCACTTAACAGTCAAACTTCCATCCCTCCATGTACCATTAAAGACAGCCTCCAATGCTCATAGTAGACTTCGGTATTTACCACACAATTGAGCCTGCGCTGATGCACCAGGCGGTAACACGATAGGCCCGGCTGAGTGACGCATCTCCAGATAGCCATGGAAAATTCAAGGGGGGAAGCAGAATGATGAGCCATTGAGGGAGAGAGCGACGGGGAGTAGAGAAAAAAAAAAAAAGAAAAAGAACGATTGAATGTGTCACCACTAACCTTTTTGCTTAATGTAGCATGCAGGAGAAGAATTAACACTACACAGTGACAACAGAGCCCCTGAATGGAAAATCGCTTCATCTTTCCTACTCTAAGTTTCTCGCTGTAGAACCCAGACTACAACACACATGCACACGTACATAAGAGCATGTGCCAACCACAAGCTCCCCCGGTCATGTGTTTTGGTTGTGTTTGACACACTGTGAAATCAAGAGACCCTAATCAAAGGTAAATAAAAACAGCAAGCATTACAACCCCCCACTGGTTGCTATGATGGAGCTCAAGGGTGTAGTACTCACTTTTTATCCTTCTCAGTAAGACAAGGCTCCAGAGAGAAACTAGGCTTCTGTGATTTTTTTATTTCTTACTGTTATTTACTCTGTGTGAGTGTGAGTGTGTGTGTGTGTGTGTGTGTGTGTGTGTGTGTGTGTGTGTGAAATATAGCTAATGTGTGTTTCTCTCACCGTTTTTAGCTCATGCACTGCCAATGTTCCGAGAGGCTCGACAGCGCAGCACCAGGAAGCAGCTGGAGAAAGACCGGCTCGACCCTATGAAGTCCCACAAGCCCGAGCCGCCTGTGTCTGGCCCAGGTGATGTAAAACTTCAACCTGTGAGCTGTTGCCTTACCAAAGCAGACCCAACCCTGATGGAACACACACTCAAGTATTTGGGCCACTGCGCCTCTCTTTCTCTCGCTCGGTCCCCTCAGATCACAGGCTGCTGTGGTCGGGATTGGGATTGTGGGTTTGAGTAAACACACTGTAAGATTACATTAAAGACTTGGCAGAGGCCTGGCTTGGCTCTTCCTCTTGAGAACAGAACCACAAAAAAAAAGCGTGGCGGAGGCCTGGAAAGACCCTCCCAGTCATCCATGACCTCCATGTCCTGTCGCAGTAAAAGGCCACAAATTCCCTTTAAAGTGATTTACATAATTTTTTCCTAACCCCACATTAGAGATTAAAGAGATGTTTAGTGTGAATAGTTTGTTGTTTTCATTTTTACCCTGGGGTTATGAACCACATGAGTTTGTTTAGTGAAAGCAGGTTTGTTTTTGTAGGTCGTGAGTTTATATCTGCATAAATGAGCAAAAGTGTATTGTATACCTATAATTAGAGTTTGTTCAAGATTAGGTTATAGTCTGTTTTTTATTAATACATTCTGAAAAGTGGGGATGGGTCATAAGCTTCCTTGGTTTGCTAATATTAGCATCATAAATCACCAAATGTATCTTTCCTGTTGAATTGCATTTAGGGTAATGAAACTGTGCACATTTGGAGGGCGCATACTTGGCTTTCTAAAGACAAGACCGCAGCCTTGCAGCCTGTCACCGTGCCTCCAGCAGGTCTCAGTGTATCCTATGTTTAATTACAACGTAAATACACTTTCACCATGCGGGGGAGGATGTTTTCCTTAACATTTGGACATGTGTACGCATGAAGCACAGAGGCCTAGATTTTCTTGATCTTCAAGTTAAAGCTTTAAGGAGTCCTGATTGTTTAAGGATGAAAAGACATTCTGGAGTTGAATTTGTGCAGTTTGGAAAGGGTGAGGTATGTCTCATTTCTTTTCTCCTGTTTTGGAGCAGGCAGAGGAGGTCGTGTGGCGGCCCATGGTGGAACCCTGTCATCCTACATCGTGAAGAATATCGCACTGGACAAGACAGACGACAGCAACCCTCGAGAGGCCATCCTTCGACACGCCAAAGAAGCAGCTGAGAACCCGTACTGGGTCGCGCCAGCCTATAAAAAGTATGCAACCAAGCATTTGTTTTTTCTTTCACATCACTCTGTCAGGGTAAGGGCAGAGAGATATGAGACTGGGGGAAGAGAGAGGGACAGGTAGGCCTGTGATTAGATAAAGTCTTAGGAAAACAGAGCCACCTGGCAGGCGTAATGGGAACATGGAGCCACTTGCTCAGACGAAGCGGTGACATAGATGGGTACTGCTGTAACTGGAGTGTGCCGAGAGGTCTTTGTGTGTTTGAGTGTGTGTGTGTGTGCATGTTTGTGTGTGTGCGTGACTGAGCTCAGGTTGCACCTGCTTATCACACCCCTGTTTTCACACCTAGGCTAACGAATACATGAATTTTTAAAAAGCTGCGTAGACTTGGAGTTCCACCTGAGATGGCTCAACCAGCAGAATGAGCTGCAGAAGACACAAAGGTCACCCAGAAAAAAATGGTATCAAATAAGGATGCTTGTCTGATTTTAGAGTTACGTTTATCCTAGGATGTCCATTTCTGGCAGGTTTCCTACAAGCTTCAGCGCAGCTTTTTAAAAAGAGCCTCTAAGCAATATTAAAATATGTATTTTTTTGTTCTTTAGCCATGTAAGTCATTGAAATGAACAAGTTGCATTATTGACAAGGCATAAATAATAGATCGGGAAAAAACGCACCCTAAAAGCATAAATTAGCAAGGCAGCTACCTGGATATGGAAATTCCATAACTTTCTCAGTTGCAATACAGATGTTCTTGTGCGTGTAAACCCGATGTATGTAAAATGTATGTAAAGATCTTTAATGTGGCGTGTAGGCAACTTGGAGGAGACATTTTCCAATGGTATGCGAGTGCAAAGAAAGTTGGCATAAAGACTCTGAACATAGACACTTGCTGAGGTTTTTATATTGACATTTTTGGCAAATACCTCACAGCAGAGAGAGTAGCTTTTAGTTCCCTTAAGAACTGAAAAATGCTTTCTCCACAAGTGTTGGCTGATAAGAAACCGTCGGGCTGCTATCTCTCCATCTCTCCCCCTCCCCTTCATTTTCTTCCCTCAACGGGATGTTTACCTGGAATGGGATGAAGGAATGAAGCTGCTTTCAGAGGTGGTCTTTTCACCCAGCAGCTTACCCAAATAGTGTCTATCCAGACAAGGCCCGATTGGTAAAAGATAGCGTTTCTCGATCAGACCCTCTACAAGCCGTGGGGAGGTTCAGTCATTCAAACTGTTGATTCATTTTTTTTTCCCTTGCATCTGCAGTTATCTAGGTTAGAATAGTTAGTATATATAAGGGTCTCTGTTATTTGATCATAAAACTCAATTAGGATTAACATTCTGATCAAAGTTAATCTCAATTATTTCAGAAATGTGTTTGTTTCATGACTTAAACAATTGCAGGCCCATTTATGTAGGAAGTGTAATTACATTGAATTGAATTCCCTATGCGTAACTTTTAATTCTATAGTTTAAAAATGTTCTGGGAAGTAACTTTTTAAAAGCTTTGTAGGTCGTGAAATGGCCTGATGATAAATTAAAATGGGAATTCGAGTGTGGTACATTTCTGTAATCCGTGGGATTACTTAAGTGTACTATCATTTCATTTTGTGACACAAACGTTTATACAATCCGTTGTAGCTTAATGGAGGCATGCATTCGAAAAACAGGCTACTGTTTGGTGACTGATGTTCGAGCGGCTTGTATGAGCGAGTTGTAACCTTATCTCCACCATTACATTGGAGTGCAGCCTTTTAGAGTAGCGCGCACCCGTACACCAATCCCACAATTACTGCAGCTAATGACACTGTTGACACTAACAAGAGCTATTGTAGTTCTCTGACACAGAAAGGGTTCCGTGGCTGAATGATCCTGTTTCTTCTTTTGTTGTGCGGCTTTAATTGCTTTGATCAGGTGTCGGAGAGCAGACAACAGACACACAAAGATGCACACACAACCTCGGAGACCTGCCCACATAGAAATACTGTGGCAGACATTTGAGAACCCGGATGGTGATTGCCTTTCAACCGCATAACTTCTCTTGTGTCTTCTGTCACCACCGGCTTTTGCTTCTGCCACTGTGCACACAACTAATGCAGCCACAGCATGACTTCCACTGTAGCTACCAGTGGTCTCAGTGATCTCATCAGCGAATACCGCATCTCTGGGTCCTGGGAGCGTGTGGCATATGGCAGCTGGACCTGGCTGGAGCAAACGCTAGTATCTGAGTGTGGTTAATTGAGTGCTTTCATGAAGCATGCAGGGTTGTAATCTCTTTGAACTGTGCAGAGCAGGTGGTGAGATCATTGTTGCCCTTTACAGTACAGAGGATGCTGAGAGTGGGGAGGGGCGAAAAGAAAAACATACAAGGTTGGCTGTGATATGAACGGTGTCTTCTTGTTCTTTCGGCTGCTCACCACAGTGGATCAACCGCCTCCTTTTCTCCCTGTCCTCTGCATCTTCCACCTTCAAACCAGCAGTCTGCATGTCCTCTCTCACCGAAGCTTTTCTTCAGCCTGCCTCTTTTCCTCTTTCCAGGCAGCTCCATCTTCAACATCCTTCTCCCAATATAATCCTCATCTCTCTTCTGTATATGTCTAAACCAACGCAACCTCGCTTTTCTAACTTTGTCTTCAAAATGTCTAATCTGAGCTGTGCCTCTAATGTACTCATTTCTAATCCTGTTCATCCTCGTCCTTCCCAAAGAAAATCTTAGCATCTTCATCTCTGCCACCTCCAGCTCTGTTGTCTGTGTTGTCGTAAGCACTTTTCGTCATAGCTGGTTTCATTACTATCCTGTAAATCTTTACTTTCGCTCTTGTTGGTACGAGACTATTTGTTTTGGCCAGTGTTTACCTTACAGCAGCATTAACTATGGGTTTTTAATTGAGGAGAAGAATAATATAGAACATTTTAATGATTGCAATATTATTTTTAAGTTTAGAGAAAAACAATAACACTGAAAAAAATTGATTTAACTCCAATTTGGCCAAATAAGATGCAACCTAATGAACATTGTGTTCCCAATGTAAAAAATAAATTAAAAATGGTGTGGGGGTCAGTGTTTGTTTAATGAGAATGTTCAGGGCTATGGCAGTGCTGGAAGTCAGTCCATTTCTTTTCTGAAAGTGCTGGGTGCTGGCGATAAGACCTGAGTGAAGTACCTTTTTGGCACAGACTTGGAGGGTAGGCTTGTTTCAGTTTCTACTAAAAGGCTAGCTGTAACATCTTACACAGCAAAGAAGTGCATTTTTTTCCAACTGGAATAAACATCACCCAGTGTTTATGATTTATGACAAAAGCAGTTTTTAAACTGTGGCAGCCCTTTGCACATTGTCAAGGTTTGTCAACAGTATTTTATACCACCATCAGTACCACCTCATTTTTAATGTATTGTTTTTTATTTTTCCTTATTTATATTCATCTTATGTGAAGGGACATTCAAATGCGGCAATGGTGGCCTAGTGTTTAGGGAGTTAGCCACGGGATCAGAAGGTCCCAGAATCCCAGTAGGTTGCCCTGAGGTACCCTTGGGCAAGGTACCGTCCACATCACTGCTCCCCAGGGCACTTTAGATAGTTGCCCCCTTCTGCACGGTGTGTGTGTGTTGTGCTGTGTTTCACAGTGACAAGAAAAGTCATTTTCACTTTCAAATGAAAAGTCATATTCAATAAAAACAAACCAAACTGCAACAATGCATAAATAATTTTGGGGAAGGTCTTTTAAGAACTATGTTAGGTTTGGTTAACCCTGAGGGTAGCGGAGGAGTGAACTTACATATGAGCGTGCCTTTAAAAACACGATAGCATCATCAGCTCGATAGCATCATCTCTCTGAGTTTAACAGAACTATGCCGTCTCAACGTGAATAAAAATCTCTCGGCGGGATACAGAGTAACACAGGAAATGGACATTATCTGTGAAAGGAGACAACTAACAATTGTAAAGGCTTCTCACTTCATTTATTCATTTACAACAGCAGACAATAAACTAGTACACTGTGCTCTGATTCACCTGAGCTGAACCAGTGTTGTGAGTCAGTGGAATATTCTCTTCAGAATAGACTTTTTGTCCAAAATTTCTAAAGCTGTTTTGAACCTCACTGACAATTGATGGATTCATATTCCTGCCATGTAAACGTCCTTAAATATCAATAGAGTCGGATCGATATGTGCATCTCCACGTTTATCCCCAGTACTGATACTTAAAGACATCCTCACAAAGGTCTCATTATGTATGAGAGATGCTCCAGCAGGGCCTAGATAACAGGGTTTTTCACACTGATCCGGGCTAAATTTGTTGAAACCAATTATTTTCTTTTTCAATGGTAGGTCAGAAAAGCATGTATCCAATTTTTCCCAAGATCGTAAAATATTGTTCATTTGCCATCCCCCGAGATAAAGGCAGGGAAGTGGGTTTAAAAGATGAAGAGTTCTCTGAGGTGTCGGGACAAAAGTTCCCGGTACATTCTCCTTATTATGTGCCCGTTTCTCTGGTGAGATTGTGACTCACCCAGGACCAGATGTTGCATTTTAATCACAGTGCTGAATACAGTGATGAAAGTAGGGAAATGGTTTAATCCCCTTTCCTCCCTATCGTTCTCTCTCTCGCTCGCTCTCTCTTTTTCCACCTCTCTTACCCCCAAACGCTGTCTTAATCTCTTTCTCTAAGGGTCTTGTTCAGGCTCTCCCAGAAGCTTTGGCAAGTCTTTCTTGATTAGAGAAGTAACAGCAGCTCTCAGCTTTTTCCAACCACAGAGCCATATTGCCTTCATTTGTTAAGGCATCTACTTTTTCTTGTAGAAACCAGAAAGTGCTACAATAAATTTGGGAACAGATCTGCTTATTTGCATGATTTAATGGACTCTAACTCTAACGTGCACTGTGTATGTATATGTATATGTGTGCGTGTATATATATGTATGTGTGTATGTTTTCACTGCGGGAACAAACACTAAAAGTTGTGACCATCTTTCCAGGTTTTCCAGGTCCTTTTAAGACTCTAATCGGTGCAGCGATAGATGCTGACAGTGACCCACCATACTGTATATTAGATTTGTTTTTAGCAAATGTTAATGAAGTTTCACAATAAAGGCATGTATATCAGAACATTAATATTAATCTTTACACAGAAGTTTTTAATCCCAGATACGAGCACTGTAAAGTCAGCAGTCCACAACTGTTCAGGTTTACTGGTTGGCCAGTCTTTTAAAGAATGTAGCAGACATTCAGCTCACTGAGTCTGCAGCAGCTAGATACAAACGTGAAACCGTGAACACTGTCCGCTCAACACCATTTACTCCCTTTGCCATTGGTACGTTCCAAGGTAAACCTAGTAACTCGGATAAGATTCACCTCACCCCAGAGCAACATATGCCTTTTAATAGATGCATGTTTACTCATTTGCTTACTCTTCACTTACTTTTTATCCAAAATGTGAGTCTCTTTTCACTGAGTGATTTTCATAGCCGCTTGTCCTGATTAGGGTTGCTCGGGGGGGCGGAAGGTGAGGAAATGCCCTGGACAGATTGCGAGTCCATCTCAGGACCGGGGCTCTTTTCAGTTTTTGGAGAAAATGGAAAACACCACAGTCAGTTAATCAAGCTGGTGTGTGTCTGAATTGTGCAGCGCTTAGCTTACATTTTTAACTAATCTGTTCCACCAGGTTTATTCTGGGAAGTTTCTCTCTGAGCTTTGCTTCATCTGGAGAGGACAGTTATCACTGTCAGTCATTATTGTACAAATAAAACAAAGGAAAAATGTCTGAAAAGGCAAAATCTGACTATAAATATGAAAGATGAATCAACATGCAAAAGGAGCCGAGGCTTGAACAGTTTACCAAAGGTGTTTGAGAGATGATGCAGACGAAAAAGCCTGCTTGTGACTGCCTATCGTTTCTCTTCCTGCGTAGGACCCAACCGGAGGCTGTGTTTGCAGATGAGGAATCTGAGGATGATGAGGACGACAAGGAGCCAGAGTGGAAGAAACGCAAGATCTAAAGCAGAGGGCTTTTCCCAGTTTACATGGACGTTGGTTCTGGTGGTTTTTAATCCAGTTTTAGAGGGTGTGTGTGTGTGTGTGTGTGTGTGTGTGTGTGTGTATACTCATTTATGCACTCGAGAAAGAGAACGAAGAGACCATGTCAGCGTCAGCAGGGCCCATTTGTAATTGAATTCCTAGTTTGTAAAGACTGTGGTTTGGATATGTTTTTTTTTGTAGTAGCTCAGCTTTGATATCATTTTTCTTCACATTTCCAGTTGCATTTTTTCTGGTGTGCTTAAAAATAAACAAGTACCATGTGTGGTACCATAAGGTTTTGTTATTTAACTGTAGTCATTTGCAAACCCATCCACATTTTGTTTTCTTTTGTGTGTTTCTCCTGTGCTTTGTATTTGTTCACCTTTTTTGGTTACAACATGTGGGGAAACATAGATGAGCTTTCTCCAAATGATGTGTGACCGTCCATAAATTTCTGTGATAAAGGAAGGCGTTTTTTCCCTCTTTTTCTTTCCGCGAGCTGCAGGGCGCACTCGGAGACTTGTAGTGGTTGCCGCGTCCTTTCGATTACTGCTTCATGGCCTTCCAGCAGAGTGAGCTCAGATGTTTGTGCTGAGGTCCAGCTCTGTGACTCTCAGTCTGTACACAAACAGGAGGCTGCTGTGTCACAACAGATTCCATTTTCAAGAGTCACAATCCATCTTGTGTGTCCCCCAACTCCCAGTTCAGCCCTGGACTTTTCCACCAAATGCACCGTCTGTCTTGGTCAGTCCAGAGGTGTTTAGTTTTCTCTTGGTGAGTCACTGCATTCATTAAATATTTATTTTGAAATCATTTTAGCTACCTCACTCTTTTTTTTTTTTGCTAGTTTCAGTGTGTCAAGCTTCGCTTGGAAGGAAAACACTTTTTCTTCCCTTTGTTTTGGCTGACAGTTCGGAGAGATGGAAATGATGATATTGCAGCAGGAAAACGTCGGTCCTTGATTCTTTTAAGAGTGCCGATCGATGTGTGAGATCTTTGCCTCGGTCATGAAATTGTATTATTCATTCACAATTCATCAGTTCATTTTAATACAGTAGTTCTCCTTGTGCTAGTATTCAACTGCTCCCACAATCAGTTTTAATATGTTTGCCATTTTATTTGATTGATTTTTTCTTTTTGTTGTTTCTTAAAAAAAAAAAAAACAAAAAAAAAACATGCTTCTGTTTTCAGATGTTCTTGTCTCCTTTTAGATCTGTTGAATAACATTGTACCTATATTAGGCTAGAAGTGATGGATAAGGCGAGTAATGAGGTGGGGCTTGAGGGATACATGGATTGCATATTTCTACTCATTACAACCCATTGGAATTTACCCTCTGGCTAACCTAGCAGAAATTCAGAGGGGGATTTTTAGACACATGATCTAGAAATACTATCAGTTTCAAAGATCGCTCCTAATGCACTTGTTTAACTTCTGTTTGGGCCTATCTATAACTATTTCCTGGGGCCAGTGCATGCATAAGTAGCCCAGCCCCCACTTCCCCCACCTTCCTCATTGCTCCAAGTCAATGGATACGACCATATAGACCTATAAATAATCCTCTGAGCTACAAGTTTCTCCTGCTTCCAAATCCCCTCTCACTGTAATTACTCCAGAGAAGGAGCCATTAGGACCAGCTGTGGTGGCCATCTCCTCCGATGATGATGAAAGAATGTCCTAACCATAAAACCCTCGAAAGCGAATTGTGCTTGCAGCCCCCTTAAGCCAAAAGAAAGGAAAGCACTTGCTTAAGTCCCCGCCAAAACTGTAATGTGTAGCGAACCGCCACAGCTTAGCCTTAGCCCGCCCTGCGGCCTAATCCATCAGAGCCTATTCTGAGTGGTGATGTCAGCAGCTGCCCACCCTGCTCCAGTGTCTGTTCCCGGTGCTGGAATGCTGGAATGCTGCACTGGCTGATGTCACACCACATCCATGCCCACTGTGCTCATCCTGCCCCTTTAGTTGTGGGCTGAAGGGTGTGTTGCGGCTTTGGCGGGCCTGCAGCCGCCCCTATATGTCAGTGGGAACCCGTTAGTGGATCTCTTGTTTTCACATTGCGCTCAAATGGCAGGCGGTAATATTCGCCTGAACACTTACTACAAGGTGAACATAGCTCAAATGTGGCAGCTGCTGGGAAATTCAGCAGCTTCTAAGGATGTGAACCTCAAGATTCAGCTGTGATCAAAAAGCTCTTTTGTCTTTCTCACTTTGCAATGAGCTGATCAGCTCCAACACTAAAACCACTGACCTCCGTTAACCAATAATATTAACTTGTTATAATGGCACCTGTCCAGATGTACTAGAAAACCTCAGCCAGTGTTATGATCTACTGGGATGGCTAGACGACTGGGTCAGAGCATCTCCAAAACTGCAGGTCTTGTGGGATGTTTAGTCGTAAGAGCCTTCCAAAGTTCAAAGAAGTTGAACAAAGTTATGACTCACTTAAATAGTGAGTAAGATGCCCTTTCACGCTGCAAAAACTGTTACGCAGAGGTTTGAGGAACGCCACTGAGTGCAAGCTGTAATCTTGGCTTCCAGATTGCTGAGGTTTTGATTAGAAATGAGCATCTGATTGTTATGCATGTTATTCTGATTAAGGGTCCACTGTGCCACTTACAGATCTGCTGCTTATGTTAAATTCAAAGTAATATTCCTTTTTAAAGCAAGGTGTCCCCAGGCCTTGAGGGAGCAATGAAATGGACATTTTTTGTGTTTCTATGATGAATTTTCCATGTCCAGGTTGATTGTTGGTCAATGGTGCTTACATTGGTTTATGGTGTTTACTGTATATACTCTAAGATCTATCCTGGTCCTTCGTTCCTTCTGCACATGCACTGCAGTGGTCAACATTTTTACGTGGCTCATTTGTAATTTGGGTTGGTTCTGTTCTCTCCTTACTGAGACGTAGAACCTCGGTAGGAACCTTCAGCTCTGTCTTCCCCCACCCAACCAACCCAACACTAACTTCCTCGCCTTTAGCCGAGCCCCTAGCTCGGTGGAAACATTTCCTCCAAGTACCCAGATTTACTGCACCGTGAAGCTTTACAACTCACTTTTGTTTACCGTAGAATCCTGGGCCTGCATTCAGGAATGCAGGACAGCAGTTGAAGTGCTTTCTTCTGCCTGGTTTATTCGAACAGACTCGTCACACCTCAGCACAGAGAACTAAAAATCCTCCTAATTTCCCCACACTGGTTTGACCAAAACGCTAGCGATCATTGACGTTTGCTGTCAAGTTTGTTCTTCACGTTTTGCATATGATCAGTTGTAGCTGACTTTCGTTTTAAGTTTTACAAATATTTTAACAGCGCTGAACTGCATGCCCAAGTGCATGCACAAAATGCATGGATGAAATGTGAGCTGTAGACCTAAAGTGCAAAAAGCAGTAGTTGGAACAATCTTGATGCTATAAATTTTGTCCATTTTTAAGTTAATAAAGTCTAAATGCCCACAACTTTGCAGACTTTTTCAGTACCCTTAGGGACGTTGGTGAGTTACAGTGGTCGCTCACCATTTGCACACTCTTGATTTGTCAACATAATCATCAAAGTGATAGAAACAAGTTTTATTCTGTAAAAAGTTATAAAATGAATATTGTACAAAAATAAAGTCTGTAGAGAGCTTTGGTTCAGTAACACAAAACAAGACGACTTTTCACAGGACTTGACGAAACACTGCAGGATGGATCTACTTTCCCTTCCAATTCTTACTGGAAATGATTTTTTGTCGTGGAAAAAAAATAAAAAATTATAACCTTTTCGTGCTAAGACTCCCTTGAGGTTCTAAAACCTTGAGAGTGTCTCTAAAGTATCCAGGAACTACAATCACAACAGAACACTTAACAACTGAGCAAACTGCAGAATCATACACCACGACAGAGGAGTACAGAACACAGCGTGTTTGGTATGGAGCCAGGAGGTTGAGCTGTTGAGCACTCGCATTGTCTTTTGCATCTGAGAAGGCTGGTGAATGTTTGCAATTTAAAATTGAGAAGATCCAGCTGATGAAATGTGCCATGTTAAATATAGCTAACTTATTATTTGAAGGGGGGGGGGTTTGGCCTAAATACCCAGCAGAACATCTGAATTGTGTGGATTTTGTGCTCGGTACTGTATATGAGGGATTATAGAGTAACAAGCTCCTTGCTTGTTGTGTGAGCCCTGATTTTGCTCTGTAATCCGTGGAATCATTGAGGCGTTCCCCCAGGGTCTTTCTGTGTGGCGGGGACCAAAATCTGCTCTCTCAACACGTGTGACGTCAGCATCACCAGCTGTTTCTGGGAGTGTGTGCTGTATGTGTGTGTATTCTCTGTTTACTATCTGGCATTTATACTATGCTTGTCTCCTATTTTTTTTTTTTTTTTTTTGGTGTGTGCATGTGCTTGGGTACGGGGCCAGCCTTCCCAATTGTTTTTATCTTCAGTTAAGAAGGTTTATTTCAATTCAGCTGAGGAAGACAGAAGCAGATCTTCCTTAAATGGGTTTAAACACCAGGGAGCCATGACAATCGGAGCAGCTTAAGTTAAATGTTTGAGGATCGTTTTCTAAACCCAGATTAAGGGGACGACAAGGCTTTGCCAACAAGCTACTGAGGCGGCCTCCGTGACCTCAGGAGAGACCACGAGGCCTCAGGTAGTGAGAGACGCTGTTCAAATCCCCGGCTGACCCAGAAGGACGTTTTCTGTTTATAATTTTTGGGTCTCCTTGGGGTACGGTGTAGCTATGCTGGAAACCTCCCCGTGCAGTGAATTTATTATGGCTGAAAATAAACACACTGGGCAGGAGCTGTATTTTTTCCTTGCAAACAGATAATTGGTGTGTTGCAGTTGGAAAGCCAATGTTAACGTTTCACTTAAACTGATCTGCTCAAGTAAACACTGACTGGTCTCCCACAGCCCATGCACCAACCCCCCCCCAACCCCCTTCAAATTCACATTATTCCCTTTTCCTTAACTGTGTTAAATTACATTAATGGTGAAGAATATACCATTTTCCCTCCCAAAACTAAGATATCTGCAACTGTGGCATTTTCCCTTTTCAAGAAGAGTTGGTCCACTTGTCCTTAAGTTTTCATCTGGTTACTATTTTAAAATGAGGTCTGACTGTACCTTGGTTTAAGCCAAAGAGGAGGTGAGAGACTGGGTTCTAATATCCTATAATAAGTGAGTGATTATTTTACAGCTTGAGGCTAGATTATCACGTCATCTGCTTTTCCTTAGAAACACATGCTCCACTTTGGCACCATCCAAGACGGGGAAAAAAAAAAGCTCCACAAATAAATAAGAAAAAGAAAAACACTCTAATACAATGGATTGTAATAAATAACAATAAGTTAATTAAATTTCAATAAATATGCTTTTATATATACTATATATATAGATAACTTTCTGAATATTAAACGATTTTTGGTGATGTGTCTTTCATGGCCGCTGGGGGGTCAGTCCACATCTGGAGGAGGGCGCTTGTTCTGTCCAAACGCAAAACGTATGAGTTACACCGTGGTCGTCATGGCACGACCACCCCCGTCCGCAGTTCCCGGAGAGATCCATAAAATTTGTGCCGTCCGCAACCCCTCCGGTGCGCTTACTCCAAAGCACCCATCCCAAATGTTACCCACGCACAATGCCTAAATTAGAGTTTGTGTATACTTCAACGGTACAGCTGTTGGGTTGTGATTTGTGTGTGACTTACTGATGAAGTATGTTATTGTTGCCATTTAGATAGCATTTACATTTGAAGCCGCACTTATAAGGAAATGCCTGGGTGTTGTTTGGTAACAGTGAACACTTAGTTGTCGCTCCGCAGCTAAAGTACATTTTCCTGAAGTTTTCCCTCTTAAAGCTCACTCTGGGTCGAAAGATTTCCACCACTTCTGACGCGTGCCTCTGTGCCGCTAGCTTTTCTCAGGCATGGCTTTTCGGGTGTACAGGGGAATAAGCTATGACACACTCAAGCCCTGCACTTTCCCTCCGAGAAGCAGCATTAGTCTTTGCACTGGCCTTGAGCCCTCTGAAGTGTGAGACTCCTGCATTTCGTCCAAGTGTCTTTTTTTTTTTCTTTTTTTTTTTCTTTCTGCCTTTTGTTGTTTTTTTTTTTTTTGTCTTCCCCACTTGCACAACCTCGCAAGTCAGACACAGGCACACTTCTTGGCGGAATGCTTCTTGAGAGTGTGGTACTCCAAGTTGTCGTCCAAGAAAGAGAGGTCGTCGTCGAAGGCGATCGGCCGACAACAAGTTCTCGAGGGAGAGTCTTTGTCCAGCTTCTTGTTGTGGGTGAGGTTGTTTAGGATCTTGTCGTAGTTGGTCTCCGAATCGTGACAGGGACCAGTGCAGTACCTGAAAATCAACTCCTCTTTGGTCCCGTAGCCCAACCCCAGGTCCGTCACGTTGAGGTGGATTTCTTTGAGAAGGCACCCGCGGCCTTGACCTTTGACCAGATCGTCTCGACCCCCTTTGTCCCCTCGGCCTCCGCCTCGTCCACGACCTCTCTTTCTTTCTCCTCGTCCCTTCCCTGCTTTTTCTGTGTTTGCTGCCCCTCTCTGTCTCCCCTTGTCCTTCCTGCCCTTCGAGCCGCTGTCCGCTACAGGGGACCTCCGCAGTCTGCCAATGGTCGCTTCGATGAAGTCCATCACATCGTCAAACTGCTCCGGATCAAGAGCGTTCGTTTCATCTTGAACAGACAGAACAACAGAAGACATTAGACACTGGGTAAAAAATTGTCTTGCCATATATCAGAGGTTGCATATTTCTGTGTGTCCCCTGCTTCAGTCTGATCCAAGTCATCAGCTAATTTACAAGCCTGTTCTGAACTGAACCGGGTGTGATGGCAGCAGATATGCAAAGCAGTGATCTAGAAACAGAGTCGAAAACTATTGCTCCTCCCTACACATGTCTCCTTAAACGGAAGGAGTTAAGACACAAGGTGATATGCAGTCCCTCCCTTAATGACTGATTTTATATTCTAGATTCTGTTCTGTCCTTTAAGTACACGACAAATGTATTTAGTTTATGACATTGAGGTACAACAGGATACATCTGTTGAACGGCAAACTCAAAACATACGCTCTGTCCTGCTCTTGAACGTGAAGGAGAAAGATGAAGAGTCCTTTGATCTACGTGTAATACACAGTGATTTCATTAAAGAAGGAACTCCCTCCAGTTCATTTTCTCACAAGTCAAAGAAATGGACTCATTATGACATCTGGTAAAGCTCTCCAGGGACCATATGTCTTTTTTAAAAACTAATCGTGTTATAATGCAACCACTCTACAAATGATGAAATCGGAGAAAGCGACAATCTGAGAATACCATTAAAGCCCAATATGAGCCTCGTGGGTCAGGATAAGTTACGGTAAGTGTTTATGAGGAGGGTGTGTAGATAATTCTGTCTTTCCTGAAGCGATGGCAACACCTTCTCGTTGTTTTCCCCTGCTGTCGGACAGAAAGTCCTTGGCGTGTCACCTGTGGAGCCGGGCTGATATTGATTCTATGGAGGCTTTTTGCTAAAGACCTGATGAAGTGGTTTATAGAACTGTATGGCTACAATCCATAGGACAGTGAATACCAGGCACTATATCATCTCACTTCACTTCACAGCTGGAGTTCTGAAGATGCAGAAATACTGCAGCACTATATCATGGACAGCTATGCACCAAGCCACTGAGTGATTCAATATGTGTTTGTTTTGTGCAGCTAACCCACTTTTTTTTTTTTTTTAATAAAACAGTTGGGCTATACGTTACACTCTCCTGAGCCTTGCATTGTGTGGCTCCAAGAGCCATTGACTGAGCATATCATAGTCTTTAGAAATGTAAATGCTTTTCATAGACAGAAAGTCCGAATATTCCCGTTTATACTGAGACAATTGTGTGATGGATGCCATTGGGTGCCACTAAAACATGGGCAAAAGGAAACAGTGCTCACGATAAGAGACGAACCATTCAGCTGGACGTGACTCACTTAGCATTCCAAACCTTATCTAGGAAATTTGCAGGTTTACTACCGTGTAAAGACAAGACGGTGTCATCCTGTGTTAAACAAATGGAGAACCTCCCACACAGCTGTTGAAATGGACATAAACATAGGGAAAGTATTGCTCTGTCACCTAAAACGTCCATGGACATCAAGACCTTCCCTGCGCCATCACATGTCCTAAATCTGGACATAGCCATTGTCTTTCTTTGTTAGAGGAATAAAACAAACGTTCTGGTCTACTGGAGGGAGCGCAAGGGAAGCTAAACAAATCCAGAGGACAGTCAACTCAATCCCTATGTTTAGGGCGCTGTTACCTTGGTTGTCATTTCTCCTGCCTTCTACTTTTTCCCGTTGTGTAATGACACTCCCATGGAGATGTAGATTAAGACGTCTATGACCGCTGTGTATGAAGCTAAGGTCTTTGAAAAACAGATACATATTTAATTATATATATTCACCAAGTGGGATCTTTTCAAAGTGGTTTGTGCCAAATATTTGTTAACCCTGGTGGTTTAGGAGGTCTAGTTTCAGCGTGGCCACATTGGAAATCTGTATGTTGGCAGCTGGGTCACTGTGGTACAATTTTGCATGGCTTTCCATGGCACCGGGAGGATTGGTCTGCATAGTTTATGTTGTCTACTTCAGTCAAAAATGATGTTTGACAAAGAAAATGTCCTGCTCAGGATTGAGCAGAGATGTACTGATAGGTAAAGGCAGGTGAAATTATATGGAGGAAGGACAAAGAAACTCCTCACAGTAAAGTGCACTCATGATCATAACCATGGAGCCTCCTGATCCTGGGATACCCCTGCCCTGTATCTTCCGATGGAACACCTCATCCAGCTACTAACTAATAAGCATTATCTGAATTTGAGGGTACCCAAAGAGCAGAAGGACCCGAACAGCAGAACAGATAACAACTTCCCCCAGCACCTTTTATTGGAACTTACATTGTTCTTCCATGGAGGCTTTCTTCAGGCTGGCGGCTACAGGACTGGAGTCTATGATGGGGTCCACAGCGAGGGGCTCAGCGTGATGCTGTAGCAGTGAAGCTCTCTTCAACGGCTGCAGCTTGTGGAACAGAGGGCGAGTGGACACAGAGCTCAGGAGCAACAAACACGTGGCTACAACATCCCATAACTTCATTTTAGACTCCGTTCCTATGGAAGGAGCTGCAAAGAAAAGGAGGCCATGTTGAAGGTTACTCTGCCTCACCTGCGCAAAACGCACATGTTGGACTTACACAGATGGCTAGCAGCTGATGCTTTCCATTCTTCTTCTCAGCATAAAGAAATGTGAGAAGGAAGACACTACGTAGAGGTCAAATGCTCATGAGACAGTTTGTGTGGACAGGGTGCTGACCACAGAAGTGCTATTTTGGCAGTTCTGAGGGACTCTAATCTCCATGTCTAGAAGGGCCATGTTATTTTTTATCTTGGGTTACCTACAGAGCGTGCAGAAGTGAGAGTAAATAGTAAAAATGACAGGTTCAACCTGTTTACTTGAAATCAAGTCAAACTCGTACAGAGATAAACCTGTGCTGAAGCATTAAAATGTCTGAATTAAAAATAGACTACAGTCGCAGTCCTCCGCTCACAAGTCCAGAATAGCGAGACCGCCTGTGTAAATTCGGTTAATGCCGAACAGATTTTTGTCAATACAGCTGAAGCAGAGAATGTGTGTTCTGTGCCAGAGCCCTGGTTCTGCTCACAACCTCTGCCTTCTGTAGCATATCATTTATAGAAAATAATGCACTTATGAACATATTTACACACACACACACACACTTATATTTAAAGTGTCCTATACAAACATCATTGGCAACTCAGGAAAATAGTTTCCAACGTCCAAGTCTAAGTTCTTGAACAATTTTTTGCAATCAATAGTATTAAAAACCAAATGCATAAGGGGAGTAAGACATATATATATATATTTCTCATTTAGTTAGAAGATTTGGTTCCTGATGTCTAGCTGGCATCCACTCAAGACCGGAGCTGTTGAGTCAATATTGGGGGACCAGACCTGCTTACAGAACTTGCTGGGGCCTAAACTCCAGCAATGGCTTGGATGGATTAAATGTAAAGATATTGGGTGGTTTTAAAAAAAAAAAAAAAAAAAAAAAAGAAGAACCCACATAAACACAAACTAATGTGAAAATCACAATGTACTATTTTGTGTATGTATTTGTGTATATATGTATATAAAAAGATATATTGATGTCAAAAATTGAATGTCTATTCATATCTATAAACATACATATACACACGTACACTAAATACATTATCTATTTATCTATCTCTCTATCTATCCATCCATCCATCCATCCATCTATCTATCTATGCACACAAACACAGATGGATGGATATGAAATAGCTTAAAATAGCTTAATCTAAATCTATATAAATATAAATATATATAAAAAAGATAACTGTATAAAAGGCAAAATGCTGTTTATGTTATTGTAGCAAATCTCCAATAATGGCAACCTCTTATGGACATGAAGTTTTCTGTCAGTTACATGAGCGTTCATGAATCAAAGCTTTTTCAAGCTAAAAAAAAAGCTTTTTCAAAGCCCTTCCGCTACTTTTTTGCTGAAACTCTTTATACGATTCCATGAATTCCATGAAAATGCCATGAATTTAGAATCCTTTATTATTGACCTTTCCTCTCCCATTAGCCAAGTCTCCTCCACTTCATTCAACAGAATGGGTGCATCTGAATGCCCATTAAAATGACTTTCCTGTTCCCGCCATCAGAGTGTTGAACCATAATCGAAGATTGTCTCATCCATACAGCAGTATCTAAATCAAGCACTGCAAGTTCTGCAAGAGGAAGTCCAGCAAGAAAGTTGCAGAAGAGAAAGTGAAGAGTGTGACAGCTCAGGGACAGAAACGCAGCAGGCACGAGCCTGAGGGTCTTCACCAACCAAAACACACACACACACACACACACACACACACACACACACACACACAATGTGCTTGGAAAGGTGGAAGCATGGGCCCTGCTTAATGGATCCCCATTTTAAAACATGTGCACCCTGTCCCCGCAGCAGGTTGGGTGCAGAAGCTTGATCTGTCCCACACTCACCTCAGCTCGGACCCATGCAGACCTGCAGTCCGGACACACACACACCTCCGGGCTCCGCGCTGCGCTGTTAGAGTGGCGTCCGGGAGAGGGAGCCTTCACATAATCCATTCAGAGACTTCGTCCACTGCGTGTGTGTGTGTTTGTGAGTGTGCGTGTGTTTGAATGTGTGTACAGGACCCCCAGCCCCCCCCACCCCCACCCCTACCCCCTCCTGCGTCCCGTGCGCTCCGCTCAGCGCGCGACTGGCTCCCGTGCTTGCGCTCTTGCGCGCAGATCCACGATGGACCCTGGACGTGAAGACATGGCAGACGCTCAGAGCTGGGCTTCCCTTTCGATCACTGATCACTGATCCATCATTTCTGCTCCACACTCACTCAAGAGTTGAGGTCCTCCGCTCAGGTTAAACTCCTGTGCTGGGCTGCAGTTACTCCTCCTTGTGTGATGGAGCTGCTCGGCTGCTGCTGTCCATACAGGCGCGCATGAGCTCGTCTTTATGGCTTTTATGGGGCTGGACAGCACTGACGTCTCTAAAGTCCGCCTCCTAATACCCCCCCCACACTTCCTTTCTTAACACCCCCCCCACACCAGCCTCCTGGACCAAACCCTGGAGACTGCACATGTCCCTGCTTCCTCTTATCAATCCACTGCACATCTGGGAACCAAGGATGACACTTGTCCAAACTTGATGTCCTGGAATGCAGAACAGGGCAGTGCAGTGGATAAGAACCTACTTAAACAGATCTTCATCGGTCATCTACATCAGTTTCTCACAATGTAGAAACCTGGAATTCCCTACCACTATTTAAGATTCCCCAAAGACCAAAGCATCATGCTCAATATCTTGATCACCAGTAGTGGTCTCCTAGTGGTTAGGAATTAGGGTTAGGGTTCGAGCTACCTGAGGTACCTCTGAGCAACCCACCATTGCTCCCCAGGCGCTGGATCTATGGGTTACGTGCGGAGAAGCATTTCATCGTGGTTCACTGTGCACTGTGCTGCCTGATCACAATGACAAATAGTCACTTTCTCTTGCATGCACCGCTGTTGGAGCGAAACCTCAGATCTCCACAAGTACAGATGCTCCTTGAACTGGAAACATTTAATTTGGGGGCCTGTCACTTGGCCCATTGGTCATAAAACCACAGTAACATGGGCGGCATGTTCAAATGTTGAACGTAATAGTGTTGTCCACCATTTGTAGCTCCTGTAGATGAATCCATTTAACAAGCTAATATGAATAACATGTCCTCTTCTGATATTCAATGCTGAACTGCAAGGTGTTTGGTGTCACAAATAGCTGTTGGGGATTATATGGATGACAAGGCTCAGAAAGGCAAGTCTGCCTCTCATGTTTCTTCTGTTGTGCACCTGAGGAGCCTACGCCACTGGGTTAGGTAACATGTACCCTTTTTGATCTCACGCCTGTAGTAAGAGACTGTTTTGGTCTGTACTGCTGGGCTATATGGACTGTTTAAAACTTGACAAGAGAGCATATACACCAGGGCTGAAGGAAAACATTCCCAGCGTTAAGCCTGTTTCATTGTGTTCATTGGACGGTTTATTACATTCAGACTAAGCGACGGGTTTAAATCCTCCTCCTGACATACAAATCCTTCATGACAAGGCCTGGCTTGTTTTGCTCCGGTATTAAAGTGAATGCTCCTGAGCTATATGGACTGCATACTAATGCACGTGTTCATTTAACCTCTCAGGCTGGGGGAGGGACTTCACCCTGGAGTGCGTTTCTTCTCAGTAAAGGCTTACAACAGGCATGTCATTCACTCATGTGATTTGTTTCATTGCTAGAGCCATAATGACATATACTCAAGCAATGCTTTCATGCATACTGTAAAGAAAAGGACAGATTTCCATGTCGTTCACCTCACAAGAGAAATTTAATGGTTTTCAAAGGATCAGGAGAAATTTATTCCAGTATTTATTGAGGTGCAAAGGAAACCCATATAAAATACAATTCTAGCAATCAAGAGAAATCAGATGACACATACATTTTTAATAACTGTCATATTTTTTGGCCTGTAGGTTTGACTTTATCCCATGGTGCGAATGACACAGTACAAATTGCGTTTCCAAAAATGATACGTCTTATTCTTCTTCTTCTTATGGATGCTTCCATTTAGGGGTCGCCACTGTGGATCATCCATTTCCATTTCTTCCTGTCCTCTGCATCTTCTTCATTCACACTAACCGCCTGCCTCATCACTCCCATAAACCTCCTCTTTGGTCTTCCTCTTTTCCTCTTTCCTGGCAGCTCCATCCTCAACATGCCTCTGCACATGTTCAAGCCAACACTTCTCTGACTCCAAATTGCCCAACCTTAGTCCAGTACACTTGTTTCTAATCCATGGGTGAAATGTGAAGTTTTGAACAAAGATTGGAATTTTATCCATTTCAAAAGAAAATCTATAAATAAACAGAACATAACAGAATGAAATGCCATTCAACAAATATACAGGTTCAAATATACAGGTTCATGTCTGTCAATTTATATTTATATATTTTTGGAAATTTATAAATGAAAGGTCCAAAAGCAGATTGAGTGTCAGAAATATTCCGCAGTGCATGAAATTCAAGCCGAGTGAGTTTGAAGAAGGCCCGAGATGAAAGCTCAAACCAGGTGAAACAAGGCACAAACAATACAACAGCCTACAATATAATACAATACAACACAGTCCAATAGGATTAGTTTCCAGGTTGAGCTCTATCCCCTGATAAAATCAAGACTGTAAAGGTACCCAAATCTTTGGTACGTGGGGTACATGTTTGACAATTTAAAGGAAACTACTTAGCCATTAAACCAAGGATGCAAAACAGATCTCCATACTCTCAGTATCACCCTCTTTATTACGATCATACCAAACATAAGATCTAGTTGAAATGCTTCGGGGAAAATTAGAAATTGGCCAGAACATCTAAGAAAGCTGAAATATTTTTTTTGAAATCCAGAGTGTTTTGAATACAGCCTACCTGTAACTGTCATACTCATCCTGACTCCTTACAGCCCGTTCCATTAGAACTTCACTTGGCCTTGAAGAACCTTGCGGCGGATGGTGTAGCATTTTTAGCTTCTCATTCCATAGTGAAGTCCAATCTGTTGCTCGTCCATTGAAATATGCGAGCGTGGTTATATTTATGCAGTGCGGTCATATCTGGCTGGAGGCCCAATGCCTCTGCTTTAAGTTTTCCAGCAAGTAATCGCTGTTTTTCAAATCCAGAAACAGAATTGTACATGTGCTTTCAATACAGCTATGAAATTGGACGTATATTTAGCATAACATGTTCTATTTTAACATAGGCCGCTTTGCTACGTTGGTCCGTTGAAAAATAGCTGATGGCTGAAAAATAATTTTGCTAACCAGTGCATTCTGTGTTAACATGGTTCCCATTGTTGCGTCATGATGTACGAAGCAGTTCAAGTGGAGGAAAAAGAACGAAACAAATGACAATATGTCATTTTTTATTGAGTATGCAGGGAACTTTGGGCATTCTGAATGATTTAATTGTAGCCTTTATGTTCCACGGGTGTAGAGGCAGTGGCCAAAGATCAGAGTGCCACGCGACATGGGTACCATTCATACAGATGGGCATTTCCTTTGCCTTCCATTGGCCTCTAGCCTAGTAATGAGGTAAACATCCTGCTGTTCTCCAGGTTGGAACTCTAAGTAACCTCAGACAAGGCTTGTCTGTTTTGACTGAGGACCAATTATTATGGCCATAAACTAGTAAGACTTAGTATCAGCATGTTGGCTAGATGAATATGAAAACATGTCATCTGCAGTAATATAGCCCCACTGCTCATCCAAACATGCTACTCATGTGGGGTTATTAAAGGTCAAGCTCATTTTGAGTGATCACGTCTTTGGAACCAAACCTAACAGCATGTAGTTTTTTGGGGCCTGGGAACAGTAGTTGTGCAGTTGATAAGTGAGGTACTGCAGAAGGCAAGCATTTGAACAGGATTTTCCTGACAAGGACTTAGAATTCACACATAATACATAACACTACAGTTTGACAACCTCCAGGGAGAATCTTCAAACTCTTCTCATAACAGCAGGGAGTTGAGACCTCTGGACTGGATCTTTGTATCCAATCTAATCAGGTCATGATACCGTGAGAGGCAAATTATCTGCTGTAAGTGATTACATGCTGATCAAACCTATAAACAACGCTTTAACCTTAGCTTGCAACAGAGCAAGGTTACTTCCAAGGCTGCAAGTTAGCACAGCAATGAATGCTTACCAGTTGGCTTAAGCTCATTTCTAACAATATTGAAATTTTTATTTTTATCCAAATAATATTGGGCTAATCAATGCAGACATAGATCCATGCAGATGTTTGATTCTAAGCAGGTGGAGTCTAGGTCTAGGTTTTTTAGATTTGATCTGATGCTTAAAGTCCAGTGTGAAAGCCTCTTTGTTCATTCCCCACTGGGCTAAAATGCTTCAGTGATTCCGCCACCGTTATCTGGGCCTGGCGGGAATGGCTGTGGTGTCACAGAATCGCAGCCCAGTTATTATTAGAAGCGATGGAGGCAGGGTGACTTGGTTAAGTGAAGAGGGGGGACAGTGCTGAGATCAGTGAGCAGCCCTGGGGAGAAAAGTGAGAGTGAGATTTCTACTTTGCAATGCTCCCTGGGCGTGGCAACTAGATGTGATAAATGCAGATAAGGGATGATTAATGTTTCGGGGCACAGATACTCCTGGACTTTCATCACGGGGGTGAAGGAGCTGTTGGCCTCAGGAGTGCATGTTCACTCTGTTATAGGCCTGGAGTTCAGTCCAAACCAGTAGAGAAACATAAAGCATGGGGAAAACATGTTGCACATCATTCTTGGATATTATTGTGTCTCGTTTCAGTATCTCCTTTCAGAATGAATATGTAAAAGCCAAATAAGTCTACAGTTACTTTGAAAAGGCTGTTGATTTTGTTTTGCCTGTCATTCTACCTTCTTCTAATCAGTGCTGCAATGCATTTGGTCAGAGTGCTTTTGGGAGTTGTGGTGTCAAGCATTCGGCAGGACCAAACTAGGAATGCTGCAAAAAAGACTTTTGGCAGGGTTAATCCTTTGCTCGTCATTGCTGCTGGTGGGTATGGATAGAAGAGGCACACCACAGACAGACCCCGGTGCCATCTCTGTAAGCCCCAAGCATATTGTCCTCTGCCCAGGCTACTCTTTGTGGTCAGTGCCTGGAGGCCCACCACGCTGGGGACGGATGCCACTTTCGGAATGCTTTTGTGTTGATATTGCACCTTTGAGGGCCTCTGGCCTGACTACAACCAGCTGCTAGTCATACCCTGTCCCACCATGGGTGAATGTAAACCATTTGTAAGGATGTAAAGTTGAGTTATTTCTGATCTACTTTGCTTTTAAGATATAGGAATTGTTGAACACCCTGTAATGCATCTTTGTCAGGAAATCCATGAACCAATGACCAAAATGATCAGGCCTGTGTCATGATGATACTTGCTTGGGGTTGTCTTCTTGCACGCCACTCATTCTTTAGCCACACTGGGCTATTTTGATGCTAACCTCTAGCATTCAGTGTAGCTGGCCGACTTGCTAAAAGTGCGGTGTTGCATGGACTTGGTCTTGACTTTCAGCATATGAACTTACAATACCAAGTAACAGGATCATGCTAATTGGAGGAGGAAGTGCCGCGGATGGTTTGGGTGAGAGAGGGGGCGCTTGCAGGCCTAGCAAGTGATCCCAGCCCAGGGTGGGATTCTGTTTCTGCCCCCCATTCCTCCAAGTCCTGATCTAATCCAGCTACAATCATGTGTTCGTGGCGGGGGGGACGTAGAGGTGTCCATCCGGCCACGGTGCACAGGGAGTTGGCAGCGCCATGCTGCCTCTGCATCCCAGCGGATCAAAGAAAGCAGGCAGCTAAGCCACTCTCTGGATCCGTGTCACTCTATATCCAGAGGATATTATGTCTCTCGCAAGCTGTGGCAGCTGGCCTGCTGGACCTGAATGATCATGTATGGCCATAAGGTAGTTTCGCAAGCTGAGAAACAGAACAGGAGAGTTACAGAGGCTTCAAGGTCATGAGCTTGTGTTTGTCTGACTGATTTTTATCTCACTGATTTCAGAGGTGTGTTCACTAGCACTGGGAGTCAAAACCATGTGAAACGATATCTTACCTAAGACTTTACCTACCGTATGAGCCCTATAGTAGCTTAACTTCTGTGATCCTCCTCCCACCCCTATTATAACACTGAATGTAATACTTATGTAATAATGGATTGGGGTATCAGTGACTGCAAATTCAGGTAGAGTAACTGAATCCACTTTAACATTGACTCCCACCACATCAATCACTCACAGGTAACAACAAAGGCCAATTCAAATACGCCATTCAACAAAACCGGCATGAAAGTTATAAAGCACAGCTCAACACAGAGGTTTAAATGAGGCCCATAAAGACCCACTAATTTTCTTATTGCTACAGCTGGTTCTCCTTCCCTCCCATGTATTTTGGCACCAATCAAATACTTAAATGTTGTTCTACACTTTTAAATCCAATAAGCAGCCATTACTGGAAATTACATAATGTGAAAATAGTTCTATAATTAGATTAAATCAGTATTGTATGATTTTTTCCACCACGATTAAAAAAAAACATGTAGAGGTCATTAACTAAAGTTTGTAAATGTTAGCATTTCCATTATACTGATGGGGGGTTGAATCTTTTTCACCCAGATCTGGAATGTTTTGTTCGTTATCAGCATCATTTACTGGTAGTGACGTCTTCCTTGAATGTTACTATCATGCCAACTGTAACATGTGCCTAGTGTTGCTCACGATGCTAATAACTTGTAGACAAATGACGGGACCTATGTTAACCGCAGACCTTGAGCCTCACTTCTGAGTGTACATGATAATGTTAATTATATTGCAAGGTCACGAGAAGTAGCAACTCCTTTAATGGGCTCGGCTCCAACGGGATCAGCGGGAGTATGGCAATAGAGTTGGTGTGAATCATGCAGAATGTTTCAGAGGGCATGGCCTAATTAAAGACAAATCACACCTGGATAGGTGCCAGGTCGTATTTGTGAGTAGGTGAGGTGTAGCCAAATCGAGTGTGCCACGTTTGGCACCAACACACATGATCTCCATTGGTTGCAAGAAAAATATTTAACATGGCTTCATGATATTCACACACAAAATGAAAAGACGCTCCTATCTTTCTGTCCTTTAGGAACCTTCTAGCGATAAAACAGAGGGGAAGATTTCCAAAGCTGGAGCTCCAGAGTACAAACGACAGTTATTAAAAGAAAAGAAGCTGTTAAGCTGAGATGGAATACGTGACGTGAACAACGTATTCCTCTAACATAAGGACTTATCTTAAACTAGCTTATCTTACAGAAAACTGTGCAGTTTTCAGAGTATAACAAAATCACGTACGACTGAATCAAAAATGGAGTGTTAATTAATAATGACATAAAACGAAGGAAAACTAATATAAATGTAACCACTTATCATGTAAAAGAAGCCTGTAAGATATCATTAAAAGTTATGTCATGGGGTGACCATATCAAAGGACCTCGGACTCCATCAATGTGAAAGTAAAAATGACAAAAGTAAAAAGTTTCTATTTCTTCTTTAATCCTGTTGTATAATGTATGGGTGCATTGTTCATAGATTCATATGCATTGGCTTCATTTTTGTAGCAGTAATAATAATAATTATAATACATTTAATTAAACAACAGCATCTTGTTCAAACCCAAAGTTTAACAAATTGAATGTACAATAACTAAAAGCCACAGAATCAAGTTACGGTTAAGCAAGGTGAATAAAGTCAGCCACAGAAGAGTGGGTTAATCAGGGAAACGCCGGGAGAAAAGGGGAGTTTTTAGTAAAGATTCAAACACCGAAATGGAAGGAGCCTCTTGGATGGCAGCTGGTAATGCATTCCAGAGTAATATTTATTAGCAAATTAAAGTGCTGCTTTAAAGTTGAAACTGTGGCATACAGTGGAAAAATATATGTATTACAGCTGCACGTGAAACAAAAGTATCAAAGAAGAGCTTCAGGACAAAGAATTCTTCAAAAAAACAGTTCGGTTTAAGAAGAAAACCCACAATATGTTCTTCGGTGGTGTTTCCCAGAGGTCTAGGTTGCACAACTTTAACTGTATTCTGTTATTTTCCTCCACAGTTCTTCAGGTCTTCACCATTTCTTGAACAACCTCTAGTGTTTCAGGTCACTGTCTGCTGAAGAGGGAGGGAATGCCAGAATAGCCACAGTCCTAATGATGCAAGATCTTTACTTTTTTTTGCAAATACACAAATCAGGGGTTCCAAATATTTCTGATTTTGAGTTGCTGGGAGAGGTTAAACTTCTCCACACTCACAAAGTTGCACTAAGTCCCATCTGAGGAGCACCTGATGTTCAAACATCTGTTCTATGATTGTATTCCCCCATGTCTGTATAATAATGAACTCTGCGGGTTGTAATGATACTTTGATTCTGAGCCGATGCAGCTTACACAGCGATCGTAAGTCTAGAATGATTTTTTTACTTTATGCAAATTATGCAAATGAATTATTTACCCCCCAAAATCTTCTGTGCTCGATCTTTTTTCACGTGTTCCATCTACCCTAGAGAACAGTGACGTTATTCCCAAAGTGTCTATTACCTCAAATCACGTTATAGTCTTCACAAAGCTTCAATCAGGAAGACAATCACCCGAGTGAGTCCTTGACACTCATCTGTCTGCTATCAGGGTAAGAGACTCTGTGAGGACAGGCGTGTATTAACCTACATTAGCTGGGTTTATTAGTGTTTGGAGCAGTGAAGTTGTTAGAATAGGCTGGTCTTTTTTTAGCCCAAGAAGAAACCCAAAACTTTACCATAATAATTCATAGCGCAATATATTACAATATTTAAACCATTTTTACATCAATAAAAACAGCTGATTATGCTAATCACTGCTTTCCTCTGAAAGTGTGCAGATGAGTATTTCTGTTGTCATTAACAGACACCATCATTTGCTACTGGCATGAACAACCATTTTAATAACGAACAATTACTGTAGAGTATTACAGTTTTATAATCAGAAGGTGTAATAATTGACCGGACCCTCAATGGTTGTAATAAGAGAAGCAAAAACATAATAAGGAGAATATATAGAGAAACTCTACAACCATTTCTCAAAACCTTGTTTACTTTCAGATTTCAAGTAAAAATCATTGCCAAGCTATGTACGATCAGCTATGCCAAGCTGTGCCATGTAAAGTCTTGTTTTTGAGTCTGAGGAAAATGCTGATGGGTGTGGAAATGGCCACAAAAACGTCTGTCAGAATTTTGATGAATGGTTGGATGTGGGGAGAGTTGAGGGCTGTTCAGATTTCAGCTCTTTCATTGAACAATGCATTTTATTGATTTGATTCAGAATCTTGAACCAGCATAAATTGTCTGTCCCCGAAACATTTTCCACTGTTCCACAAAATCCAACCAAAATCTGACCAGTCTGCTGGGAAACTGGCAGCAGCGTGGTAAAGTGGTAGAAAGTGGCACACTACCTCATATAATTTGTCTTTCTTGCCCAAAACTTGTTAAAAACATTGATATTGAAGTACTTTTAACCCCATTACACTTACTTAATTCATCTTCTTCTTTTTCTTTCGGCTGCTCCCATTTAGGGTTGGCCACAGCGGATCAACTGTCTCCATTTCTTCCTGTCCTCTGCATCTTCCTGCTTCAAACCGACCACCTGCAGGTCCTCTCTCACCACATCCATAAACCTCCTCTTTGGTCTTCCTCTTCTCCTCTTTCCTGGCAGCTCCATCTTCAACATCCTCCTTCCAATATAATCCTCGTCTCTCCTCTGTACATGTCCAAACCAACGCAACCTTGCTTCTCTAACCTTGTCTCCAAGACGTCTAACCTGAGCTGTCCCTCTAATATACTCATTTCTAATCCTGTCCATCCTCGTCACACCCAATGAAAATCTCAGCATCTTTAACTCTGACACCTCCAGCTCCGCCTCCTGCCTTTTCGTCAGTGCCACTGTCTCCAACCCATACAACATAGCTGTTCTCACTACTGTCCTGTAAACCTTCCCTTTTACTCTAGCTGGTACGCGTCTGTCACAAATCACTCCAGCTACTCTTCTCCACCCATTCCAACCAGCCTGCACTCTCTTCTTCACCTCTCTTCCACACTCGCCGTTACACTGAACTGTTGATCCCAAGTATTTAAACTCCTCCACCTTTGTTACCTCCACTCCCTACTGCCCTACTCACTTTCATTCCTCTCCTCTCCAGAGCATATCTCCATCTCTCCAGGTTCTCCTCACGCTGCTCCCTACTCTCACTACAGATCACAATATCATCAGCAAACATCATCGTCCATGGAGACTCCTGTCTAACCTCGTCCGTTAACCTGTCCATTACTATTGCAAACAAGAATGGGCTCAGTGCTGATCCTTGATGTAATCCAACCTCTACCTTAAATGCATCCGTCACTCCCACTGCAGATCTCACCACTGTTACACTGCCATCATACATATCCTGAACTAATCTCACATAGTTCTCTGTAACACCAGACTTCCTCATACAAAACCACAACTCCTCTCTAGGCACCCTGTCATATACTTTCTCCAAATCCACAAAGGCACAATGCAGCTCCTTCTGACCTTCTCTGTACTTCTCCATCAACACCCTCAGAGCAAACATTGCATCTGTGGTGCTCTTTCTCGGCATAAAACCATACTGCTGTTCACTGATCCTCACCTCTTTTCTTAACCGAGCTTCCACTACTCTTTCCCATAACTTCATGGTGTGGCTGATCAACTTTATCCCTCTATAGTTACTACAGCTCTGTGCATCACCCTTATTCTTGAAGATTGGTACCAGTACACTTCGTCTCCACTCCTCAGGCATCTTCTCACTTGCCAAGATTGTGTTAAACAATCTGGTCAGAAACTCAACTGCCATCTCCCCTAAACATCTCAATGCTTCCACTGGCATGTCATCCGGTCCAACAGCCTTTCCATTCTTCATCCTCTTCATCGCTGCCCTTACTTCCATCTTGTTTATTTGCTGCACTTCCTGGTTCACTCTTCTCACATCATCCAGTCTTCTCTCTCTCTCATTTTCTTCATTCATCAGTCCCTCAAAGTTCTCCTTCCATCTGCTCAACACGCTCTGTTCACCTGTGAGTACGTTTCCATTTCTATCTTTAATCGCCCTGACCTGTAGCACATCTTTCCCAGATCTGTCTCTCTGTCTAGCCAATCGGTAAAGGTCCTTTTCTCCCTCTTTACTGTCCAACCTCTCATACAATTCACCAAACACCTTATCTTTGGCCTTCACCACTGCTTTCTTTGCCCTGCGGTTCATCTCCTTGTACACCTGTCTACTTTCTTCATCTCTCTGACTGTCCCATGTCTTCTTTGCCTCCCTCTTCTTTTGAATACACTCCTGGACTTCTTGGTTCCACCACCAGGTCTCCTTATCCTCTTTCTTCCTTCCAGATGTCACACCAAGTACATTTCTAGCCGTCTGCCTTATCACTTCTGCAGTAGTTTCCCAGCAATCCGGTAGCTCTTCAACACCTCCCAGTGCCCGTGTTAACTCCTGCCTGAATTCCACCTTACAGTCCTCCTCCTTCAGCTTCCACCACTTGATCCTCGACTCTGCCCTCACTTTCCTCCTCTTCTTGACCTCCAAGGTCATCCTACAGACCACCATCCTATGCTGTTTAGCTACACCGTCCCCATCACTGCTCCCTGGGCGCTTTCAATAGCAGCCCACTGCTGCACATGTGTGTATGGGTGAAATGCAGAGAGCGAATTTCCCATTCGTGGGATTATAAATAAAGGATTATTATTATTATTATTACACTCTCCCGTCACTACTTTGCAGTCTCCGATCTCTTTCAGACTGACCCTCCAAAGAATATAATCCACCTGTGAGCATCTTCCTCCACTCTTATACGTCACCCTGTGCTCCTCCCTCTTCTTATTAACTAAGTATTAACTACAGCCATTTCCATCCTTTTTGCAAAATCTACAACCATCTGACCTTCAGCATGCCTCTCCTTGACACCATGCCTACCCCTCACCTCCTCATCACCTCTATTCCCTTCACCAACATGACCTGGGTACACTCTCTATCACTTCATCTAACTCACTCCAGAATTTTTCCTTCTCTTCCATCTTACAACCAACTTGTGGAGCATAAGCACTAACAACATTCATTATCACACCTTCAACTTCCAGCTTCAAACTCATCACCCTCCCTGACACCCTCTTCACTTCCAAAACACTCTCCACATACTCTTCCTTCAGGATAACACCTACTCCATTCCTCCTTCTATCCACACCATGGTAGAACAGTTTAAACCCCCCTCCAATACACCTGGCCTTACTACCCTTCCATCTAGTCTCTTGCACACACAAAATGTCAGCCTTTCTTCTCTCCATCATATCAGCTAATTCTCTACCTTTACCAGTCATGCTACCAACATTCAAAGTCCCAACTATCACTTTCACTCTCCTCTCCTTCTTTCTCTCCTTCTCCATCTGGACATGCCTTCCTCCTCCTCTTCTTCTACTTCTCCTTTGGCCAACAGTAGTCCAATTTCCACCAGCACCCTGTAGGCTAACAGCACTGATGGAGGTCGTTGTTAACCCGGGCCTCGACCGATCCGGTATGGAATTCTGTATCGTTGTCCGCATATTGATTTGGCAAAGTTTTACACCGGATGCCCTTCCTGACGTAACCCTCCCCATTTACCCGGGCTTGGGACCGGCACGAAGAAATACACTGGCTTGTGCATCCCTAGTGGCTGGGTTCACTTACTTAATTAATATGATTGATTATTCCCTGAAGGGCAGCAGTGGCCTAGTGTTTAGGGAGTTGGCTGCAGAATCAGAAGGTCATGGGTTCAAATCCCAGACTGGCAGGTTACCGTGAGGTGCCCTTGGGCAAGGTATCGTCCCCGTCACTGCACCCTGGGTGCTTTCAATAGCTGCCCCCTGCTGAACGTGGGAGTGTATGGGTGAAATGCAGTGGTCTAATTTCGTTGTGGCTTGGTGTGTTCCACAATGATAAGAACAGGCCCTTTTTAATGCATTAAAAACATAATTTAATGTCTATATAATAGAATAAATCGTGTAGGACTAAGAAAAAAAGCCGAAACCTCACTTGGAAAAGTCTTATTTGATATTTTTTCGGAAAAACCCCTTTATACCACCATCTAATTCAGTTCCATGTCATGTGAGTGTCATGGGCAAAACAGCTAGCTATACACTTCACCTTTATTTTGAGGAACTGTTTTACCACATTGGGTGTAAAAACAGCCAAAGTAAAAGAATCACATTTACCGATTTTTACTTTTGTTTAGGAAAGCAGTGTTAGAATGCATCAGAAACATTAAAATATTAGTGCAGGTCACAGCAAACACATTCGCTGGCTGTTCCTAAGCCCTGGATATATTACCCCGATATATTGCACTGTCAGCAACTGTACAGAACAATTGCTGTTCACCTGTGAAGAGCCTTAAATAGAGAACAGGTCTGGTGCCATTTGATAAGCTTTATCTTTCTTTATTCCTGAAATATCAATCAAAAAGAACCTGCCCTTCCAGACTCTCCATCCTTCCCTCTACTAGAACAATTGTTTTGTCATTATCTTTCATCCCCTGCATCCCCACATACAGTACAATACACTGCAATACCGTCCAGGAGCTGTCGCCCCCTCACAGACTCTGAAATCGGATGATACACCAAAGGCCAGGCAAGCAAGCGCGGCCCAGCTGGGACATGTGTCCCGATCCAGCCCACCTCCACCTTCTTGCGGTCTCCCGCCTCTTTTTTGTGTGTTGCCCTCCAGCCACGGTGTGAAAGTCCCATCTGCCTTTTTTTTTTTTCTTTTTTTGACGGCTCAGGCCTTTCTCTCAGCATAATGATCCCTTTGAGCCAATTCTCTTTGTGGACCATGAGGGATCCCGTTTCTCTTTTGAAATCTTTTTTCTCCTTTCCTCCCCTCCTGCTTCTTCTTTATGTGTCGGTGAAAAGGAGCTCCTTCAGTTGTTCAAGAAAATAATCAACCTCCTCGTCGGTTCCACCACAAAGTCCTACAGCTGTCCGTCTCTGCCGTGTTCGCCTCAGGTGATGCTGATACCAATCCTCAGAGTGGAAGCGGGGAAAAAAAAGCAAGAAGACGTGAAAGAAAGAGGAGAATGGAATGTTCAAATATGTCTGAGGGACAGATAATTGACCCCACTATTGACCCACACTTAAATGTTTGAAGGTACAGTAAGAAAATATTGTCTCAGTTTCTTCTGGTGGCTTTGAAGGAATGTATGCTGCTCTTAGCAGCCTATTAAGTGTGGAAGAAGAAAGTTAGGTGTATGAAGCTCCTAATACATCACTGTTACTCTACCCAGCTGTTAGGCCGTGCCTTAAAATTAATCTTTACCATGAACGGGTCACTGCTTCCTCTCATGCACAGTTTTCCCAGCTGTCTGAAGACGTTTATGGCAGCTGTGTAGGAAGAGCGCAGGCCTGTATCTGCGAATGAATTTGTTATTGTCATGCACAGGGACAGGACAAGTGTTCGTAACATGAGAGCGCATTTTAAAAGCATGGGTGGATCCATCAGCCCAGGTCAACAGTGAATCAGCTGCGAACAGGTGGATAATGCAGGCAAAACTACATGCATAAAAGCAGCGGCAGGCAGGTGAGGCCAAATTTCACACTGTCTGGACAGTCTGGATGAAAAATTGAAGCGTGGCGCTCTGTCTTTTTGCCTCAGTGTGGTTTCAGTTACTGACTAGCAGTGCCTGGGTCGCCATTCAAAAATCTAATCCTTACTTTAAAAAAAAAAAGTCATTAATCCTTACTTTGTTTCTCTGTAAAACCTGCACAAATTAAGAACCTACACAACAAAAAAGCTAAGTAGGAACTTTCAGGAGTCATTTCAGTACTTCGTTTAGAGAGAAGATGGCCAGTAAGTGGGTTTTAGAGCCTTCAGGAGTTCTTTATACATGAAAACCAGGCCTGAATCTTGCAGATGAGGTTGAGACTCATTTTGTCAATTTTTATGACTCAGTTTCATATTAGCATGACCAAATGATTTTACAGTTTACAGAAATTGAACATTTTATTAGAAATTACATTATCAGTGCTTTAAAGGAAATGTAGAGAATTTTAAACATTGATATGAAATGTCATATATAATTCTATTATTTATTTTTACTTTTTTTTAAACGTTTGTTTAAAAGCCTACATTTAAAAGCCTAAATATGTATATGTATATATATATATATATATATATATATATATATATATATATACAGTACGCAAAAGTTTTAGGCAGCTATGAAAAAATGCTGTAAACAAAGAATGCTTTCAGAAATGTAAATAAAGATTGTTTATTTTAATCAATTTGTAAACAAAGAGTTTAACTAAATAGAACATCAACTACATTAGTAACATATTTTTGCCTTCAAACCAGCATCAGTTCTTCTAGGTACACTTGCACAAAGTCAGGATTCTGTAGGATTATAGTCGGTGTTTGATCAACCAGTTTTACCAAACAGGTACTGATGATCATCAATGTCACACGGAGGAGAAACACAGTCATGTTTGGAACGACCGACCAGCAGAGTTCCTTCAAAAACTGTGTGCAAGTGTACCTAGAAGAACTGATGCTGTTCTGAAGGCAAAGGGTGGTCACACCAAATATTGATTTGATTTAGATTCTCTTTTGTTCATTCACTGCATTTTGTTGATTGATGAAAATAAATGATGAACACTTCCATTTCTGAAAGCATTCTTTGTTTACAGCATTTTTTCACACCTGTCTAAAACTTTTGCACAGTACTGTATATATATATCATATATCTGTATATATATATATCATAAAATGAAATTAAGGCTTTTAATCATAGCATGTACTTGACGATCTTACTTTGTAGTACAATGAAAAGAAAAGTATAGAAAAGGGAAAGAACTGTGTATGATTCAAAGCATGCCATCTCATCTTTAAATAATAATCTCATTGTTAAATATGATGGAGGCAGTGTTATGGAATGTGCATGCAAGGCTGCCAAGAGCCCTGGTTTCTTTGTATTTATGTATGAATATCATAAATTATGTATCCGTCCGCATGCGGCGTCACCACTGACAAAAGCAGCAGCATGAACATGTACAGAGCTGCATCATCTGCTCAGATTTAGCCAAATGCTTCAGAATGAACTGGACGGTGCTTCAAAGTGGATAGTGGCCAAGGAATGCTGTGAAAGCAGTACTTTTAAAGGAAAGGAAGTGAAACTGAGGGTTAAACTTGAAGGTAAAACACCTGGCAGAGCATCACCAGGTCCAGGGTCAGATGATGTCTATAACTTATAGTCTTCAGTTATAAAGTATTTGCACCCAAGCATTGAGTGACTTTATTTTTGAGGCTTTTGAAAATAGGGTTTTGAAGGTGTATGCATTAAATGGTTGTCGTTTTTCAACCTGATTAAGATGAAATTCATCTGAAAGTTTACATTTTGAGCTCAGGTTTGTTAATGAACTCCAATAACCCTACAAATAACTTTGTCGGAGTCCAAACATTTCTATATCGTGTATTTCACTGCAGTGGTAATGTTGTAAACGTATGCATGTAGAGATAAGCAGCAGTTTTCATATAGAGGTCTTTAATTAACATGTAACTCATACATAATATTGCATTTCCTCAAACAACACCACTCCTCAGTTATTAATATCAGGGGATATATTAAGGCAGAAGGTCCAAAATAGACTGCTGAAGCAACTTGATCTGTTTTTTTTGTCGGTGTGTGGCCGGATAAAGATCCAGCTCTGTTTTGCCCATGGCCTATAGCTTAACTTTGGGGGCTTTAATAGAGGTTGTAATGTTTAAGAGAGGGAGTGATCAAGGCCTACTTCAGTCCAGGTGGAAACACACATTGGTCCGGGGGGAGGGGTCAAAGAGAAAAATCTCTCTCACAGATGTATACACGCTGGAATATTATTTGCAGCTGTGGAGCACTATGGTCTAGACCACCAACACTTTTTCTCCATGCAGCGTTCCCAGTCACAGTGGTTTCCTGTGTGTCCACAGGATGGCAGTGAGATGCACAGGATAACGGCTTGTCTGCTGATGCTTATTTTCATGCTTATGCTTATTTTCAACCTGTAACAATACAAGTCAAGCTAAAGGGAACTCCGTCAATTGGATGGCTCAGATTATTCAGATAGTAGTGAAACTTTCTGATCGTTCTTCACTGATTTGCTTTACAGTTTTGGTGATGAGAACCAGGGATCACCAAGCTTACAGGGCATTTATGTGTGAAATATCCAAAACCGATGAACCCACACATATTTTCTGGGTTTTTATATGTAATGTCGAAGGCGAAGGAGGTAAGTCAGTGTTTTATTTGAGCATATTTTGCCTTTGTAACTGAAAGCCTGCAAATACAAAGGGCTGGTCTGTTTTTCTCTTCATCCAAGGTACCTTCATCATTTCACCTTCATCATTTCAGCTTTAATTCCAGAGCGCTTACCTCCAGATCAGGCAAATGGAATAAGAATGACAAGCATTTTCATGTTTTAGAATAAAGCTTCAGAAAACTGCATACTTTTAGAGACATAATGATCATCTGGTTCCGATCACCACCATTGTGAACGGTTCTGACTGAGCAAGCCCTTCTATTATGGCACATTTTATATCAAATACTCTGACATTCTAATTGGGATCAGATCCCAATCTGATCATCTGGAAAGGTTGAAAAATTCAAACTCCTGCATAGGAAAGAGTAACACAGGCTCTTGATTTAAACAGAGAATGAAATAGCTTTATACTGATTTTATCTGCATACTCAATTTAGGCTTAATTTAAAAAATGAACAAAAAAACAGTTATAATAAGCTTGACTGGTCACTTGTAATGCACTTTAATGTTATGGGGAAATCTATCCTTCTCGTGCTGAGAAAAGTGTGTGTATGCTTTGTTTTGATGAAACAGAAACAGCAAGCTTGTGACCTCTGGGTTCATGTGTAAGTCAGGGTTCAGTGGGGGTCGTGTTGAGGAGCGATGTTTGGGTAAGAGACGTGGAATGTGTTTGAGCAGCCCCGAGCCAAAAGTACAAAGGTCCAAGATCCTAAATATGTCACTCTTACACTCAAAAATAGCCTCCCTGTGTGTGCAATTTGAGAATGTCATCTCCAATTCTGTTGTCGAGAATACCTCCGAGAGCTCAAAATACACAGACGTCCTGGAATCTCTCACAAAGGCTTCTGCAGAGCAAAAAGCACAATGCCTGGGCTTTTAATGCTGCTCTTCTTACAGGAAAGGGGAGGATGCCACTAGGTGTCTCTCTCTCCCAGCACATATATGAGTGTTATATATAAAGGCAATTGATTGCTTCATTTTTATAGCATTTAATTGGAAAACTACATTAATTCATACAACGGCAAAATGTATTCATTCAAACAGCATAGATAACATTGACCTTTCCTTTCATTTTTTCCCTTTTCGTCTGGTTCACAAAGTTTCTTTAAGGTGGCTTCCAGGTGAACTGGGAAGTTGGATTTTCAGAGTTTCCACTAAGACATTATAACTGGAATGTCTCCTGAAGTGAGATTTCCAAATCGGAAAGTTGGAGGAACATCACCAACCCCAACCTCAAATTCAGTTTCATTTGCTCTGTGCTTCAGCAGTAGTGAGAGCTGCAGTAAATACTGTTTATTAGCGCTCCTGACTTATTTGTGCCTGATTAAATCGATCATATACACAGTGTTGTCTAGTCCATAGACATGGTCCTGTGGTGTTATACCACAAAAAGCAGTATATTCCCTTGTTATCAATTAACAGCAACCTGGCTAGAGACATTGCTAACAAACCCTACAACCCCACACCATGAAAAAAATATATCATCTTTGGATGTGATGTTTAAAAATGAAAGGTTTCTGATTTCTTGACTCCGTTCCCGACTCTGACTTTCCACTTCCATAGTAAATGGAAAGCAGAATAATACTCTGCAGCCTCCATCAGATATTTCTACTGGGACACTAACAAGGTACAACACATTCCTGCTGTATCAGGAAGTGTGTGTTGGTTTTTACACACTAGTGTGTTGGGTCCACCATTGATGAAGGGGTGCTTGGGTCAAACCATGGGAAACAGCTCAATGTGAGAGCATCATAGCCACCGGAAATCACTCGCTTTCCTTTTCTATGGAGGAGTGGTGTGCTGCATTTTGGGTGGCCAGGGGAGTCATTCATTTTCAGTTCATTTTCTGATAAGGAACTATGAATTTGTCTGGTGGCAACTAATCAGAATGTAAAAGTGATCTCACTTAACCAAAGTAATGAGATACATTTTAAAAGAAATATGACATAATTTAAAGATAGAGTTCCCTTCAGAAACCTTGTTTTTGAGCAAGGATGCAATTAGTTGGCTTTAAAACAACAAATGGACCTTTTAAATGTACGGCATTTAGCAGACGCTCTTATCCAGAGTGTCTTCCATGTCCTGATTACAGGGACAGTCCCCCTGGAGACACTCAGGGTTAAGGGTCTTGCTCAGGGAGCCAGAGATGGTAGTGCCAGAGGTGGGATTCAAACCTGGGACCTCTTGAGCCATAGATCCATAGGCAAGCACCCTACCACTAGACCACCACCACCCTCATACTCTACTTGTGGTCACTCCGCACATTTAGATGTCTGCATACTTGCTTTTTTGTAGCATCTTTAAAGAATGTTCAAGTGCAAATTTTATGTCATCATCCACTGCATCTACGTCAGAGGGCGTCCACAGAGTTCAGCAGCATCACAGGCAAGTGGCCAGAGCCAATGTTGATACACTCGCACTCTCAGTGTGAACGTTCGGTTAGAAAATCAAGCTTAGACTTGACCTCCCACTTCTCAAAAGCAGAAGACCTGCTTCAGGACTGTCAGTCTCAGCACTCAATTACTGAACGGCTGAGGCACTTGGTATCTTCAAAAAGCAACTGAAGAAACATCTGTTCAGTGAAGAATGAAAAGAACTGACACCTTAAACTAACCCATTTCACAACCATATATATATATGAATAAGTATGTATATGTATGTATATACTGTGTGATCTCAACAAGTTGTCAAGAGGAATGTAGCAAAGCTGTAAGCAGCTCATAATTCAAGGTAATTATTTACAAATTCTGGTTTTCTCATTTTCCAGCAGTTTCCAGTAACACTAATCAGGCTGTGGCTATGAAAATGACTGATTGATTGATTGAGTGAGTGAGTGAGTGAGTGAGTGATTGAGTGAGTGAGTGAGTGAGAGTTTCCTATTGCGAAGGACATGCTTCCATTAAAAACTATGAAGTGCTTGTGCATGTTCCTTTCAATAATGTCTGCTAGATGTTCAGCTCCAGTCCTGGGGACCTACTTCCCCAGTGTACCTGATCCAGCTCACTTAGAGGTTGATAATTACATGATGTTTTGGATCAGGTTTACTGGGCCAGACAATAGGTCAAACTGTGCAGGCCAAGAAGTCACAAGCAATGGGTTGTGTGGCCTAAAGCTCTTAGAATTCTGACCTTCACCTAGAAAAAAAAAAAAGGGGGAATTTCTACTCTGAGAGGATTTTTTTAGTTTTTGTTGGGAGTGACGAGGATGGGCACGATTAGAAATGAGTATATTAGAGGAACAGCTCAGGTTAGACGTTTCGGAGACAAAGTTAGAGAAGCAAGGTTGCGTTGGTTTGGACATGCCAAGAGGAGAGACGAGGATTATATTGGAAGGAGGATGTTGAAGATGGAGCTGCCAGGAAAGAGGAGTACCAAAGAGGAGTTTTATGGATGTGGTGAGAGAGGACATGCAGGTGGTCGGTTTGAAGGTGGAAGATGCAGAGGACTGGAAGAAATGGAGATGGTTGATCCACTGTGGCGACCCCTAAACGGGAGCAGGCAAAAGAAAAAGAAGAAAGAAGACACTGTATCAGCCTGGCTGCTCATATCATCAATAATTCATCATTGGTCTACTATCAAAGGTCCCATATCTCATGTTTTTTACATTTTATAATTTTACCCATAAATGTTCACCTTCTCCTTTTCGCCTACACAGACGGATACTGTGCCTTTAAAGCTGAAATATAAAGGTTCTCATTGGGTGGCCTCGTTTCCAAAGCAGCCAAGTAGAATTAATGCAAAAGGCTGAAAAAGGGTTTTCTTTAGTGATGTCAACTATACAGTGAATTCTCAAAGGGCTTTTGGGTTTAGTTTCAGACTGGGAGACTGACCAGTCATTTTTTTTTCAATGAAATGTCCCCATTAAATGCCTTAGGTCTTTCAACACAGAGACACAATAAAATCTGTAACGTTTATTGTAAATGTTGTTGTTTTGGGAAAGTAAATAGATGATACAGTAATCACCTCAAATGTGTGGACTTTTCGGAACTTCCACCTCCAAGTTAAAGGGCAATGGTCACGTCTGGATCTTTTCTCATGGCAGAAGATGCTGCTTCAAGATGCCAAAGCCATTTAAAATATAAAAGCAACAAAAAACTAGAACAGTGATGCCTTTGGATTTGTTTTAAAAAGCAGGTGGTTTACATGATCTATATGCTCTCCCACTCTCCGACCATTCAAACACATACATGCAAACATTAAAGAGTCTCCCATCCGCTCACTCAGCCCTTCAAGCACACATTACAAACAACCCCAGCCTTCCAGCACATCTCCTTCTAACTCACAGCGGAATATAGGACAAGCCACAGCACTGGTTGGAACAGACTGTAAACATTTAATTAGGCTGAGTAATGTCCTGTTGGTTTTTTTTTAATCGACTCTGAGAAAACCAAAGAACCAAATCATTTTTAACTGAATTAACTGACCGTAGATGCAAATGTGTGGTGGAGCCAGGTAGCCTTACTGAGCTGCAACAAACATTTAATATTAGAAGCTCACATATCAATGACATACCTCAGCTTGTCCATGGAACATAGTTGCAGTCTGGATGAGATGCTGGTTTAAAGACAGATGCACCAGGAGTTTGATACCCTTCAGCTATGGGATGTTTGCCACAAATTGTGCATCAACAGGTGGATTACAGTGGATTACTAGCAGAGTAGAGCTAAAATGGAAGTTTCTGAAGTGGTAATTAAGTATATAAATTGTGTTAAATAAATCTGACATGTTGTAAACGCAGACTACAAACAAACAAAGCTGTGTTTGTTGTGTTCTGTTTGCTACAGCAAAGATGAAAAAAAAAACAAAACATTTGGAGTTCATAATCTAAAGGCAACAGTACCAAATTGGTGTTTGCCAAGAGTAGCTTGAGGAAGGGCAAAAGCACTGTAGTTAAGACAAACGGCGGCTCTGGGCTTCAGCTGCCTGACACACTTTCTGTGATAAATGATTACATTTCCATCAGTCATACTGCCTGCGCCACTGTGAACTGAGAGGCAAAGACTGCTGGATCCAGAGGGTTACAGAAACACAGACATGTGAATATGGTTTCGGTGTAGTTGCATGAAAGGTTTAATGGTTTAATTTACCACCTGCATGAGTCCTAATCACCAGCCTTACAAATGAAGCCTCAAAGTAAGGCCGAGAGCACTTTGATTTTGAGTCTAGACTGTCGTAAAGCTGAAAGAACTAAGAAACGGCGAGACAGGCACAATTGAGAGCTTCTATTGGATTTTGTGATCTTGACTGCTGATAGGCTCTCGGATGGTAGCCAGAGGCTCTGAGAATCCCGTAAAGGCGTATTGATGACCAGCAGGAGGTCAGATAAGGAGAGCCAGCAGGCATCAGTGTGATCACGGGTGGAGACTGTAAGGAGACTCTCATGGTTGCTTTCCTGGAAAGGCGATGCTTATAACTCTTCTTAGAAGTGTGGTCTCTCCTTTTCCCGATCAGCCATTTCCTACCAAAGAATTCCACAGAAATATGGAAGAGTACAGCATGTGTCTGCATGATGACGTCATGTCTGAGATGTTCGTGTTGTGTGGAAAGTATTAAACATGCATTGCCTGTTTCACCCCCTTGAGCGCCATCGATTTTTTTGGTTCACTGCTCCTTGCAGAGTTGCTTTAGTATTGATGACTGTCCTGTGACCGTTCCAAAATTCATTTCCTCTGCTTCAACCAGTCGTTTGCCCTTTTCTTTGTCATTTTGTCATAGTGTCATTGTCATGATGATGCAACACCCACCTTTCAGTTCACGAATGGGTGCCCTGTAGAAACTGTCAGCAAAGGAAGCAACATTCCCCCAAACTACTTAACAGTGATCAATGTGTTTCCCAGCAGGACTGCAGTGTGATGCTTTCACCAAAAATGACAATTTTGTTCAAGTCATTAAGATCTTTTTTCATCATATCAGTCCACAAAACATTATTTCTACAGTTGGAAACTTCCTGAAGACTAGTGGCTTCCTCCTGGCTGTTATTTCATACCCACTATTTTCAGTGTTTGACTAACGGTGAACAAAGCAAGGGCAAGATAGCCATGGATCTTACACTGGGGTACTTTGTAATCATCTAAATTATTACATTCTTTGCACTGGTCGTACGTTTTGTTGGATGAAAGGATACAATGGTCTTGCAGTTTCTATATTTGTATAGAGAAAACACAAGCTGGAGGCCACTGATTGCTGTTTTTCTGAGGTCTTCTAAAATTTAATTGGACTTGTCTTCAGTTGCACTAACAATCCTGTGGTGAAGACCATGGTGAAACCTCTAGCTGAGGGCAGGGTCGCTCACGCTCACACTTTACTGTCTTCAGATTGACTGACCCTCCTGATCGTTATTACACCCTGAATGAATGAAACACTACTGTTGTTTGTTTACTTTAAATGTCTTCTCTTTCACAAATCTTTAAGCCTTACCTTGCATTCTGAAAAAAAGGATTTCATCCATTGCAAGGTTTTATTGTTATATGCATGGTAAACATCACTATATCTAAGTTATGTCCTGCAGCACCCCTCATCACATGATCCATATCCAACATAAGCCAGAACTGATAATCCTGTTATGTCAGCCCTGTAACACACTGCATGGTAAACAAGTTGGCATTTCGCCAAAATACAACCTGCAAAATCCTTTTCTGATTCAAATTTCTTCCAAATAATTACGATTTTCAAGGGATGAAAGGGAATCTTATTGCGAAAGCATCGAAAGATTCTATTTTTCACTGTAGGTTTTAAATCCACAATAATTACTCAATTTACCAGTCAGTATCAAGGAGTAATATATGAGCAGGTATACTATATTACTCTAATTTGCGTATTATTTGTATAATGTATCGTTTAGCCATATGTTGGAAGGAGTGATAATATGAACTGGGCCAGTTTAAATTCCAAAAATATCAAAAAAATTATTTTAAGTGGTGCAGCAGTGGTCTAGTGGTTAGGGAATAGGCCCCATATTCATAACGTTGTGGTTTGAATCCCAGAGCAGTAGGTTACCGTCCCCATCACTGCTCCCCAGGGGTTGACGTTGTGGTTTGAATCCCAGATCAGTAGGTTACCGTCCCCATCACTGCTCCCCAGGCGTTGCGTGGCTACCCCCTGCTCCACTATCACTGTGTGGGTAAAATGCAGAGCAACATTTTGCTGTTCACTGTGCTGACCTGTGCTGTGTGCTCACAATGACAAAGAAATAAGGAAGAAAGGTCCTTATTAAGGGAGATTAAGCTTGAAAGTATTTTTAACGTTATTTGAATAGACTGAATCTTTTTATAAAATGCATTTGGTCTTTAAACTTTCACCCCGTCTATACTATACTTTCAGTGCCATAAAGGCGTAGCAGGTTGGGCAGACACTGGGTTCCATCTATAACTTTGGCAACAAAATTCAACTTTTAAAGTTGGTTGCCTGAAAAATGGTTCTCATGATCTTCATAAATTTGGATGATGCAGATTTATGCATTCTGTCTATGAAAGTGCCATTTCCGGCACGACTCCAGACATTTAAAAGGGACGAATACATTTAGGGAACATGGTTGAGTGAATGACTTAACATGCACATTCCTCCTCTTACAAAAGATCACTAGTGAAACTTAATAATAACTGGATGGAAATTTTCTCCAGCAGTGCAAAATAACAGCATAATATTTCTTCCAATAGAAATCAGAAGTGATCTTTTGCCATATTTGTTTTTATCTCAAATGTGTTACTACCTGTGTTTGAAACCTCTTTTACTTTGCTTTAAATGTATTATTGTAAATGTATTGTCACTGGGTTACAAATGAACCTGTATCCCTTCAAATCCAATCACATCATCAGAAGGTTACCGTTTTAAACATCTTTGTGCAAGAAATACTTTTGGTTGCAGGTTTTAAAATTCTGTTTTCTCCACAAAACTGTCTTCAGCTCTTAAATGGTGCTTATGCTCCTGTTACCTACCAAACGTCCAGGAGAAATTGCCCTCGGAGACTCGGATTATATGGTTATCTTCTTAATGTTGTTACTCATCTCTGAGCTTAACAACATGACCTCAGCTTAATGTGTACAGCCAGGGTGCTCTGACAGGGGGGAGATGTTTCTGTGAGTGTATTGCAGCCAGAGGCTCTTCCAGGCTGGTCCATTGGCTGTGTCTCCTGGGTATTTTTCTTTCTTTACTTGCTCATTCTGGTGGTTCAGTCTGAGAATCTGGAACTTGGGCACTAAGGATCATTTGGGATTTTGGTCCCTCTTTCTCTCAGCTGTGCTCAACAACAAGGCTTCATTATTAAATCCTTTCTTTCCTCATTAAGTCATGGAGCTGTTTGCACTGCAGGGAGCTCTGTTTCTCACAGCACTGATATATGGAGGGGATCTAGCTGGTGGGCTCAGGAGGAAAAGTGACGGCACAGCAGGTAAGTCAATGGCAGTGTTGGACGATGGGCAAGCAAATCAGATATTGTGTTAGTAATGAGGCAGTGGGATCATTATAAAAACATTTTTTTAAAAAAGAAATAGTATAACACTAAGCGTGGGCGTTAATGAGCATTGAGATTAAAAATGATCTTACTGAACTTCAGATATATTAGCTCATGTGAAACCCCACATTATGGTTCTGTTATTGTTAAACCTGACATTGACTGAGCCAATAAAACCAACCCAGCAATTTTGTGAAGATTACAAACATGGTTGGAAATCTTCATGTAGTTGTTCTCGTTTGGTTGTTCATTACTGTTCAAACCGTGAATCAGTCTTGTCTTGTAAAATGTAAGCGCTATTATAAAGCTGTAACTGATTTTTTTTATAGAGTACCTCAGTCCTCCACTGGATGTTCAGCTTCAGAGCGTAAACTGCACTGCTGTGACAGTAAGGTGGAGGATGCCTTGGCGACATGTGAGCACCATCACCGGATACAAGGTAATCCATCTCCGAAACAGGTTAGAATACACTATTCTTCTCATTTCACAGATCAAAAACAAGAGCACGAAACTGTAAACTGTGTGAGTATTATTTTGGAAGATCTGTCATTTGATTGAGTAGTATTATATAACAGATTTACTCAAATACACTTTTTATACTCAATTTTTTACTCCTTTCAGAAATTCAGGATACAAATCCAGGCTAGATTCTTCTCCATCTTCTCTTTAGAATCAGTCATATTTCCGCTTATCTTGATTTGTTACTTTTAAACATTCACCCTAATTAATATTAACTAATAGTGATTTCCCCTCTATATAACCTCACCAAAAACATTCATTCATTTATATTTGCTTTTGACCTTTATACGCTTTAGTGTCTTTAAAAATACCTTTTGAATGCAGTTGAGCTTTTGGTCTTTTCATTAGAAAAGATAGTAAGATTTTGAAACATTACCTTTAAATTCATGTCTGTTCTATTTTTATGTCACCCATAAAAAGAATAATCAAAGTACAGTCTCTGTATCCGATGCTCCATCTGCATGACTTCAACCACAGTTTCTGCAACTTTATTTTAAAATAAATTAGATTTCAGAAAATCCAATTTTCCATTTGAACTTGTTTGTTCAGACAAGTAGAGCTTTTTTCATTCGTCCTCTCCCGCTGAACTGTCATTCTTATTTTGTGTGAATTATTTCTTAGCTTCTGCTCTGCTCTCTAAAACTCAAACACAATAACGTTATAAAGTTTGAGGCGTGAAGGGGTGAGCGCATAAGCTGTAATACAATTCATTTCCACTTTTAAAGGGGTTTTGTGTTGAGAGAGTATGTTCTGTCCTGTCATGGTTCAACACTTGGACACAATAAGTTTGGTGTTTGGCTGCGGTGCTAACATGGGCGTCTGTCTGAATGATGGCTTGGCTACATCTCTAAACAATGAGCTCAGTAAACACCCTCAGATTTCAGCTTCATTAACTGTCTAGCTCATGCCAGCTTCCATCCTTGCTTCCATCCACACAATGCTTCAGAGAAACTGACAGATCTTTAGACATTTTCTGGTAAAATCAGTGGTTCTATACAGAATTGTGGACAGAACCATTTACATGATTCTTATCTATAATGACAACCTATTATAAATGATTCTTGAAAGAAACTGCTTCTGCATTTAACCCATCCAAACAAACCAGTAGTGAACACACACACTGGGAGCAGGAGCAGTGGGCTTTAATGACTGCACCCAGGGAGCAGTGATGAGGACGATATCTTGCTCAAGGGTACCTCATGGTAACCTACTGGTCTAGGACTGGTCTAGGACTAGTATAATGAACAAAGAGATATTATAACTGAAGGGATGGGAGGTGAACAGGGTGTGAAATATGGGGGATCTCAACGGGTCCAAGACTGATTTTTCACTTGAGACCCTTTTAAGTCAAGTCATGTCGTTTTATATTTATAAAGCCCTTTTTTACAAAAGTCATTGTCACAAAGCAGCTTTACAGAATCCGGGTTCGAGCCCTGTGTGAGTAAGCTGAGGGCGACAGAGGCAAATCTCCCTAAAAGTGGAGGAAGACACCTTGGGAGGAACAAAGACTCAAAAGGGGAACCCATCCTCTTCTGGTCGACAATGGGTTATCAAGATGGATAAAAAGGGAAAGTGCAGTTTGTAAATGAATCGATTTATCTATGAGTTCTGGTGAAGTATGAGCTACTATAAAGGAGCCTGTTGGAGTCTGTAATTTGAGGTTCAGTTAGCTAATAGTGGTGCTTCTGTTTAAGTGGGGTGGTGGTGGTCTAGTGGTAGGACACATGCCTATGGAACCGATGGATCAAGAGGTCCCAGGTTTGAATCCCCCCTCTAGCACTACCACCACTGGGTCCCTGAGCAAGACCCTTAACCCTGAGTGTTTCCAGGAGGACTGTCCCTGTAGTTAGGACATGGAAGTCACTCTGGATAAGAGCGTCTGCTGAATGCTGTAAATGTAAATGTAAATGTTGTTAATCTTTGTAGCAGCAGCTCATGCAGACGGTCCAGTGTGATATAGCCGATCTTTAACATCAAAATATGTGAGGCTATCAAGAAAAATCATCAAAAGCAAAGTAACAGCAACGCTGTTTGCAACAAATCATTGTGCATTCTGTTGGGATCCAACTGTACCCCATCAGCACCCAGGTGAACAAAACAACTAGGCTTAGAGGACCCCCAGAGTGCCATTGAGTATTTCACACACTGGGGGTGGGTCGATGTGGCAGAAAGATCCAGGATAATGTTTCTTTTAAACTGAACAGATCATGAGTTTTGCGAGTTGGTCAGTCAGTAGTGATTGATAAATTAGTTTTCTGTGTCTCTCTGCTCAACAAATCTCATTAAGTGTCACGGGTGTGGAAGCAAGTGAGTGAAAATGGCATCAGCCAGAGCATTTCTGTTCTTGATAAAGTACTAAATTGAACCGGGAAGGTGAAGAGGGGAGAGAGCTGAGAAAACAGACTGGAATCCTGGATGTTTTCTGTGCTCAGCGAAAAGTGCTCTAAAAGAGACTAGACAGGACTAGATAGGTGTGAAGAACAGGGATGTGACATGAAACCAGCGGGTAGAAATAGAAATGTATAGAACTGGATTTAAGCTCTGTCTGTATTTAAAACTCTGCACCTTTTACTGCTTTCTTTTTGCACTTTACGATGCTTATGGTTTTTGATTCAATGGGAAGTCTGTCTTTCTTTTAAAGGTCATCTGTACAGAAATAAAAAGCAATTCCTCAGGGGCAGAAGAAAAAGTGGTGAACGTTCCCATCAGCTTAGACATGCGGAATAAAGTAAGAGTGGATTTTTCTCAAGAACTTGTTTTTTTGCCAAATTGAAATGATAATAAATAAACTGGGTGTGTATGTCCTGTGTGTTTCAGGTGCAGATTAATGGCCATGCGCAGTTTGTAAGTCATTACATTGATGAGAAGATGGAAAATGCACTGATGATTAATTTTTGGAATTTCTGGAAATTTCTGCTAATGTTTTTGACTAAAAGCCTCGAAAAAAAAAAGAATTTGATCCTGAAAGCTGTTCAGTATAAGCTGAGTTCAGTATAAACTATAAATGATTCAGTATCTACTGTGAAACCGATATGCTGTTTCGTGTTTCTGACACTGAGGAACAGAGATGTTGGTTCAAATTAAGGTTTTTCTTTAAAACAGTTCCAGTCATTCACAATACCCTGCTTTTTCAGTCACTCAGACATAAAACATTCAGGGTGGATGTTTATTGTAGAGAAGCCTACAAAGTAGAAATTATTTACGGTGGTTGTGAGTGGAAAGCAGATGTTCTAATATGTTCAAAAGTAGGATTTTATTTACTTCTATCTAAATAAAGATGAGGCAAAACATTATGACTAACTAACAGACATTCTGTTCGTCTCCACTTGCTGCTTAAACATCTCTAACCCACTGTGGACTCTCCAAGAGCTCTGATGGGACCCTGTGGTATCTGGCACCAAGGTGTCATGAGCAGATGCTTAAAGAAACTTGTTCCAGATCTGAGATCTGGGGAACTTGGTTACCAAGGCAACAATTTAAACTCTTTATGTTTCTCAAACCATTCCTTGTTATTTTTTGTAGAGTGCCAAGGTAGTAAGCTTTGTATGTTGGAACATTCCTCTTATTACCATCATTAAAAATGTAAGTGACTTCTCCTGCAATAGCAATCCCTTTGGTTTGGGTACAAGTGGAATAGCTTTTGGTGCCATAGTGAACACAGGAATGTTGGGCATTTTTTACTTTTAATATTATTTATATATTATTTAAATATTACTTTTAATATTAAAACAACCAGGAAACCAACACAGGTTAATGTGAACCTGATAAAGCGATTTCTTTAAAAGGATCGAATAAAACAAGGGGCAATTTACATATCGGACATCTTTATTTACTTTTTAATGGTTAAATGATGCAAAAACTTTCTAAGAAATTTGAATTCCCATGTTCAAAACTTAAAAATGGGTTATTTGCCCATTTGTGTGGCCACTCCTCTCATGAAGAGCAGATTCGGGAACAAATCATAATGCTCTTCAGGTTTATCTTGTGTGTTTCCCAGAGCACGATCATTGGGAATCTGAAAGTGGCTGCTGAGTATTCAGTTACTGTGGGGGCTTATGGATGGGCAGGACAGGGCTGGCCCAGCATGCCCCGAAGCATCAGCACCAGAAACGGTCAGTCTGAAAGTGGACTGGTATCAGTAAATGCATTATTTTGAGCTATGCTCTCCATAGGCGAACCGTCAACATGTAAAGATGCCTTACATTTTTCCTTTTTTTTCCGTCAGCAGATCACTGCATGCACCCAGCTGCCCCTCCTGAGCCCAGGGTTACGGCAGTGTCAGACACAGAGGTTGCGTTGTCATGGCAACCAGATTTAAGTGAGGGCAGTCCCCCTGTCTTGTACTTCCTCGTGTCTTACATCAGGTATGATGGTGAAGAACACAACAGTGCTTTCCAGTGTAAGATGGTCAGAGCTTGCTTTCCCTTTTCTATGATTTAATTTAAACGAAGGTTTTACCAAAAATTCATACTGAGAAGATTCTGCACTAAATCACACGTGTGCTCTCTAGCTTAACAGAGGATAGTGAAAATACTGTCCCAGAGCATCCAGAACCCATTTAACTGAGTTTTCTGTGTTCTCTGGAGTGATGGAGATCTCACTAATGCCCTCGTGGCTGCATGAAATCAAATCCTCACTCCAGCATTTCAACATCTAGTGCTTGAATGAAACTCAAAACTGTTATTGCCACAAAGGGGGAACAAACCCCTTTGATTTCAGAAGTAACTATGGACGAGCAGCTTTCTACAGACTTTTGGACATATGGTGGTGAACAGACAGACTGCTTTATTGAATCTAGAGAGACTGCTCGAAGCTTATCTGCTTTTATGAGGCCTTTATGGGAATCAGTGTCACACATTTTACCATAAGCAACCCATAAATATCTTATCTTGCCATTCCTATCCTCTTCTGATAACCTGCATTCTCAGTGCAGGAACTTCAGTTTAAAGGAAAATGATAAAGAGGGAATGAAGCCAAAGGCTGCTTGTTCACTGCAGAAGCTCCATTTTAACAGAGAATATTAAAGAACTAACTGTGTTGTCATACATGCCTTTTGACTTGGACAGATGATGGGAAAACTACTTCGATGTGAGCCTTTACAGACAAATGTCTGTTAATAGGCATTATCGTGGGACCACACACTTAGATCAGTGAAGGACGTGACTTGCTCTATTGTCTGAAGTCTACTGGGGTGCTGAAAAGCAGCTTTTTAGGAGCATGTCCATTCAGTTCAGTCAGCCAGACTGTTGAGGAGCAATATAGCATGCATGTTAGGCTGGGTCTCAATGGTGGTCCGGAGCTGCTCATGACTGAGCAAGGCTATTTATGTAGATCTGTGTAAATGAAAAGTTTCAGAAAGCCTTTTATTCGCACGGTGTCTGTCTTATTCATGGCAACCAGATGGCCCTCTCCCAACCAGTGCTGCCTAGTTCCATTAAACCCCAGTCAAAAAGCAGCATCGCAGCAGTGGAACAGAGTTGTAGCAATATTGATGCATTTTAGTGGAAGCTGTTGAATAGGACTGTTGTTCTGGCATCAGGTAGAGTAATGGCCTTACAGACTGTGTGACTTATATGAGCTCTAAGGGAAAATACATGTTTAATTTCTTGAAAGAAATGAAGGAAATTAAGGAAATGTTGCAAATGAAGGAAATGTTGCTTTGTGATACCTCACATCAATGTTTTTGTTTTTGTTTTCGGCCTGTTGGAGTATTAAAAAAGTATAATTTAAAAGAAAAGTATAGAAAAGTATAATTAAAAAAAAAACAAGACAAAAGCTCCAAATTAAAGCTAACTAATAAAGTCTCAGCAACCAGAGAAACAGAAAATATGTAAAAATTGAATTAAAATGTTTCTATTATGCCAATTAATGAACACATTTGAAAAATCAAGCCAAAATAGCCAACCAGAAAACAAATGAATGAATGGAGAGTGTTTTAGTGCTATTTTTAACTGTAACAATAAGCGAATCATATGACATGCTAAGACATATTTATTTTATAATCAATGAGAGTTACATTTACGGCATTTAGCAGATGCTCTTATCCAGAGCGACTTCCATGTCCTGATTACAGGGACAGTCCCCCCCTGGAGCAACTCAGGGTTAAGGGTCTTGCTCAGGGACCCAGTGGTGGTAGTGCTAGAGGTGGGATTCCAACCTTGATCCATAGGTCTGTAGGCAGGTAGCCTACCACTAGCCCAAATGTAACAGAATAAATGTTTTCAAGTAAAAGACCAGATTCAGATACTATAAGATCAAAAAAGATTCAGACTTTATAATGCTTTACACACTTATATAAAAACTAAAGGGAGTATTTTAGGAGAAGATGGAACATGAAATGAAAATCTGTTGCTGGAAGAAATCGCAAAAGCTGCAGTTCGATGTATTCCAGGTTTTATTGTAAACAACAGCGTTGAGTTGTAGTTCTGTGCACTTTGTTAACTCTTTATTTCCTCTGATGTTTAGACCACAGCTGGACACTGAATGGACATCCATCAGGCTGCCAGCAGAGACCTACTCCATGCTTCTGAGAGGCATGAGTCCTCATACACAGTACCAGTTCATAATGCGAGCTGCCAACATGTATGGAGAAAGCCAGCCAAGCCCAGTTACAGACCCCGTCTGGACACTTAGTGAGTTTGAGGGTGTTTGTCAGTGAACGTGTAAAGTAGTCTCTCTATATCTTTATATATTTTTTCTTCTCTTTCTGTACATCTGTCTTTTTTTAAGAGCCCTGTAACGCCCAAATTTCCCATTCGTGGGATAATAAAAGATCACTCTACTCTAGCTTGGTGTAGACGCTTTCACAGATCTGACCAGATTTTTTCACATTTGTTGAATTTTGTGAAATCACAAAAGCAATCATTTTAAATTAGGCTGTTTCTGCAGCTTTGCAACCATAGGAGGAAAGTAAGGACTTCTAGTGTGAACTTTTACATTGTTTAAATATTAGGGGGCATTTGGGCATCTTAGGGGCATATTAGAGGCAGCTGGGGACTAGGTGTTAGGGAGTTGGTCCCAGGATCTGAAGCTCATGGGTTTGAATCCCAGTCCAGTTGGTTGCCCGAGGTACCCTTGAGCTTCAAATAGCAGCATGAGGGTGAAATGCACAGTTTGTGTTTCGTTGTGGCCCACTGTATTGAAACAAACACTAAGAAAGAACGCTACCGCAGGTCATTCCTACCTGCTGCAATAAGACTCCACAACTCATCATAACATCATAATATAACATTACACTACTTGTTTATTATTGTTATATATTATAATATATATTATTATTATTATTATTATTACTGTATTGTATATTATATTATTATTATTATTATTACATTTATTATTTATTATTACATTTATATTCATATTTTTGCTATATTTATATTTTGCTACTTGTTATTTATATGTATAATTCATTCATAACTTATTACCGTGTATATTGTAGATATGTATATGTATATATATATAGATGTATATAGATAGTTAATTTATTATTTATTTATAGCTCCTCTTTTTTTCTCCTGTACTTGTTCCTGTTCTCTCTCTATATCTTTATATATTTTTTCTTCTCTTTCTGTACACCTGTCTTTTTTAAGAGCCCTGTAACGCCCAAATTTCCCATTCGTGGGATAATAAAAGATCACTCTACTCTACTCTACTCAATGAAGGTTTTCCATTATAAAGGCCTACAGCTATTGGGAATGTTCATGTCTGTGAAGATCTAAGCTGGGATTGTTGCTTGTCATGTTTGGAAAGCAAGCGAGAAGCCTATGCATTCTGTCAGTTCATCAGTCGCTGCCATTGCAGGTGTGCAGGAAGCTGGCAGTGGCCACCAGATGAACCCCCAGCTGAATGGCGATGATTCAGATGACTATGACACTGAAATCTTCACTCCAGAGGTTTGAGGATCTTTTCTGGTGAAATAATGCTTTACTCCTGCATGAAAAGAAACATATACATATATCACTGCTTTTTTCCAGCTGATGCACGACCTTCCTGTAATGCAAGACAGTAGAACAACTTTGGGAAATTCAGCATCTCGTGCAAGCTTAAGTGATGTTACCTATAAGAGGAACACTTCCAGCTTTGACTCCACAACAGCACCTACAGCTAGCAGACCTTACCCCTCATTCTCAAAGCCAGAGACTCCAGCCCCAGTACCCCATGTCCCAGTGAACCACTGGGCAGGGTCAGTGAGGCGGCTGAATGATCTGTCCTGTGAGGACACAGCATGTCCACCTAACAGCGTCTGCCTCGATGACTATGATAATGGAGGCTCGCGCTGCCATTGTGCTCTCGGCCGAGGTGGAGAAACCTGCACAGATGGTGAGTTACCAGGGTCCTTGGTTATATAATGGATTTACATAAAGTTACTTTTTGGCCAGGCCTCTAGCAGTGTGGCTCATCATTAACCTGCTCCTGAAGGCTCGAAACAATCATTAGGAAACAAAGTCATTCAAGGTGTTTCATTGGAAACTGCAGAAGTGGTGATAGGAACCAGACATCTTAAGGATTAATGCTCCCCAAGGTCCCTCATAAAAAACTATTATCACTGTCTGATGTTTGAAAAATTGTCTGTAGTACTTGGCATAATCTGAACCTGTTTGGGATCAGCAGCATTTCCATTTCTTCCAGTCCTTTGCATCTTCCTCTTTCGCACTGACCACATGCATGTCCTCTCTCACCACATCCATAAACCTCCTTCCTCTTCTCTTCTTGCCAGGCAGTACCATCCTCAATGTCCTTCTCCCAATATATAATTGATATATATATAATCTTTGTACATGTCCAAACCAATGCAATCTTATTTCTCTAATCTTGTCTCCAAACTCTCCAGTGTGAGCTGTCCCTCTAATATACTCATTATTAATCCATCCTCATCACTCCCAGTGCAAATCTCAACATCTTTAACTCTGAAACCTCCAGCTCTGCTGTCTGTGTCACCGCCTTCAATCCTCATAGCATAGCTGGTTCTCACTAGCTTCTTATAACCCCTCCCATTCATATCTGCTGCTACTTGTCTGATCACTCCTGATGTTTCTGAAGCCACATGTAGGTTTACTGGTCTCTATTTGTGTTGCAGACACTGTGACCCCTGGTCCTCATCACTGTAATAAAGTAAATAAAGATTTACAGCAAAAATCCATTTCACCATGAGTAACTCTTCCGAATCTTAAAGACTCAATTAAGCAAACATTTAGAATTTCAAATTCCTCTTTTAGTCTTTGATCCTCTCTGTCAGTCACAACCTCCATCACATCAAACACATTCAAAGGTTTGAACCAAACATTCTTTTCCTTTTTCAGCTTAAAAGGAGAACCGCTAGAATACACCATTTGTAGATACACACAGTATATCTTGATGGAAGTAAAGATTTTAATGCTTTTCTATTGGCTGGTAAAATATAGATTTGTGACTATTAAATAAATAAATGCAAGACATCCCCAACATTTCATCCACACCATATGTTTTGAACCAAGGATCACTAATATTTTGTGACGACATACAGGGCACTTCGATGTCACACGGTCCCTCTCCAAGCCATCTCTTTAAGTAAAGTGTTAAAAAGGTCATGACACTGATCTGAACTTGGCAGAAAAAGTGCTGAAGGGCCCAATGCTGGCGTTCTTTGTGCTCTCTCACACTCGTCTCATCGCTGGTGGCAGATGTTAAGCTTACAGATCAGCACACAGGCACTTTGCTTTCTGCTTGACTGGCCTCAGCATCCAGACAGCAGCGGTGACCTTCCCTCCAGCACACAGGGAGAACGTACTCAGGAGTTAGTCTGCAAGGCAGTGTCATGCCCTGTAAAACAATTTGCTTATCCACCTCCACCGATCTGCCTTTCTTGGCCCGGCATACCTTCTTTTCATCCATGTAATTCTTTCTTGTTGAACAGTCCTATCTTTCTGTGAAACAGAGAAACAAATTTGGACTGCAAACTTCACCATTTCTGTGATTTTGTCCAAGGCTTGTAGCTTAAGAAGCTCATAGATTTATCCATAAGCTTATAGATTTACAGACTTATCATCTTGAAGAATTCACCTTTAAATAATCAGACGCACATCACAGCAGGCTGCGCTGAAGTGATCTCAGATAGACTTGCTTGCGTGGTTTCTGACGCAGAATGATTTACTAAAGACAGTAGCAACCATCAAAATGTTTGTCTTTTTTATAACAGTGTGTCACCCAGCATCAGAAACCAAATAAGCAAATACAAATGCAGGTACGTGATGGTTTAGGTGTTTGGTTTACAAAAGGTTTTATGCCAATACATTGTTAAAGGACATAATCTAATAATCTCATTTTGGGTTTCTGTTTGTGTCTGTGTAGCTGTGGCTGTGCGGTTTCCAAAGTTCAACGGATACTCCTACGTGGCCTTTGAACCTTTAAAGAACTCTTATTACTCGTTTGAACTTATACTTGAGTTCAAGGTAAGAAAATGGTTTAGTTCATTTTTTTGCATGTTTGGAATGTCCTAAAACATGAGCACATTTTCAGAAAACTTCTAAAAGTCGATAAAGCCAGTGCAGCTACAGAAATGAGAAGAAAAATGTTATAACTGGTCATTTGTTTGTTGAGAAAAATGATCCAAAATTACAGCTTTAAATGGCAAAAGTTTGTGAACATGAAGGATTAACATTTAATCTGAACTAAAATTAAAGTCAGCGGTTTTCATTCAGTAAGATGACAACCAGGGGTGAGTGGTGAGTCTTTTAAAGTCTGATCACAACACTGGTGCTGAAAGAGCTGAAACTCTTCTTCTTTTGGCTGCTCCAATCAGAGATGGCTACAGTGGACCTTTCGTTTCCATTTCTTCCAGTCCTCTGCATCTTCCTCTTTCAAATCGCCCTGCATGTCCTCTCTCAGCACATTCATAAACCTCCTTATTGTCCTTCCTCTTCTCTTGCCTGGCAGCTCCATCCTCAACATCCTTCTCCCGTTATACTCCTCGCTGAAGTTCTTCATCTGCTTTTAAGATTTAGTTTTTTTAATAAGAAATTCTAAAAGGTTCACAAACCTTCAAGCACAACTGCTTGCACTAATGTGACTAACAATCCATTAAACCTGGTTAAAATGTTTGCTTCTCACTGACATTGCTGTCTTTGAGTACTAGATTAGCAGCATTTTTCTTCTTTCTTGTAGGCGGAGAGTGAAGATGGCCTCTTGCTGTACTGTGGGGAGAATGATCAAGGCGAAGGGGACTTTGCCTCCCTGTCCCTTGTCAGAGGAAAACTTCACTTCAGGTCCAACATATGAGCAGTGCCATTTTATATATTATCAAGTAACCGATTGATGGACGTTTAATATTTTATAATCGATGTGTGCTTGCAGGTACAACTGTGGGACAGGAGCAGGCCACATAATGGCTGGGAGTGGGGTAAAGCTGGGAGTGTGGCACACAGTGACTGTGTCCAGAGAGGGTCTTAATGGCTGGCTAAGAGTGGACAACAACACATCAGTCACTGGACGCTCTGCGGTGAGACACAGTGTGGTTGGCATGTTGGCAACATTTTGATTTCAAATTGACCTGGTTCTGATGTTCAGTAGTGTGCAGGAATCTTGAGTCACCCATCATTTCTTAACATTTTTCTTGGAAAAGAAGACACTGTGTACAGTGGTTTACTGCCTGTGCAAACATGCATGTCAACACAACATATACAGGTTTTAAATACATTACAGAATTACAAAGAATTGTGGGAAACTGTGTAATGGTTGGGCTCATTGTTAGAAAATTGCAGGTTTAATACCCAATGTAGCCACGCCCATCTGTGGCCTGATGTCCCAGAAAGCATAATTGCCTCTCTCTCAATGACTCATGATGGTGTCATGTCAATATTGTGACACATTTCCTTTCCTTTTTTTTTATTTCCTTGACTTGGCTGATATTTCAAAACAATATTTAATGATTTTCTTTGCAGAAAGTTTAGGTGTCAGTGAGATACTGGGCTAAAATACTAAAATATCCTCATTTTTCCTCAAATAGATCCATAGAAATGCATACATTATATCTTTCGCATCCAGGATGTTGTGCTAATTACAGCGTTTAAAAACTGCTTTCAATATCAACATCAGCTGATTTTTACACAAAAAGGTTTGAATATCAGAATATCATCAGAATATCAGCCGTAAATAATAGACGTTTTGTTAATTAGCATTCTCCTCCAAACATGCTGAGGTGCCCATTGACTTTACTTTGCTCTGCTGCTACTGATGAGTGCACTCAGCTGATAGCGCTATTTATGATTGCTGCAAGAATAATGGTTTATGCTCAGAATTGACCTTAATAATATTAAAAATTCTTAATAATGAAAAAATAATCATTTATCAAAAGCATCAGATTGTGCTGAGCCAAGCGAAATGATCTGCTGTTACTAAGATATACTGACTTTACACAAGTAAAAATGAACCGTCTTAATGAATATAAGAATTTAATATTCTTACAGTATGATCTAGATTTAGGATAATTTCTCTTGAAAAAGTGTCCTTTTTTGCATTGCAGTGTATAATTATTGGCCAAATAAAAAACAAAGACTATTTTCATTTTAATTCCTATTTTATTCCAGTTGAAATGATGAACACATGTGAATCATCTAAAGTCGGGGTGCCTTGATGTCAGCTTCAACATCCGTTCTTTGTTCATAGTGATAACTTATGACCTAGGCTGATTAGTTTTTTGACTACCTTTACTTCTGTAAAGCAGTAATCGGATACTGTTCTGCTTTTCTTTCTCTTCCCACACGGCAGGGCGAGTTCACTAAGATCACCTTTCGCACTCTGCTTTACCTTGGTGGATCACCCTCCATTTACTGGCTGGCCAAGGTGGCTGGGACCAACCGGGGCTTCCGGGGCTGCATCCAGAGGCTCTCTGTCAATGGCAGGATGATTGACATGAGGCTATGGCCTGTGGGGCATGCTCTGAGCGGGGCAGACGTAGGTGAGCAGAGCAAGTCAAGGAATGTGTGTTGCCCCCTTCAACCCCTCACCTCTCCTTTCTCTCATATTGCTCTCATTTAGAGGGGCTAAAGCAGAGCAGACCTGTGTTCCATTCATGTAGCATCAGTGGGCTTGACTGTTCTGTGGTGCCCTCTTTTGGTGCATTATGAAACTATAGTCTTCAAATATACACTCTAATAGCTAGCACTCAAATACTGTATGACTGGAATACCTTCCCCACCCCTGCTGTTAGGATTGTTGTGCTGTTTTGCTGAGTGTAATATGTATTTGTGGTGGCAGGGGAGTGCAGTGACAATGTGTGTATGGGTGTCAAATGTGAGAACGGAGGCGTGTGCCATGCACACCGGGCAGACAACTACGTCTGCCTCTGTCCACTTGGCTACAGAGGTCCATGGTGCCAGGAAGGCAAGTGAAACCCTCACCAAGCAATAAAACACTTTCAGCTTTGTAATAAAATTGTGCAATCAGACTGACAGCATCTTTATTCACTTTGCAGCTTTCTTCCTCTTTCTCCCTCATTTTAATGAGACTCTGGCTTCTTACCTGAGCGTGGCCTGGCCGCAGCCTTCGTGGCACTTCCTGTCCTTTGTGGAGTTTGAGATGACCTTCTTGCCTGCAGCCTATGATGGCACTCTGCTCTACAGTGAAGATTCAGACAGCAGAGACTTTTTGTCTGTGACCATGGTGGGAGGATACGTAGAGTTCCGCTTTGACTGTGGCTCAGGAACCACTGCTATCAAGTGTGTACTGCTATGATCAGTGGCATATAAATGCCCCAGGTCAAAATGGCATTTAAGGAATGAAATAAACTTTTTCCGACCACTATCCCAGCCCATCAATAACCAATTTTCAGCCAAAACCCCTCAATAACCAATATCCCAACCACATATTCCAACCCATAACCAATATCCCAACCACATATTCCAACCCATAACCAATATCCCAACCACATACTCCAACCCATAACCAATATCCCAACCACATACTCCAACCCATAACCAATATCCCAACCACATATTCCAACCCATAACCAATATTCCAACCACATACTCCAACCCATAACCAACATCCCAACCACATATTCCAACCAATAACTCAATCACATATTCAAAACAGTAACTAATCCCCAAACCACGTATTCAAAAACAAATAACCTAGGGTTAGGGTTAGAAATAAGTTTAGGGTTAGCAATAGGGTTATCAACAACTTAACTACATAATAAAACCAATGACTGGTATCTCTAACAAATAATAAACTAGTACCCCAAAAATATGCTAATATTTTTTTATAAATAACTAATACATTGAGTGTGTTTGAATAAAGTGTGTATTTAAAAGACTCTCAGGTGAATCTGATTTGCTCATCAGAGAATTTTGGGCAAACTTATTAAAGCATGCCATCATTAAGGAACATTGGGTGCCCAATGACATTCATGGATTTCCAGCACAGTTTGGTAGTTCCCCTTCTCGTCAGATTGTTCTCGTCCCCTTCTCGTCAGATTGTTCTGCACTCTAGATCTCCAGGACCAGCATTAGGGAACCGCTGCACTATGGCTTTCTTAAGTGGAAACAATCATTCGAGCACCAGTGGACTACTGGTATAGTAATAGGCCCCAAGATCAGAGGCTTGTAGGGTTTGAGTCCTGATCATTGGGCCACCTTGAGGTTCTCTTGAATATCGGCTGCCCTTGACTCCCCCACACCGCCTCCCAGGCGCTGGCTGTATGGCTACCCGCTGCTTCACTTGGTAACAATGTTAACACAGCAGAAGCATTTTGGTGTGCTCCAAGTGACAAATAGTCACTTTCACTTACACCTTGTGCTGAAAAACGCTGAAGCTGGGTGGGTGGTTAAATTGGGAAAGAGCTCCATCTAGCTGCAGAAGCCATAAATTACAGCTTCACTGTCATGTTTTGGGCAGGAACCATGTACCATGTTTTGTAGAAGTATTCTGACTGGCTTAAACAATTGTATCCAACTCACAATGAATGGACGAATAGAAATTGTCCAATATTCGGGTTCAGTAACCAAGGTTCCATTAAAAATATTTTTTATTCTTATATGAATTTACTGTTTGTCCATCACCAGTTGTACTTTATAGTGTGTGAAAAATGAAATCACAAATTGGGTGACAGACGTAGAAGCACTAGTTTTAAGCTACATGAACAGATGCTTTTTGTTTGTTAAGGATTTTCTCAATGATAGCTGCAATGCTGAATGCATCCTTTTGTATTTTAGATGCTGCAGGGCAGCAGTGACATTTGTCCATTTTCTCCCTGTAATTGCAGAAGTGAAGAGCCAGCCAGTCTCTTCAGATGGCATGAACTGAGGGTATCTCGCACAGCCAGGCTTGGGATTCTGCAGCTGGATAACCAGAAGCCTGTGAAGGGCATGGCTGAGGTAGTGCCAACTTTCAAATAAAGCCTACTTTATTGTGGTGCAGATTTATTACAACTTCAGGTCTGACGGCACTTTTCGGCTTCTTGTCAGGGAGCCTTCACTCAGATAAGGTGCAACTCTCCACTGTATTTTGGAGGTGTACCAAACTACGACCTCACAAAGGACAGTGCCTTGGTGCAAGTGCCCTTTACTGGGAGCATTCAAAAGGTATACACTATACTTGACTTGGGTGTGGGTTTTGATTTAGTGTCATCTATGGGGTAGTGGTAGGCTAGTTGTTAGGGACTAATGGAATGGTTGTGGGTTCGAATCCCAGGGCAGTAGGCTGCTCTGAGTTACCCTTGAGCAAGGTACCATCCCCAACACTGTTTCCCAGCTGCTTTATGTATGGTCGCCTCCTGATACACTGTGCGTATCTGCTAAATGCAGAGGAAGCATTTCACGAGTGCTGTGCTATACTGTCTTTACAATGTCACCTGTGTGCCTTGTCCTGCTAGGTTATTGTGAATGACCATGTAATTCGTCTGACTGCTGGTTCAGCAACAGGGGTGAATGTAATGAATGCGGCCCACCCATGTGCAGACGGCCCGTGTGCCAATGCTGGAGTGTGCCAGCCAAAACATGACGGCTATGAGTGTGACTGCCCACTGGGGTATGAGGGAAAGCACTGCCAGAATGGTAAATCTAAGCACATCTTTGTTGGCCTTCTTTTCTGGCCGTAAAGAGCGCCTCATCTGTTTGTTAGGATCTGATTAAAAGAGCTAATGTTGGAATTACTGCACTGAAAGAAAGCATCAATGCCAACAGTGTGCCATTAATTTTGTTTAATCTGGTATGTTGCGGAAAGCTTTTCTCTCTACTTTTTTGTCTTAAATGAAAATGAACCTGCTGTTTAATGTGTGGCTTTGGCAAAAGCAGCCCAACGGGCAACCTGGTTACTAACCAGGCTGCCATATGGCCTGTTTGGATATTTAAAAACGGCCCTACAATGGAACCATCACAGTTGTAGTTCACACATTTATGCAGAATATATATAGAATTATTAGGGAAATGATTTTGAAGATATTTATCAAGGCACAAGCATACTGTCCTTGTTTACATTCTCTCATTTTTTATTGGACCAACCAAGCTACTCTTAAGTAGGTCCCAGACACCATAAACATTTACTCTGCGGTTCCGGGCCAAGGAAATTGTACTTTATTAGTTATACCAAATGTTCCCATGAAAATTTCCCCAGGGCATGAGACAACTTCTGTTTTTGATCTCTTTTGGTGTGAAAGTAATTTTTCCTCCAAGAACTGATGCACGAAATGCCAGAATTTGAGTTTAGCTTGGACTGAGATTTGTTGGATGAGAGAAGATCGCTTTAGTCGGCCTTATTTGGTTTGACACAAGATTTCTGTGAGTGTGAGGTTTAGTACTAGTAGTAACAAGGCCGATCTATTCTAGCTTTAAATATGGCTTTTGGAACTTTGCATCACCTGGTGGCTGTTAACTGGTAAAAAGATGTTTTTCCTCTAGCAGTGACTGGAGCTGTTATGATTCCACACTTCACCGGCAGGAGCTACCTCATGTACGACAGCAAGGACGTCTTGAAGAGGTAATCTTTTCAAATGTTATCAAGGTAGACAAACACTGGGAAGTTCTGCACATCAGACAAAATCATTCCTGCTTTGTTCTTTCTGGGCAGATTATCGGGCTCCAGGACCCACATACAGATGCATTTCAGAAGCACAGCTCAGGAAGGCCTGTTGGTATGGATAGGTGACATGACCATGCGGCCTAACAGTGACTACTTGTTTCTGGCTGTACATGCTGGAGCAGTTGTCTTCAGGTTTGTAATTAATCCACATCTTTCTGCAACGCCAGCACAAAAAATGACATAGATGCACAAACATTTCCGTGTTTGATGCAACTTGCTAATCTGAAATTGTTGTGACTAAAAGCATTTTTACTCTAATATGGTAAGGGCAATATACAGACTGAGGAGATTTGGGAATGCACAAAATGCAATGGTGAAAACAGTTACTGGGTGAAACAGAACCACATTTAAAAAGGTAAAGTAGAGTAAAGAGTACATTTTAAGTATTATAAGAGCATTTTGATTCAATAGTACTGAAAGTACAGCACTGCGCAAAGACTTGAGCTTCATTTCTTCATATTTTGTTTCAAAAGAGCCAGACTTTATTTTTATGTTTAAGTTTTTGGCTCCTATTTTGAGCCCAGTCTTTCTTTACCCATACACTCACACATGTGCAGCAACAGACAGCTATTGAAAGCACCATGGGAGCAGTGATGGGGACGGTACCTTGATCAAAGGTTCTCAGAGCAACCTACTGGTAAGGGATTCGAACTCCCTAACCACTAGGCCACCGCTGCCCAAGCTGCCCTATATTGTCTCATTTTCCTACAAAATATTAAGATATTAGGGGTGGTTCTTGATTTTTACAAAGTGCTGCATAAAAAGAGTAAAACTTTGTAAAATTTGAACAGAATGTGAAAGAATTTAGAAATTGTACAGTTTTAAAGTGGGGCAGTGGTGGCCTAGTGGTTAGGGCATGGCCACATGATCGGTGGATTGGGGGTTCGAACCCCTTCCCAATAGGTTGCCCTGCGGTACCCTTGAGCAAGGTGCTGTCCCCGTCTCGCTCCTCCCTGCGATGGGCTGGCGACCTGTCCAGGGTGCGTCCCCCGTCCTCGCCCTGTGTGCGCTGGGATAGAGCACAGTACACAGTGAAACGAAATAACGTTCCTCCAGGACCCTGGTGCTACACACAAGACAAGACACAACACAAGACGGGGCAACAAGTGCAGACAAGACAGACAACAACAGACGGCATGACAGACAGTACAATCATCCGTAGAGGGCTGCAGTGTTGTGGAACAAAGCAGCCCAGGTAAATCACAGTGTGGCAGTGTGGTGGAGCGGTGTTACTGATAAAGTGCAGGAGTGCAACATGAGATAAATAAATAAATACAGGGTGACAAAGTGGACTGGGTTTAAGAGTTCAACAAAGTGGACTGGGTTTAAGAGTTCAGATATTGGCGGTTTAGGAGTTCAACAGTCTGATGGCCAGGGGGAAGAAACTATTTCCCATCCTGGAAGTGGAGGCCCGTATGCTGCGGAACCTTTTCCCGGACGGCAGGAGGGAGAAGAGAGTGTGGGATGGGTGGGAGGGATCATCCACAATGCTGGTTGCTTTGCAGATGCAGCGAGTGGTGAAAATGTCCTGTACAGAGGGCAGAGAGACCCCGATGATCTTCTCAGCTGTTCTCACTACCCGTTGTATGGACTTGCGGTCTAAGACGTTGCAGTTCCCGTACCAGGCAGTAATGCAGCCGCTCAGGATGCTCTCAATGGTTCCTCTGTAGAAGATGGTGAGGATGGAAGGTGGGAGATGGGCTTTCCTCAGTCTGCGCAGGAAGTAGAGGCGCTGCTGGGCTTTCTTTGTGATGGAGGTGGTGTTGAGGGTCCACGTGAGGTTGTGAGTGATGTGAACACCAAGAAACTTGGTGCTCTGGACCATCTCCACAGGTGAGGTGTTGATGATAAGTGGAGTGTGGTCCTGACGTGCTCTCCTGAAGTCAACAACCATCTCTTTAGTCTTGTCGACGTTCAGAGACAGGTTGTTGGTTCTGCACCAGTCCGTCAGCTCTTGTATCTCCTCTCTGTAAGCTGCCTCGTCTCCACCGCTGATCAGACCCACCACGGTTGTATCATCAGCGAATTTGATGATGTGGTTCGAGCTGTGCTTGGCTGCACAGTCGTGGGTCAAGCGGCAGAAAATGGCTGACTGACAGTTTTAAAGTTTATAGTGACAATTTTTGCATAAACAAAAATGAGCATAAACGTTTTTGAAGTTCTCAAGTTCTTGAAACAATGATGCACCCATGATAATAATAAAAACATCATTATGTTTTACAAATCTCCATTAGGAAACCATTATGATGATATATTTATGATAATAAAAACCCATGATAATCACATAACCACGATAATACTTAACTTGTGATGAACCTAGAAAAGCCTGTAATGACTTAATGTGCATATGCCTAGTGCTGAGGGAGTTGTACCCGCATCGGAAGATTGTGGGTTCGATTCCCTTGCCAGTAGGTTGCCCTGAGGTACCCTTGAGCAAGGTACCGTCCCCAATAGCTGCCCACTGCTGCACGGTGTTTGTGTGCATGGGTTAAATGCAGAGGTCCGATTTCGTTGTGGTTCACTGTGTGCTGTGCTGTGACCTGGCAATGACGAGGGTCGTCACTTTCACTTTCACTTTAAATTATGACTCCCCTGCAGTTATAACCTCGGAAGTGGCACTAAAACACTCACAGTGAATGGGACGTTCATCGATGGCAGATGGCACAGAGTGAAAGCAGCCAGGTAACAGCCTCAGTCTGGCTCCTTTTTATATCTACATCTTGATGTTAGTGTGTATTGAAAACAGAATCAGAAACATCTGCTATTGTAGTCTTAACTGTCTTTAATTTAAATATCTTGTCTTCAGAGATGGACAGATAGCCAAACTCAGTGTGGACAACTCCACCACCAAAGTGGGAAAATCTCCTGGAAGAATGAGACAGCTCAACACCAGTTGGGCTCTGTATGTAGGTGAGCTGTTAAAGGTATAGATCTGGAAATGTATATTAGGAAAAGGTACAGAACTGAAATGTCCATCTGCATTGATTTTAGTTTGTATTCCATTTTTATTCCATTATTTGTAATTCCGCAAAGGACTATTTTACTAGGCTGTTCTCAAGGAAACATATACAAAAGTTTAAATATATCTTTTTTTATTTTCAATCCAGGCAATTATTATGGTGCAAGTTATTCAGTGTCAGCATTTAAAAGAAAATCATGCATAAGCCAAATATAGCATTTAGTGCATTCATCATTCTCCTTCACAGTATTAGAACCTCCATTCAGAGGAATCGCTTCTGCAGAAATATGCAAGGATGCTTTTTCATTACACTTTTTACACCCTAAAGTTCAGTCTTAGCAAAGAGTTTTAGTCATTAGTCTCTTAAAACTTCCTCCGAATTTAATTTGTCTGGTTTTGGTGTTTTTCTTCTTCAGCTTCTTTGGTCTGGTCTGGTTCCTTTTCTTGTTTTTGTCTTCTTGGGCAACTATACATCCCTTCTAATTCCTTCTGTGATTGAGGATCAAGATGGCTAGGATCGATGATGTCATTTTTATCAAATTTAAATCATATATATCACTTTGACGGGAAATCAAATCGCACTAATGCTTAAATCCCACAATAATAATTGAAGTCATATTGAATTGGGGCGATGCTTCGTGATGCACTAATTTATTTCCTTAAGGAGGATCAGTATGAATTGTTCAGAGACGAGTGGGAATGACATGGCTGGTGAAAGTTCCTTTCTTTTTTAGGTGGAACGAAAGAATCTCTCCTCCACAGGCCGTACCTGCGTGGCCTGGTTGGCTGCATCTCCCACCTCACTCTGTCCACTGACTACCACATAGCACTGGTGGAGGATGCCTCTGAAGGCAAAAACATCAACACATGTCTTCAGTGAGGCCTACCACCTCATCACATGATCCCATCAGATGTTGGATCATTAACAGAGGAGTAACGTTAACCCCTCCTGGAGGAACGGCGATTTCGCAACTTTCCCAAAGCCTCATGACGGTTATTGGACGATGGAGCATTGCTCACCTCCAACAGCGGAGAACATTTGTTTAATCTCTCATAGTTTGTGTACTTGTTGCGAACGTCCACATAAGTGGCCTTCGGTGAGTTTACAAGGCTTGCTGGAATTATTATTGTGAAGGTGTGGTATTTAGCCTTGGGTTGTAATCATCTCTTAATGATGTGGAATTCCTTGATTTCACTGAAGCGTTCTCATGAATGGCCAAATACATACAAACAGTTCTGCACAGTGTGGTTGCGGTTACGAGAGCTTCAGAATGTTTTCATTCTTCAGATGTCATCCTGTTCACATTTTGATTTCTTTCAAAAAAGTCTCCAATGGTCGCCTATTCAAAGCCACCAAAATCGAGGTCATTGCCGCAGACGTGTGGGTTTGAGGAATTGCTTCTGTTGTGTGCAGACATATTGTCACAGTTCAAGTTTGGAAGTAACGACTGCCCCTAATGAAGAAACTAACCCATGCTAAATGTTATGGCATAGTTTTCCTCCCTGTAGGTAAAGTACGTTTGCTCCAGAGGTGATCAACCAAGGGTATAGGAATGCTAAGCACTAGAATCTTTAGGTCACTGTGATACAAGCCTATTCAGATAAACTGAAGTTCATAAAAGAATGTGGAATGAAAAGGCTAAATATTGTTGGAGCACTGCATGTTAGGTACTTTTTGTTTTGTCAGTTGTGCCATTCCAATCAGGGCTTTGGTCTGATTGCATGGCTTTCAGAAGCTTTATAATCCAACCTTGAACTGCACTCTCTTTTTAGAAACTTTGTAAAATAAATATATAACGATAAACCCAACCCTAAATGTCTTCTGGGATTATTATTGATTATTGATCCCTTGGGTTGAGGCTGTTGACTCTTGATGTGATCTCAGACGTATAGCGGAATAACATGAGAAACACAAGATTGAGTCTTTTATCCTAAGTAGTGTACTAAATGAGTGTAATAAATGATGTTTAGTGTTTTTTAGCTTGTTTCACGTGCTCCCTGCAGCTGGAACTACAACTAATGAACACTTCTTTCCAAATCCCCTCCCGTCTACAATCCTGTTAAAAGAGACATCGTGTTATAGGGGATGAACAGGTATTCCGACCAAGGAGAGATGATTGTCTCATCCTTTTCTACACTATAAATCCAGCTCAGTTTATGGGTGTCAGTAGACACTCAACCAAGCAACTGAACATGCTATAAGTAAGAGTGCAATCTGAATTTAATTCAGATCATTTTTAGCAGTGGTTCCTAAACATTGTCGTCAGCTCAAAAGATAACTTTCTTCAACACTTTGAGAACCACTCCTTTAAAGGAACAATTTGCCCAAAAATACTAATGGAAAAACAACGGCAAATGTCTGGAAGTGCACACTCAAGTATTCTTTCTCAAGCGTACATTTACATGACTGGATGTTCATAATGCTTACACTCCTGCAAGCCCTCCCAGGCTGGTGCTTTAGCCTTAAGGAACTCTGCCAGGATCTTCTCATACACATGGTTAACTCAAGGGATGGAGTTAAATTGAGCTACCTCCTGATCTCACAGCAAGAAGGATCTGGGCTGGAGTCCCAGCCTGGGAGGCCTGGGAGTTTGCTATTTTCCCCATGTCTGTTTGGGTTTCCTCCAGGTGAACTGGAGATGCTTAATTGCCCCTGTTTTTGACCTACCTAGAATGTTTCTCTACATTTACCCTAGGAACACTGGTTTGGATAAGTGGCTCCAATAATCAGTGAAAATGAATAGCACACAGTGTGGCACAACAAAATGCTTCTGTACATTTATCCCATCCATCAAAGTGAAGCAGTGGGGAGCCATACATCCAAGAAACTTGCTCAAGGGTACCTTAGGGTGACCTACAAGTCCAGGACTTGAAACCACACCCTTTGACTATATCATCTGGTACCTTACCATAAGGCCACCTCTGCCTCTACCCCCACCACTACATCTAATGGAGGTATAGATAATTTTCCCTAAGTTATGGGTGAAACTGAATAAAAGCTGTTGGGCAATAATCATCATGTTTGAATGATAGGAATAGGCTGCAAGCACTCATTTATCCATATAAACATTCTTTAAGGAGCTGGATTTGCATGCTTGCATGACTGTGTCCATGTAACAGTTTAAGATTTTTTGGTAAAGCCACAGATACAGCTGAAGTCCACTGGGCACTTCTGATATGCGTGGCTGAAATGGGCAAGAGGCTGCAAATGGACATCACTTTTTGAAAAGGCTTTGCATTCTCAAGCATGGCCACAACAGTTTTATGCTTTGCCACTACACAATACAGGGCAAATCGCATGGTGCATGGTGCATGGGATGGTGGTGGTTTAGTGGTAGCATACTTGCCTATGGACCAAGAGGTCGTCGCTTCAACTTCTACCTCCAGCAGTACCACCACTGGGTTCCTGATCAAAACCCTTAACCTCAAGTTGTTCCTGCTTAATGTAAATGTGCAAAGAGCACAACAAACCTAAGCTGAACCTTAAGGCAGCCTGGTCAGCTGATCTCAAATCCCTGAACATAAATACAGATTGCTTGATTGCAACACAATATGTCATGACTATATGTTGCTATAGATCTGGATTATATGAGTAAGTGCTGCAAAAAATGGAAAAATGAAGACTGATTTCTAATTCCTATTTGCCAGCTTGATGACTGGAAGTATCTACCAAGACCCACTTGGCCTTAATGTTATTTTCTAAATTGTCACCTTCATTACTGCAAAAAAATCCATAACAACAAAAAAACACAACAGTACAGTTAGCACGGGTTGAAAGTAACAAGGTGGGGCTAAGTGTAGGGTCATTTAAAGTCTATCATTTAAATTTTCTTTATGACAATGCTCCATTGAAAGTTTGGGTTACGGCGTGATATCTCCAGGCTGAAAATATGGGTCTTGGGCAATTAGCTTGCTTGGCTTGTTATAATGGCAACATTGTGAGGATACTCAAAGGCTTTACTGCAGACCTTCACCCTAAAAGTGTATTTTGCTGCAATAAGAGGGCTTTTGTTTTGCAGGCCCTTAGCCCATGTCTACTCCCTCATCTCTCCACTCTTAACACGACATGATGAATGATGTTGGCTTGTTGGCTCTGTTCCTCTTCCATGCGCTCCGAGTGTGACCTCCACTCCTACGCACTCGCCTTGCTTTCTCCATCCCTCATCACTCCATGGACTCTCCCTATTGCTTGCAGCTTTTATAACACATTTCCTCCAGTCTTCCTCTCCTTATGCTTTCACTCTTGATATGTCCTATAGGCCCCCCGAGATGACATTTTATAGCAGGCGCTTTACCTTCTGTCTGTGTTATACAAGCTTGTCCAAAGAGCATCCAAATCAATCTCAAAAGACAACGCAGCAGGAGAGCCTATCAAATTTCCAGATTTATCCATGACTTTGTTGTGTAACATGGTTTTTTCTTTTTCATCCAGCAGACTGAAGCATGCTAACTCCATTTATGGACATATGCCTCTTATATATTTATCTGGTTAAGCATTTGGGATTGTGGTGAAGCGAATACCTGCCCTGGTGAATTAACTGCTATCTCTTGAGGCCTTGAACATGATTCATTAATCCGTTTATTCAGTGAGAGAGATTCCTGACTGACATAGGCAGTCTTAACAGCAGCTGGATTGTCAGCAGTGCGTGACAGACTGGCCTACGGGATTAAAGCCTGTTGACTAAAGTCGCAAGAATGTTCCAGCCTCGCATCCCTACAGCAAACAGCCGGGAGCTTTTTACAGCAGGTGTCAATGACAGTTTGATTCAGCTAATTTGATTCAGCTTTGCTCTCTCACTCTCTTCACCGGCCTCGAGTTTAAAAAGTTGATTTGATCTGATTGATGCTGACTTGTTCATTTGGTCTACAGGACCAGACAGTACATTTTAGATAGCTTAATAAGAAGGCACAGATGCTGTCGATGCTAGTGACCATGGCTGGAAATTTCATTTCACTGTGGAGGAGGGACATTAAACAGACTAATTTCTCGGGAGTGATTTCTGAGGGCAACATAAAAAATATTGCCAAAAGTAGTCAATTTTATGTAGAGGAGATCCTTTTACTATGACATTTGTAGTCTCTTATCCTTTCTCTGCCATGCTGGCAACCTGATAAATCATATGTCTTCCTGGTTTGTTTACAGTAACAGAGAGCAATGTCCATTTACTGGTATGAAGCTAATAAATATAAAGCTCATTTACATTTACTGGAACTAAAGCAGAAGAGCAGTCCATCCATTGTGAAATTGGGGGAGATTAGGCTGGATACCTGCTTACACAAACATGGGCTGCATGCTTTAATAGATGTGGCTGACCTGTATCAGTACCGTGCAAACCAGAGCAGTCTGATTACACAAGTGTAAAAGTGGTATTTGTTGTGTGGTGGAAGTAAAGGAACATGTTTGATCAGCTATTTTTAGGAACAATTTGCAAAGAAGCTTCTTACTGCAGCAAAAAAATAAGACACTGAAAGTTGTAGCAGCCTCAGCAGTGGACCTAAAAACTGTAAAGCAGGAGGGCAAAATGGTCGCTTGGAATTTGATAATTTTATAATCGGCTTTGGGTTGAAATCCTGTCTTTCTTTCTTTAAATTTTACAGAACAAGATAAATCGTGAGGAACATCCCTCACATAGGAATGTCATTCTAGATTTTCTGGCCTGCATAAATTGGTCTGAGATCAAACTTGGGATGTCTTCACAAGCCTCAGATATCTGGGCTTCATTTTAAACTGCGTGTTAAACCGTATTAATTGGTAACTGCAGGATTAGCTCTAACAAACAACTGTTTTAGAGGTTCTAGCAGAAAATACAATTATGAGAGCGATGTGTTGTTTCCTCATTTATGGACCATGTTTCAGCTCTCATGGCCCAAAACGAAGCTTTAAAAGAGCTGCCAGCTTTTAGATTTTCAAATAAGCTATGGTTAACAGGCATCTCCAGAAATGTCCCTGCTTTTAACTGTGAATTGAAAACAGACTGGGTTAGAAAGACTGTGCAGCAGATGGGCATGCGCCTTGCTCTAGTTTAGTAATGTAATTCATTTTTAAGCTGCAATGTGGACCAATGTAGTGAGTTGTAAGGGGGCGGCATGTAATACTCAGTTCTATCAGCTGGTCTTCGCCATAATTTAGTACAGTACAACAGCAGCCATAGAAAAATACATGAAAAAAAAACTGGCCACCTTAATTTCTTCGATGCAATGATAGAAACATCGGATGTTTTACTTAAAGAAACCTGTCACTGTTCAGCATCATGTTTGGGGAGTCTTGCCCCAAACATTTTTACGCTTGGCAAAGTGAGCCTATCTAACAAACTTTTCAACTCAAACCAGCCTGGACCAAGCAATCCAAGAGCCTCGACCTTTTTATTCACATCAGTGCTAAACAGAAATGCCAGAAAGTCCTGAACATTCCTGCTACGCACCTTCAGCCAATCCAGTGCATCCAGACATTGCTTTCCATGCCTGATTTTCAAATTATATTGTTTGCCAAAAGTGATAAATGCAGATGATGTAATAAACAATCAGCAGGACCAAGATCAACACATTCTGGAACTTCTGGACCTGGTAACCAATGGAGGTACATTTAGAAATAATATATAGTAATCAAACTATAGATCTGAAAACAACATACTGATGGGAACGTGGGAATTGGGAATATGCACCATGTATAGCAAGGCTAAAATAAGCTCATATCATGACAGGGAATGAAGAAAGTGCTTAAATAATGCCGTAATGTTTAATTTCCATTAGCAACTGGTTCATTGACTGGTTTCCCTTTGACAAGGGGACGAACCACCACAAAGTCACAAGCATTAACCATATACAAGAGAAAAGAATGGAAACATGTCCTAAAATAACATGTAGCTTTAGGATCCTGCTCTAATTTTGATCCAAGGTGTCGTTAGGTTTTCTAGATAGTTGATCATCTGGAATCAGTTGTTTCTTCACTGTTTCATGCCAACTGTTAGATGACTTCACTCTGCTGGAATGATTTAAACATAGGTCATTACGTGTCTCAAAAAAGCCAATAACTATGCTCTCAAACTGAAAGTGAGAGCCAATAACTTTGTCCTTCAGTCTGGAAAACTGTTCTTCAACAGTACAAAAGTCTAGCTCTTTGGAAGCAAAATATGAAGAGATGAATGGTGGCTTAAGAATACTTCTGCACAGTTCTGTTTTTGAATCACTGGTATAGATTTTCAGCTTTGATTTTCTTGTAGTTGATTGATTATGAAGCCTGCGCAGCTGAACATCAAGCAGTCCAAGGTGGATGTCCAAAAATAACACCAACCTCCACCCTACTGTGAACACATTCGTTCTTAAGTTAATATGTTCTTATTTGGTCTTATTTATATTTGTCCCACCAATATTGTATTGGCTCTTATAAATTATGATGATTATTTAGTACCTAAATTACAAATTTTGCTATTTATACCCATCAGCAATTTCATATCCTGTTGTGTGGCTATACATTAATTAAACAATTTACAACACCAAAAATACCAGTTAATCCATCTTGCTTTTTGTGTGGATTATTGTAGCCTTTACTTAAAAAGTATTGCTATTTATAGTTGGGGTCAGCCATGGCCAGATGAGAGTTTGCAACCAGAGGGCTGACAGCTCAGTCTCCTGGGCCTGGTGGACAAATATGGGGGCAGAAGTCAAGCACTTCCCAATCCTGCATCCACGGCTGAAGTGCCCTTGGGCAAGGCACCTAACCCCACGACTGCTCCCGGGGCTGGTGTTCCAGCCCACTGCTCCTGGTGTGTGTGTATGTGTAAGGTGTTCTTGGGATGGGTTAAATGGAGGACAAATTCACTGCTCATAGTGTGTGTGTGTGTGTGTGTGTGTGTGTGTGTGTGTGTGTGTGTGTGTGTGTGTGTGTGTGTGTGTGTGTGTGTGTGTTTACAAGCACAGGAATTTAATTTCAAAATTATTTTATGTCAGCTATTTAACAAGTTGCTTGAAGCTTGCATGCTCTCATGTTTTCAGGTTTCCTCAGAGTGTTTCTCCACGTTCTGGTCTATGAGCGCAGGTCCCAGCCATCCCCATCGTCCTGATGAAGATAAGCAGATCATGTGATTGACGAAAGGCTGGTGAGTCGAAATGGTAAATCATATTTGGCGGTACGTGAACACAGAATGAAATCGATAGGTTTCAGAACTAATCAGTTAACACATGGCTGATTTTCCATAAACACGTTTATTTTTAGATCTGAGGTTGAGAATCGCTTTAAATACTAGACATTGTGTTGGGACCCAAAATTATAAAGACCACTTAGACAACTAAAGGAGAGCCAGATGTTTCTGTGGAATATTTCAAACAGCTGCTGTAACTCATCTGAGACTTCTTTTGAGACTGTGATGTTGTTGCTTTTGCACTGAAACCTAATGTGACCATCACAGAAATGGAATTTTATATATTAATTTGAGCTTTTTTCGCCTTATGCCTTGCATCTGAGAACTTGCAGTGAGGAGCATTGTCACTGGTTCATGTCTTTTGGCAGATGGTTTTGCCAAACACTAGAGGGCACTCCCATAATCCCAAAATCAAAGGGTTTATATGAAGCTCATTTGTAAATAATGCTTTTTATGCAGAAAGATGCTGCATTTCTATACAGAACAGTGCAAGGTATCAACATGGCTGGAATATTTAAAAATGCATTTCAGTTTCAGTTACAGGACTTTCTAACTGTGACTTATCTACACTCATGACAGCAGTGAGCACCAATAGCCAATGAGCTGCTCAGCTCATCTCACCAACCAATCAGCTCACAGTACCCAGAATGCTAGCGTTCTTCTGCCCAAAACTGTTTAGAAAAGGAGAAATTCCGTTATTCTCTTCCACTAAGAACATTCCTCTTGTGAAGAACAAGAAAATTAGATCAAGTTTTAGAAACTTTTTAGCCTTTTACAATTAATACTCATAAAAGAGAAATCCAAATCCTTTGCTATTTTTAGACTAGTTCAGATCATTAACTTTTTAAACTTTTTTTATTAAAAATGTAATATTGGCATCTGCTTTACATCTATTTACAGAGAAGTTGATCCCTGTCAAGTGAAAGTGACTATTTTTTGGCATTGTGAAACGCAGCACAGCACACAGTGAGACACACCACAATTCAGACTCTGCTTTTTTACCCATGCACACCGTGCAGCAGGGGACAGGTATTTAAAGCACCCGGGGAGCAGTGATGGGGACAGTACCTTGCTCAAGGGTACCTCAGGGCAATCTACTGGTCTGGGATTTGAACCCATGAACCCACCATTTCAATACTGGGGCCTAGTCCCTAACCACCGCTGTCCCAACTCAAATAATTAAAAATATATATATAAATAAATTAATTAATTAAAAAATTTATCACTTTAAATTTGAATTTATCACTTTAAATCAATCACTTTAAATTTGACATTTTTGTGATACAACACAAAATAAAAAACTAATATTTTTGGCATCTTATGGCATAACATTTATGATTTTTCCAAGTGGGCTGATGCTCTCTGAGGCATTGTAAGGTTTGCAAAGAGTGTATGTCTAACCTTAAAGGTGCTTGAGGTCCAAATGTATGCCTTAAATAATTTATTTTATAGAGAAAAGGGAGCAGATTTGTACCTTTTCATCCCCAATACATTTTAGCACAACATTAACACTGAAAGTCTGGGGTCAGGATGGGTTTATGTCCTCCTTATTAGTATTATTATATTTTCTGAGGTTGTAACCTGACAGTGACAGATATAATGATGCACATCTAAAAGTGGGATTATGATTCGTCCCTTTCTCTGGTTTCATGGCTGGTTATAACGCTCTGCCGAGTCTGGTCATCAGCTCTCACTGCAGGAGGAGTGTTAAAGTGCTTCGCGCTTGCTCACACTAGAGCCTCTTAGGGGGGCTGAGCAACGTGGGCAGTGGAAGCATCAGGATCACCGGGCAAATCCTTTCCCAACTCATCCTTAATCAGTCCTCCAGAGCAACCGGTGATTAGCCAGTCCCACTCTCTGACTCTCTGCACATGCAAGACTACAGTCCAACAGCCAAGCTCAGAGGAAACGGATCTGTTCAAACCAGGGATAAAGGGATCCCAAGGAGACTGAAGGTAACTGATTTTTTCATGTTACTTTCCAACAGAGATGTTATGTTTTATTTTCTTTCATGAAAAGAAGTACCGAAAGGTGCTGTGGCTTGCAGACGGTGTCTGTAAAGGACACACTCCATAACATTTCAGTGCACATTTACAGTTCATTTGCTAAACTGAATATGTTGGGGAAGAACATTTTGCAAATGTCATGGCACAAAATCTGCAATTTAGTTATGCTATAGTTTGGTTAATTTTCCTGCGTGTCAAATTCAGCCAATACATAGAAACTGTGCAGGCAAAAGCCATATTTAAATTCTCGGTAGAAGATATGTGGTCTTGCAAAGACTGTACAGAATTCGAGTACAAAAGATTACTCAATATATGTTCAAGGTTTCATCAACACTTCTCTAATATGAGGCATTTTGGATATAATATAATGCATGATATAATGTAATATTAACTTTATTGTAGATACTCCATTTATTTACTTTATTGATTCGTTATTGTTTTTTCATTAATATTTGAGAGTTAAAACATTATACAGGACGTTCATGCTGATGACTCGTGCAGAGTGCGGAGGATGGTTTTAGTGAGTAATTGCAGTTGGTAGCTTTAGTTATATCTTGAGATTAGAACATCTCCCGATCTACAATTAGACTCCTCCTACATAACCACAGTTTGTTCTAAAGGGTTTTGAGAGTTTAAAGTTGCTAGTACTTTCAGTGGGGCCATGTCCTTATGGTCAGATGAAGTGAAAAAGTGAAAGTGACAACCCTTGTCATTGCAAGGTCACAGCACAGCACATGTGAACCACAACGAAACTGGACCTCTGCATTTAACCCATGCACGCAAACACCGTGGAGCAGTGGGCAGCTTTTGAAAGCACCCGGGGAGCAGTGACAGGGACGGTACCTTGCTCAAGGGTACCTCAGGGCAACCTTTTGTGAGGGAATTGAACCCACATTCTTCCGATGTGGGGGCAACTCCCTAACCACTAGGCCACCACGGCCCCGAAATAAAGCTTTTTTTGTTACAAACACTAAAGGTGGGTTTGTTGTAGACATGCACGGCATCATGGACTCCAAATAGCAACCGATATTACATCTGACTCACACTTTCCAAACACACATATGTGAAAATCAACCTGGACAGGTTGCCAGTCCATTGCAGGGAAGACCCCCAGACACACTCATGCACGCACACTCACACACACGTTCTTAGACCTAGGGGCAATTTGGCACCTGCCATGCATGTCTTTGAATGATGGGAGGAAACCAGAGCACTCAGAAGAAACCCAGGCAGACACAGAGAGAACAAATCTCTGCACAGGATGGACCTAAATTAAGGCCAGCTCACCTGGGACTCAAACCCAGGACTTTCATGCTGTGAGGCAACAGTGCTAGACAAAATGACACCTCACAGAGACACTTCACTGAACACAGAATCGAGGTTTAGTGAGTTGAACTGGGAGATGACCCGAGGAGAGATTCATTTTGGAATCTGAAGCATCTGGAGAGATTCTGTGTGGATGAATGGTCTCGGATCCGTCAGTCAGTCAGTCATTTTCTGGGCTGCTTGTCCTAATTAGGGTTGCTGGAGTCCATCCCAGCTCACACAGGGCGAAGGACGGGGACACACCCTGGACAGGTCGCCAGCCATCGCATCGCTGGCCCAGAAAATGACTGAGTGACTGACTGAATCGTGGTAAACATAAAACTGAAAAAAAAATAAACTTCTCTTTTAAGCATAGATTTTTATTCACATTTTATGGAAAGTTCCATAAAATCAAACAACAATCAATGTTTTACAGCCTGTTTTGCTCATGTGCAACTGTACCACATACATAGCCGCACAGAAAAACTTAATACCTCTTCTTTAGGCGCTTCCAGAAGTTATATTTTGTAGTTCTGAGAAATCATAAGGTCTTCTCATAAAGTCCCAGAGGCGCTCTGGGACATCTCAAAGACCCCTTTTCTGAGCGCACACTGTTGTTAAATGAACTTTAAGTTCTCTTTCTGTGTATTATAATTCTCATTTAAAGTGACATCAAGAGTTCAGCGAGCCAATAGGTGACATTAAACACTCCCTTCATTATTAAATCTGTCTCCCCTTGAAATAGCTTCTTGTCTACATCTCTGCAGAGAAAACAAGCCTATGCTTTGTTGGAGAAGAAGTGCAAAGTAGGGCTCGGAGATCAACCGGTGGTCACGGCCTGTTCACAACATTGGAGCTCAGAAAACATGCAGCCTCAGAAACACGGGTTTTAGCCCAAAATGAGTGCAGTTTGCCAAGCGCGGTTCTTGGATTGCAATTCCCAACAAACTATCTTCCAGGAATAAAAGGTGGAAGAAGTTATTGCCCCCAGCTTTAAAGTTCACATGATGAGGGAAAAAACAACACTTTCAACTATTCTGCAATGAGAATAGATCAGAATAATCAGAATACATGAAAGGGAGGACAGTGGAGTGGTTAGGATGCAGGGAGTAGAGGTGACAAAGGTGGAGGAGTTTAAATACTTGGGATCAACAGTTCAGAGTAACGGCAAGTGTGGAAGAGAGGGGAAGAAGAGAGTGCAGGCAGGTTGGAATGGGTGGAGAAGAGTGGCTGGAGTGATTTGTGACAGGCGGGTACCACCAAGAATGAAAGGAAAAGTTTACAGGGTGGTAGTGAGACCAGCTATGCTATCCAGCTTGGAGGCAGTGGCGCTGACAAAAAAGACATGAGGCAAAGCTGGTGGTGTCAGAGTTAAAGATTTCGATTTGGGGTGACGAGGATGGACAGGATTAGAAATGAATATATTAGAGGGACAGCCCACAGCGACCCCGTTTGGGACAAGCGGCAGAAAATGGATGAATGGAAATGTTAAATGTTCTGAACTCATGTTATAGTCATATGTGTGGGCAGAAAATAAAAAGGTGTCTGAAAATCTGGCCCCCACTCTATTGAAAGTGAAAAAGTGAAAGTGACTACCCTTATCATTGTGAAACGCAGCACAGCACAACACAATCAAATTCAACCTCTGCATTTCACCCATACACACATGTGCAGCAGGCGGCAGCAATGGAAAGTGCCCGGGGAGCAGTGACAGGGTCAGTATCTTGCTCAAGGGTACCTCAGGGCAACCTACTGGTGAGAGAATGCCTATGTTACAGGTGTGGTTCTTTAGGTAAATATGATATTTCTGAAGACATCACTCAAGAGCTATTTGTGGCATGTTCATTTTGAAGAGTTTAAGCCTGTAACAGTTCAGACTTGTGCATTGTGAGGGGGACAGAATCCCTACTGTTGGCAAAATTCCCAAAAAGCATCGCTCTTATTAACCTGCCTGAGTGATGGGTCAACCAAAAATTCCTTTAGCAGCCCCCATATATCAAAATATAACAAAATTCCTAAAGAAATGTAAACAAAGCAGTGTGACATCAGAGATGTCACCCTTAGTGATCACCAGAATTGTGCCGTGATTACCTTGTATAGCTAGTATTTCTTCACATCTGAAATCTAGTAGATAGAGGTCCTCTCAGTCATATTTCCAACAGGAATGAATGCGTGAATGTGCACTGAGATATTACCTCTCATAAAGCCTTAGTGAGGGAGCAGTGGAGGAGAGCTATTGGTGTGTGAGATGCTAAAAGTGGATAGGCTTTTATCTGTGTGATCTCTCCTCTCCAAGGAGCCCTTTCACACATGGCTGCTTATTTAAAAGTCCTGATACTCCATTGCTGCTGCTGCCGTGGGCTGGCCCAGGGGGGAGATGGAATACATCTTCACCTCTTTATGACGCTCTTCAGACTCCAGTCTGACCTACAAACTCTTTACAAATGTGTGAAATGGCTTGGACAAGAGGGAGCTGAAACAATTTTTTTAAAAGACACTTTTTGCTCTTTGTTGAAACGGTGAAAAGAAAGTAGTTTCTGAAGCTGATCTGTTAAACTCTACATACAATAAAACAAATAATAGCTTGACTCTGCTTGAAGAGAAGAGAATGTGTGCTGAGAAGAACATCTACAGTTCTTACAGATCTAAGATTCATATATGTCACTTTTCAACACCAGAGAAAGGGAACCAGGAAGTTGAACCAGGAGTTGATGGATGTGAAGATTGATGATATGCTTGCTTTAAAGTTTTCTGGGATAGGATTCCATAGATTGTTATATGGTAGATTATAGTTGTAGATGATTATTTAGGTCTAAGGTCCCGTCTGTGGATGGTAAGTGTTCTACCATTCACCAAAGCCTTTTTCAGTTTTCTGACGTATTAATCAGCTGTCCCTCTAGTCTAAAGCTGTTTTACGGTCATAAATAATAATTGGTTTGCATGTAACCTTTTTACCCTGGTACCGCTTTTCTACACCAAAACATTTAAATAATTACTATTAATGAACAAAACTACCCCATTTCTCTCCTCCCGTTTATTGCCCTCCTGTGACATCTCTGGGGGCAACGGTACACATTTTGAGGACCACTGGACAAGCTGTCTAAATTTCTAAACTTAAATAAGTCCATAAGTGAAAGTGAAAGTGACCATTCCTGTCATTGTGAAACACAGCACAGCACACAGTGAGACACAACGAAATTAGCATTTTACCCACACACACACACACACACACATGTGCAGCAGGGGGCAACTATTGAAAACACCTGGGGAGCAGTGATGGGGACGGTACTCTTGCTCAAGGGTACCTCAGGGCAACCTCCTAGGGCCAACTCCCTAACCACTAGGCTACCACTGCCCCAGCCTCTGCATTTAACCCAAACATACACATGCAGCAGGGAGCAGCTTTTGAAAGTGCCCAGGGAGCAGTGATGGGGACGGTACTTTGCTCAAGGGTACCTCAGGGCAACCTACTGGTCTGGGATTTGAACCCACATCCTTCTGGTCCTGGGTCCTAGTCCTGATCACTAACTACATATGCTGGTAGGGTTGTCAGTATACACTGTCTTTCACTGTATTTTAAATGTACAATCTTTTTAACCATTTAACTTTTCATTATGGAGTTTTCCATTTCAGAGATGTGAGGTTTTGACAGCAATGACGTGGCAGAATCAGCAAGAAGTAGATGTCTGTGGAGAATAAGTCAGGGGCTAAATTGTGAAATAATATTATTGCAGTGCTAGAAATGCTACACACACGTATCTCCGTGTTTCCTGCCAACCCTGTGTTGCTATTTCTGTAATTCCTTTAATCCTCACACTGAGGATGATGGCTCTCTGTATTTCTGAGGGGCAGGAGAAGATGTTCCTTCATGCCTTATAAGGTCGGCTCTCTAAGAGGTTTAGGGCTTGATTTAGAATTAGACAATTCGCATTAGAATTGTTAGCCGCAATATCTTTTGCTGGTCCTTAAAAACGATCCCCCACCAACGCTGCAGAAAGACCCATTTACACTAAAACTTGATTCCCTTTTCACTGAGAACATCCTGTTTGCTTGTGAACATGCAGGTGTTTATAACGTGGAGAGAGAAAACCACCTAAGTTGCAAATGTGCGTTTAGATTTAGAGCCGTCTGACAGATTTCCTTTGCGCGTCTCTTATTTGGATGAAAATCTTGAAGGAAACCAGCTTTGTTCAGCACAAAAGGATGCTCAGAATAGGCTGCTCCATATGGCATCAACAAAAATAAAAAATAGAAATGATAATAAATTAAACAAGGGACTCAAGCACAATTCTCAGGAAGGGGTAATTGGGGTGTCAGAGATGCAGAATTTAGCTTTGCAAAATTAAATATGTGCACACACACAATATCACAATGCTTTTAATTGAGTTTATTTATTGAATGTTTCTTTTTATTCATTTACTTTTTATGAAGAAAGTCAGTGGAAGGAACTGGAGGGAAAACACTTGAATCAGACTGCTTCTTTCTCTTCACCCTCAATAGTTTAAATGGATTATAAACAGTGTTTAGAGTATAAATTGAGAGTTATTGTTAAAACCCTTATTTCAATAAAGAATTTTCATGCTTTCACAATGGTTTTCTAAACATCTTTCCAAAGCTTTGCTCATTTTTTAAACGGAAAAAATCTACAAAGCTACAATCAATAAGGTTTAAGAGATTGTTAGGTACTTGACATGACAACAGTTAACAGGAAATCAATTTTGAGTGTGGGCACCACAGGTCAGGCAGGTGTGAGGGCAGTGGGGGGGCAAAGGCGGTGTCAGGATGCGCCTGGCTGGGGTTTGAGTGGGCACTAGGCTGAGCGCTTACTGATGTTCATCCTCCAGCTTCACTCACCCAGCTGTTCACTCATATGAAGATGTCTGTTCCCTAGAGAAGCAGGGTCAGAGCAGAGGAGAAAAGATCATCGTTTATGTAGAACAGCCCACAGTGTGTGAACGGAAGTGACACTATGTATCCTTCTAGCTTCCCTGAGTTTAGTCCATTGGTGGTCTGCTGTCTTTTCGCTGTCTTGGCCCCTAGTGGTGGCCTAGTGGATAGAGAGTGCTTAAGCAGTTGGCCTCAAGATAAGAAGATCGTGGGTTCAAATCCCAGTAGATTGCCCTGAGGTACCCTTGAGCAAGGTACCGTCCCCAACACTGCTCCCCGGGCATGTTCAACAGCTGCCCCGTGCTAAATGTGTTTGTGTGTGGGTTAAATGCGGAGGTGTAGTTTCGTTGTGGTTCACTGTGTGTTGTGCCATGTACTGACAATGACAAGAATGGTCACTTTCACTTTTTTCACTTTTATATCCCACCTCAGTTGAAGTTTCAGGTTTGCTAACTTGAGATTGATCTTTTCTGCAGATTTTAGCGGATGAATATTTTGAATTTTTCCACTTTTGCTTGTCCTACGCTTTCTTGACACATTGAGGAAAATGGCATAGGTGAAGACCTAATATAAACATCATTGAGGTCAAATATGACATTTTCACCGGAATGAAAGTTTCACATTCATAAGGTGATAATAAGATCGGATAAGATCGGATCGGTTAGGGAGTTGCCCCTGCATCTGAAGATTGTGGGTTCGATTCCCTCACCAGTAGGTTGCCCTGAGGTACCCTTGAGCCCCGTCACTGCTCCACGGGCGCTTTCAATAGCTGCCCACTGCTGCACTGTGTTTGCTGCACGGTGTTTGCATGGGTTAAATGCAGAGGTCCAATTTCGTTGTGGTTCACTGTGTGCTGTGCTGTGACCTCACAATGACAAGTGCTTTCACTTTCACTTTCACAATCTTTTGAATCTCATATCAGTAGGTTCATCCTTGAACATGGTACCATCCCCATCACTGCTCCCTGGATGCTTTCAATAGCTGCCCCCTGCTGCATGTGTGTTTGGGGCAGCGGTGGCCTAGTATTTAGGGAGTTGGCCACAGGATCTGAAGATTATGGGTTCAAACCCTTTACCAGTAGATTACCCGGAGGTACCCTTGAGCAAGGTATCGTCCCTGTTACTGCTCCCCGGGCACTTTCATAGCTGCTGCACGGTGTGTGTTTGTATGCATGGGTTAAATGCAGAAGTCCAATTTCGTTGTGGTTCGCTGTGTGTTCTCACAATGAGAAGAATAGTCCCTTTCACTTTCACATACTTATCAATAGTTCATTACTGACCACTGTTTAAGTTAAATTGTTGTAGTCTGAAACTACAACGATTTGCAAACAAGCCCTAATATGCAAATGTGTGTGTAGCATCAGGCTCCTGCTCTCAGGTTCAAAGATGCTCCAAATGAACAATGTCTTCTCCTTGATGTGGGTCGGAGATAAACAGGAGGCATCTCTTCTAGGCATTGCATGACCATATGGGTGTTCCTGATTCGAATACATTAACATAAGTGATTAAATCCTCTTATGATTGGCATCTAAACGAAGCACAGAGGCAACATGGGCAGCCTGACCATTTCATATTAATCACCGTGCTCTCAGCTTAAGCACTTCCATTAATCACTGGAGTTGTTGTCAGGCACCACTTTTTAATATTGCAGTTATAAAGCGCCACCCCATCTGAGAGTAAGCTGTTGCATAGGTAACAGAAAAGTGTGCTCATTCAACCAAACTCCTACTTTTTTGACTTATCGTATGGTTTCCCATTTCAAAAATAAGTCAGGGGGAATACTCAGGCCCTTCCACATCTTCCAGAAAGTCTGGAATATCCATACATTAGTTTATTATTGTTCAGCAAAATTGTAGTTTTATTAACTTTGACTTGTAGCGACTTCGGGTTGTAGAAGCAAAATACATATTTTAAGTGAAAGTGAAAATTTCTCCTGCTGTCTAATTAGGGCACCGTTTTCTGATCATATCTGGATGCAGACAAGCAAGCCTTCCTATTGTCTGGGCCTGTGGGAGCTGGACTGAAAGACTCAGTTTCTAATGGGGTAAACCAATTTTGTAAAGAAAAAGCATATTTCTAAATAATTTGAAGTTCAAGAAACATCACTGATATAATGAAGTTATATGTTGCATTTACATTTACATTTACATTTACGGCATTTAGCAGACGCTCTTTTCCAGAGCGACTTACAACAGTGCTTTATTTCCACGATAGATCATCATCTTGGTAACCAGCTCATATCAGTAACTGCTGATTAGCTAGTACCACCTAAGTAACATGGTAATGTTGCAGCTGTGTTGCAGCTCTGTGCTAGGAAACCAAAAGAGTCCTATTTAAACTACCGCTACTTTAAAGTGAAAGTGACTAACCTTGTCATCATGAATCGCAGCACAACGAAATTCAACCTCTGTGTTTCACCCACACACACACACACACACACACGTGCTGCAGTGGGCAGCTATTGAAAGCGTCCAGGGAGCAGTGACGGGATGGTACCTTGCTCAGGGGTACCTCAGGGCAACCTACTGGTGAGGGAATCAAACCCACAATCTTCAGAGTCGAGGCAACTCCCTCACCACTAGGCCACCACTGCCCCCAGTAAAGTTGAGTGTCTGTATCAGTATCTCTTGCTCAGACGAAAACGGTTAACGTGAGCTTTGCTAGCTGAGCACTAACATGCTATCTAATTTTATTATTTTTTTTACATAGTTTAGAGGTAGCTGTAAAAGTCATGGTTCACAACTCCAAATAAGAGATATTTACAACAGCTCTCTACCCTTGTCATCACACCACACCACAGTGCACCACGGTATTTGAGGACAAGGTTAATTTTTACGAAGTTGTGTGTGTCTCACCTGTTGCCTATTTTGTAATTTATACAAAGCCCAGCATGGAATTAGATAGCATGAGCGTAAAAGCATTTCAGACAGCACAGTTATGGAAAGCAACATGTGGTGCGAAAATCAATATCGTTATGAAACTCAAAAGCGATCAGTCGATTGGCTGGATAGAAAAGGCCCCTTTAGTGTAAGGCAGAGAGGTCGTGTTGGCTTGATCCCAAACTGGAGCCTTTACAGGAAAGTGATCAATACCGACAGCCTCAGGACACATTACCCTGAGAAACTGTAGGTGCGGAGATTTGATTTGGATTAATATAAAGGTGCTTTAAACACACTAATGATAGCAGGCGGCGTGAGCACGGCTGATTGTCATCTCATCGGGTTGGACATGGACAACCATGGGTGTCAGTTACCCACTAATCCACTGTATGAATGAACCACACTCATTTGCGTGATGTCAAAAGGAGATGTGTTAGGTGTATTGATTAGATTTAAGATGATGTTAGAGAGTAGCGGAACTGAATGGACAACACGTGTATATTTTATGAAAACGCAGATGCTGGATTGAGTTGGTATCAGCTGATACTCAATATGAAAGTATCCATCCATCCATTTTCTGCCGCTTGTCCCAAACGGGGTCGCGGGGGAGTGCTGGCGTCCAACCCAGCGCACACAGGGCGAGGACGGGGGACGCACCCTGGACAGGTCGCCAGCCCATCGCAGGGAGGAGCGGGACGGGGACGGCACCTTGCTCAAGGGCACCTCAGGGCAACCTAGTGGGAAGGGGTTCGAACCCCCGATCCTCTGATCAAGTGGCCGACGCCCTAAACACTAGGTCACCACTGAGTATGAAAGTAATCTTATTAAAATTATTAAAATTTTATGTAAATTAACTGCTATTATATTTAACTGCTTATCACACACACACACACACACACACACACACACACACACACACACACACACACACACAAAAACATGCTATCTCTAGATAGATAGCGGTCAGTTGGAGGATATTTCGTCCAGATGTGCTTCACTGCCCAGGGGGAGGAGGCACTGTCATTCCTGGAATGCAGAGTGTATTCAGTTCAGTGGAGATGTGAACGGTGGATCTGGCTCACATATGACTGACTCTTCTATGTCCTTTGGATGAGAATGACCAGTGAAGCAGGTCAAGCTCCTTTGCTGTGACCTTGTTAGAAACCTAGACCTTGTTGCTGTGACTTTAGCTAGTTGTCCTCCTAACAAGTATACAGTACAAAGTAGTCGGGGCCAATGGTGACGCTTCAGAGTGCACAGCTGTTGGTCCTGTCATCCGGAGATTGCCAGTCCGAACCCCGGTGGCACCAGCCATCTTTGGCCGGGAACCCTAGAGTGCAAATTGCCTCCAGTCTGTGTATGGATAGGATGCCCTCCAACATCACTCTCAGCATGATGCTGGCCAACACAGGTGATTTTCAAAATGATAAACAGAGCTGTAGACAAGCCTGCTGTGATGGAGAAACATGTTCAACATTGTCAGAGTTCTATTAAGAGATAATCTGAGGCTAAATCTCATGCAGATTACTTATTAAAAAATTATTTTTAGTAAATATGACTCCCAAGTTAACTGCATTTTAGTAAAAAACATTTAAAAAAATTACGATAATAGAAAAATGATTCAAATTTTTTAAATGGTACACTTTTAAAAATAGAGGTCGCAAAAGAAGGTCTTTGTGTGCCATAGACGAACCATTTTCGATTCCATTCTTTAAAGGATGTAAATGTGATATGAAGGCGGGAGAACCTTTATAGACTTGTCATAAGATTATGACCCTGTGAACCTTCTTCACCTTTACACACCTCTTTCTCAAAAGGTTCTTTAGGGAATCCTAAGTGACTCTTGCACAAAGGATCTCTTTGTGGCACCTTTGTTCAATAACTTGAAATAATTTGATCATTATTTTTAAGTGAATATGGAGCAGAGCTAGGAGGTGTGCTCATATATGGGCCCTCATGGATTAAGGAGATGGACTCTTGAATTTCCTTTTGGACTGTATAAATTGCTCCACCTCATTATCCCAGGAACTCTGAATTGTTTGTCTTTAAGTTTATTGCAGGCTTTGAAATGCAAAAGACTGCTTTTCCTGCACTGCACCACCAAGAGACTGAAAATACCTCCATGTAAGTTCTTTGAGCCTTGTGTTATTGCTTTGTGCTTCAGGGAGTGTGTTGGTTGGCATAAACCACAAAGAGCTGGACTTGGAGGAGGGATGAAGTGAGCTTATTCCATGGCGACTGAAAGTTTGTGTACCCTTTCAGATTTTCCTATAAGTCCTAAAAGTAGATAAAGAGCAATTAAACTAATGAAGCCAAAATATTAAACCTGGTCATTTACTTACTGAGGAAATTATCCAACATTACATATCTTTGAGTAGCAAAATTTTGCAATTCATTAGTTAATCTGAAGGTACATGTTTTTAAGACATTGGGATGGCAATCAGCTGGGAGTAGCTTTGTTTGGAGAATCTATTAAAGTTTTGTTACAAATGAGTGTTATGTTTGAAGAATGGGTAATGCCAGATTACAGCAGAAGAACTTTACCCCATCTGTGAAACAAGGTGGTGGTAGTATCATAGCTTGGAATTGTTGGATCTGGGCCAAGAAAGCTTGCAAACATTAAACAATAAAATGTGAATTATACTAGCAAATTCTAAAGAAAAATTCCAGGACATGTGACAATTCCAATTATGGTATTGAATCATAAGAGAAAGTAGCTCATGAAGTGAAAGTGACTAATTGTCACAGTGAACCACAACAAACTGCATTTCATTGCCTCTGTATTTCACTCATACACACTGTGCAGCAGGGGGCAGGTATTTAATAGGGATAGGGACCCAAACCTAGAGGGAAACCTACTGGTCTGGGGTTCGAAACCACAACCTTCTGATCTTGGGGCCTAGTCCATAAACACTGGGCCACCGCTGCCATGCAGCCAGACAAATGGTTATGGACTTAGAAACGTTAGAGAAGTGTGAAAAATGTTGAAGAAATGGACCAAATTTCACATTTACATGCAGTTATTGGTGCTCAAAAAGGTCAAACGAGTTACTGAAAAAAAAGAGTATGTAGGACATGTGATCATCTGAGGATTTAGACCATATTTATGCATTATGGGTGCAGAAACCTTTCCTCCCTCTAACCATCACATGCACCCTTACCCTTTGATAGATTACCCTTTGATTTCATGATGCACAGGTGTCCAACAAAACCCCAGTGAATATATTTTGCATCTTCTTCTTGCTGAGTCCCCTTTAAAAAACTTGAAATTGCAGGAGTTTTGAAGTGGATGGTTCTGCGGGCAATGGTTTCTGAGCCATCGGAAAAGTCATATGTGACTGGTGGTGTTCTGCACTCTTACATAACTAGAAGGGGAGGGTAGGGGGAATCTGTGTGTCTGTGAGAGAGAGAGAGAGAGAGAGAGGGAGAGAGAGAGAGACAGAGAGAGAGAGAGAGAGAGAGACAGAGAGAGAGAGAGAGAGAGAGAGGGAGAGAGAGAGAGAGAGAGAACGGATAACATATAAAAACTGTGTGGGCAATGTTGCTCTGAGAGGAAAGACTGATGGCCAGTGTGTCCTCTGTCACAGGTATGGAGGGGGTGGACGTGGACAGAAGATTCTTCAGGAAGGTGGACGTGCCAGACCACGCGCACTATATTGTGGCCTTTTTCGTGGTGATCATCGGGGCCGTGGGAATTATGGGCAATGTTCTGGTCATGTATGCCTTCTTCTGGTAGGTCACCTCAGATTACACTCCTCTGAAGGGCAAACGCACTTCACAACAAAATCGGCTCAGTACTGAGCAAATTCCACTCATTCCACTCTTTTGTACAAATGTAAGCGGTGAAAAGCAACCTGATACACTCAAATTTTAAAAGTACAACAGAAAAATATGAAATGTATACATTATGTATGTAGTCCTGAACATAATTATACAAATCTGAAAATGTTCATTAGCGTGGCAACATCCATTTTTCTAATGTTATTTTTCCTGAAGTCCTAAAGCATGTGCTTTTCTGTAGCAAAACCAGCCATTGCAGCCCAACATATTGCTCATAGGCTCAACCTTCAAAGATTAAGATAAACCTAAAAGAGTGTTCAAAGGGTGTTAAATAGAGCAAACTCAATTTTCCTGGAGTGCTGCATGCTAGAGATGTCCTTTTTTGCCAACCCTTATGCCAGGATCATATCTCTTTCAGAAACTTCAGTCCAGCCTTGAACTGTACCGTGTTTCTGGAGACTTTGTAAAATAAACCCATATTGTTAAACCCAACATGTTTTCTGGGACTTTTAATCCTTTTCTCCTTTTTAAAACAGTTGTTGACACGGTTGTTAGTCAGAAATGGTCCTGAAAATCAAAGGCTGTGTTTCTGAAAGCATGATCTGTGCAAAGGACTAAAAAGAGATGAACCCCATTCTCATGTTTATAGACAGATCAGTAAGACATCACCCCAAATAAGAGCCTAAATATAATAAAACATCAGCATCATTGGGTTACTGCAATGAAACTTCTTTGGAGAATGGCTGGGATTCTGTTTTTACTCAAATACAAAATGCCTCAGTTATTCCTAAGTGGAGGGAAATATTTTAGTCACTGTAGGTTAAATCAGAAGATACAGCAATGCAAGATGAGAGCCAGTCAGCTTCATCTACAGTGGTTCTCAGTCATGTCTGCATGATAAGGGCGTTGATGTTTCTTAGCAGCGAAATAAAGCAATTCACAGTAGAAAGAGCTGCAAGTTTATTAGGTGAAATTTGTCCGTAGTTATTGTATTATGATGAACAATTCTTTTGCACCGCTTCAAATTTTTAACATTTAAATTTCAACATTTATAGTCAAGTTTTGGAAGTGTGGATTATTTCCACTACACCAGGCTGAGACACACAAACCAAATATTCTGGACTAAAATCCTCTGAAATCTGGATCCTTTAGAAATTTGCAAAAAGACACATAACATGATTTAACTTCAGAGCTATGAAGTAACTATGTAGAAATACTTTGTTAAGGCTTTCCTGTCAGTTTATCTGTACAGTAACAACTTTTTATTTTGACTGTGTTGATCTGTGTTTTTCATTTCTAATATTTTCAGACAGACTCTGATCTAGTATTTAGAAATGTCCATTTTTATTGGACAATAACACACAGAACAAGCAGGTTCCTTGGGGTTTATAGACATAAGACATAAGACGTAAGACTGTGCTTTTTGTCCATTGATGCTGGAGAACTAGTGGGGACATGAACGAAAGTGAAGCAGTCAAGTTCATTTTTATTATTTTCTGCAGATTGTTTTAAGCTTAGGTTCAATTTTTTTTAACTTTTATACTCTAAGTACATTTCTGAACATCTACTTTTTCACTTGTACTGAGTTAGAAAGTCCATTCTTTTAACAGTTCTCTTTTAAACAAGTTGTTTTTTAATCAAGAATCTGTGGTTCTGTTTTAGTGAAGAAAGTATCCTTGCTCAACTTTCCAAACAACCAAAGCCAGCAGGAACGACACTGCTTATCACGTTAGCCTGAATAGCATGCAAAACTGCCATAGGGTGAATGATCACAACCCTGACGTACTCAAAACTGAAAACTGGAGGCTAACATGAAGGTTATCTACTTATTATATCCAATTCTCTTTTTTTCAGATTGAATTGGTCCAAATAAACTAAAAAATGCTGCTCCTTATCTTTCTGCATTGCAATCATAATCAATCATTAAACCCTAGCTGACGTCCACCCCAAGCAAAGCAGCACTTAAGTATCAGGATTTGTTCATATGCAAGCGGACTGGTTCTCATCTGATTTGATGATCACGGGCGTGGAGACAGTACTGATATTTGCACTTATTTTAGTCAATGCTGAAAGGAACAGAGTGTCATCAGTAGCACCCAGAGACACTTCAGCATCTGCTGATTCACCAGGACACGTATATGAACAACCTACCTCCGTAACTGAGCTTGTTCATCCCAGTGTGAGCGCAAACGGCACGGCCTTAGAATGCTGAAAGTGAAAGTGACAACCCTTGTCATTGCGAAGTCACAGCACAGCTCACAGTGAACCACAACGAAATTGGACCTCTGCGTTTAACCCATGCACACTCAAACACCGTGCAGCAGTGGGCAGCTATTGAAAGCGCCCGGGGAGCAGTGATGGGGACGGCACCTTGCTCAAGGGTACCTCAGGGCAACCTATTGGGAAGGAACCCACAACCTTCCGATGCGGTGCCAACTCCCTAACCACTAGGCCACCGCTGATGTTTGTTCAAATCCCAGACCAGTAGGTTGCCCTGAGGTATCCTTGAGCAAGGCACCGTCTCCAACACTGCTCCCCAGGCAAGGATATGACTGCCTGCTGCTGTTTGGTGTGTGTGGGTTAAATGCAGAGGATGCATTTCATTGTGGTTCACTGTGTGGTGCAAAGGGTTCTTTGAAGGATATTATTATTGTCTGTTAATTGGCAAAGTGAAGTGAACCTCACACCATATTAATATCATTTTAAGACTTTTAACTCCAGTAAATGTTATACATCACATTTCCTGTTCTTTTTCATCCCTGCTCATGAGATTGCACACAGTGTGATCCAGTGTGGGAAGCCTAAGACCTCAGCACATTAGAATGAATCAACAAAAAGATCGATGCTGTGGCTCTAGGGGAGCCCGACACGCTTTTTGCATTTTGTTCAGCTTTCGCAGTTGCAGTTGCTGTACTAATCTCTCAAAGGCCACGTCCCTGAAGAGGAAATGTTTTCTCTGGACAGTCTTAGTGAAGACGCGGATTGAATGTAACTATGGAATTGACAGCATCTTCCCAGCAAAGAAGGAGACTGGTTACTTACATGAAACAGCAGACAGAATGTTTGATTTTCATGATGTTGAATGGAGATCTATCTAAAGGCTTAGGCTTAAATGAATACGTCTCTGAGTTGGGGTGTATAACGTTTTGATTGGTGCTGTATAATGAATGTACAATGGTGATAAACACATCCATAATACCCTGACTACTTTAATGCCCTCTAATTTAGTCTGTGAGCCCACACTGGGGCTTCCAATAGAGCCGATTGCTTTGAAGCAAATCCGTTGGAATTATGTAACTGTATTGACTTTAAGCAAGGCATTGATTAAGCAAGGCACAGAAACTGTTTACTGTTGCATAGCTGTGCAGTGAGTAGGGGAAATGCATATGCAAGGGCAGCAAGTCAAATCTGTGCAGTAATTTGCACTGGCGTGTTTATCTAAAGCAGATAAATAACTATTATTTCAAACCGTGAATTGTTGTCTTAAGTGATTTAAATGTAGAGCCCCCAAAACATGATGATGCTTAACGCCCCTTAGAAGAGCTTCGTCATGATGCGCTTGAAAGGTTCTTAATTTGCAATTTGCAGTAAGTTAAGACAAATTGCAACACGCCTCTGTTTTTGTGATGTCACAAGTATGGGTCTTATGTTAGGCATGGATGGTTGGTTTAATTAATCAATAAAGAAGAATATAAGTTTAAACTAACAAAAGTGCAGAAAATAATGTGTATAATACAGATAAAAAAATTTTGGAGCACAGATCATAACATGTTGAGAAGACTTTGCGTCCTTCCTTTTGGACACCTTTCCACACCTTCAAGGTTGGAATTCAAATGCACATTGTTTTCAGGTCAACTAAAATGAGGCTGTAATACAATCTTCTATGATTGAATGGATTTTTTCCTCCTGAGTGAGAATGACTTAAACTTTGACCCATTTAATCAGAAAAGCCACACCGCCTCCCACCCACGCCCAAGTGATTGCCCACTGAGGGTTTTCTGGGAATGAGTGATACTAAAGTGTTGCTACATAAACTGGACGAAAGCGTTGATTCTGGGAGACCCCCACTGACTGTACTGATGGAAGGCTTTGGGGATGAAGCTCAATGAATGGAGAATGAGGGTCTTCAACAGGTGATGACTAGATGTGCTTCAATTAGAGAAAATGGTGGGGCAAGTTTGTGCGGGTTTAATGGAGGTGTATAATCAAAGTAAGTGTTGTGCTGCAGCGCTGTAATTCTCTAAATCAAAACGTTAGATTAGCAGAAAACTACCAGCAGCTGCTTTGGGGGAATCAGCAACCATTTCCACAGACTTTCGCAGTGACAGACTGATGAAATCTTAACCATCAAACAGATGATGATCAAAGATGTGTTCAAATATGTTCTTTCAGGGCAAAATGTCCTAATCCGAAACTAATATCATGTAATATAAAGAAGTCCAGATGTTTTTTAAGACTAAGTAATGGGAAGAGAGTTAACTGTGTCAACGTTTCCCTTTTTAATTTCAGTAACAAGAAACTACGAACTCCGCCCAATTACTTCATCGTGAACCTTGCTGTGAGTGACTTCCTCATGGCCACTACCCAGTCGCCCATCTTTTTTGTCAACTGCTTGTACAAAGAATGGGTGTTTGGTGAAATGGGTAATGCACTTCCTTCTGTTGAACCTTTCCAGCAATATTTTTGAGCTCTGTTTAAGTGATTGAAAAAGAGCTGGCTGAATTTCAATCTTATGTGGAGTCTTATATGTACACAGGGATCTTTATTTTCCAGGTCCTTTGTTTTCTTTGTGAACAGTCTAGAAAATAGAAAATAGAAAATGTTACCACTTTGTAATTTTGGAAACAGCCCTATATTCCCAAGGTCCTATTTCACCAAGCAGCTATATTTCGGGTAGTCCCATATTTCCAGAGTGGTGCTTTTTCAGGGCCATATATTCCCAGGCTCTTATATTCCCAGGATCTATGTTCCCAGGACCTACAGTACTAGGAGTACTGTGGAAAAAATGCTGTAAACAAAGAACAAAAATGGAAGTGTTCATCATTTATTTTCATCAATCAACAAAATGCAGTGAATGAACAAAAGAGAATCTAAATCAAATCAATATTTGGTGTGACCACCCTTTGCCTTCAAAACAGCATCAATTCTTCTAGGTACACTTGCACACAGTTTTTGAAGGAATTCGGCTGGTGGGTTGTTCCAAACATCTTGGAGAACTGAGCACAGATCTTCTGTGGATGTAGCTTCCTCACATCCTTCTGTCTCTTCATGTAATCCAGACACAGCTAGGGTGTATAGGCATTAAGCAGTTCGGTTAGGTATATTGGGGCAAGAGCTTTAAGTGCCTTGTAGGTTAAGAGGAGGACCTTGAAGTCAGCCCTGTACCTAACAGGAAGCCAGTGAAGCGAGGAGAGTATGGGAGTTATGTGGTCGTACTTCCTGCTCCTGCTAACAATCCTAGCGGCTGTGTTCTGAATGCGCTGTAGGGTGCTTAATGTGCCCTGAGAGCTTCCAGAAAGTAGGGCATTACAGTAATCTAATCTACTGGATACAAATGCATGTACTACTTTCGCCATGTCTTGTTGTTGAGATATTGAGATCAGGGCTCTGTGGGGGCCAGAAGAACTGATGCTGGTTTGAAGGCAAAAGGTAGTAACACCAAATATTGATTTGATTTACATTTTTCTTTTGTTTGCTCACTTTGCATTTTGTAAATTGATAAAAAATAAACAATCTTTATTTATATTTCTGAAAGCATTCTGTGTTTACAGCATTTTTTCACACCTGCCTAAAACCTTTGCATAGTACTGTATATTCCCAGGCTCCTATATTCCCAGGACCTATATTCCCAGGACCTATATTCCCAGGGCCCTGTATTCCCAGGCTGCTATATTCCCTGGACCTATAATCATAGGGCTCTATATTCTCAGAGCCCTGTATTCATAAGGTTTTATGTTCATAGATTCCTAAAGTCCTTATGGTCATAGGGACATATTCCAATGTTCTTACATTCCCAGTGCTGTTTCCTAGGGGCTTCATTTCCAGGACTCTATCTTTCCAGGGTTTACAAAGTTACAAATTTTGCTTATCTAGCTAATTACTGACACTTGGTGAGTCTATTTTAGTGGGCATTAACTCCTGGTAAGTGTACTTGTCTTGAAAAATCTGAAAAATTTGCTTCCCTGTATCACTTTTCTGGCCCCAAGACCTGTTCCATGACCATAAGAAACATAAAGCAAAATTAAAGGAGAATTTAAATTGACTGCTGAGATGTAAAGTCACTTAGAGCATTTATGTCTGCCATTGAGAAACTTACTGCCTCCCATTTCTATACAGCGGTGGTGAGAGGAACCAGCAACCAAACGTCTGCCTCGCTTAAATGATATTAAATTAAATATTACATAATATTATTTGCTATATCTTTGCCAAACTTGTATGTATCTGAAAAATATCATATTAGTCAATAATCTTACATTATCCCAAAACTCAAAAGTGTAACCCCTATGTAATAACTTTCTGTACGATGCCTTTTGGAGACTTTAAAATCACCACAGTTGGGAACATTTGCAACATTGTATGTTTCTCTAGAATGAAGCATTTTACATCCAGCTCTGAATGACTTTGATAACTGAGAATGAAGAACTTTTGAAAGTCATTGAATTAAAGAGCCGAATGCACATACGGCCCTGGAAACAGGACGCTGGGAACATTTCAGTCTTGCATCAGAGATAAGAAGTTGATAAAGTTAATAGGTAATGGACATTTCCCTGAATGTTCATTAATCATCAAACATTTTACCTTGCCTATTAGATGAATCCTCCTCAAACCTCAAAAAAATCAACTTCAGATATCAAACTGAAATAAGAAATTTGGCCTAATCATTGATTTCTCTGCATACAGCTGATTTGCTTCTGAATACTGACGCTGCATTTCTGCTTTATTACACTGCTGTCTAGGCTGTAAGATGTATGCCTTTTGTGGGGCTTTGTTTGGGATCACTTCCATGATCAACCTGTTGGCCATATCCATTGACCGCTACATAGTGATCACCAAGCCTCTACAGGCCATCCAGTGGACATCAAAACGCCGGACACTCCTCAGCATCCTGCTGGTGTGGCTGTACTCTCTAGCTTGGAGTCTGGCACCCTTACTGGGATGGAGTGAGTGACTGCAGCCATCCTGTGCTTCCTCCTCATCGTCCCCTCCCTCCTCGTCTTCACACCACTCCGTCTGTCTGATTCTACCGCTGAGTCATTTTAACACCACACAAGTCTGCATGAATCAGGATTTAGACGTTGATAACTTGTTGTCTTCATTTTTCACACTGACAGGCTCGTATATCCCAGAAGGCCTTATGACGTCTTGCACATGGGACTATGTCACTGCTACTCCAGCTAACAAGAGCTACACCCTCATGCTGTGCTGCTTTGTGTTCTTCGCCCCCTTGGGGATCATATCCTATTGCTACTTCTTCATGTTTTTGGCGGTTCGTAGCACAAGCAGGTAAAAGGAATGTGTATGCTAACATGATTTCATGCTTCATATTGGGCTGGGGACTGCAATTGGTGCAGCTGTCTTACTCTTTGCCCTTGGACATTTAGACCAGCGACTTCCAGTTAAATGGATAATATTGCAAATTTGGAATAACAGCTATCAACACTTTAGGCATTGTTCATTTAGAGTAGTGAACAAATATCAAGAGGCAGCTTTTCGTTTCTTTATATTCTGTTAGGAAACATTTTTACAAATGTTCTGCAGCGATATTCAGCATTCGAGCCACTCTGTGTTCAGAAACAGCAGTAAATGAATCACCTGATCATCTGGAATCATCTGCACCTGCTCCTTCACTGCTTCATGTCTTCAGTTAGACACTTTGCTCTGCTTGAAGGTTCATATGTTGATCTGTGTGGATTAACCAACAAAAAACAAAAAGGACCAGGGACTGGACTGAAAACGAGAGACAAAAACTCTCCTTTAGGAAGCCTGGAGAACTTTTCCGCAACAAAACATTAAAAAGTCTTTCTTTGGAAGCAATATTTAAAGAAATGAGAGCATCTTAAGACTTTTCCACAGCATTGTGCATCAAAAATCTCTGCATTCGATATTAAATATTAACTCTGCAAATGTTGTTTAACAGTCTATTTGGATAAAATTGACTTAAAGGGATGCACTCAGTTTTTTTTGTTGATTTTTGAAGTCTATATTGTAGAACAGCTGTAATGAATGCAGTGGATTACAGCTTTTTCAATGAGACATATTGTCCTTTAAAGTCCAGCTTATTTCCTGTGTGTTTTCAGAGATGTGGAGCGGCTGGGTACCAATGTGAGGAAAACCACACTGATTCAGCAGCAGTCAATAAAGACTGAGTGGAAATTAGCAAAAGTTGCCTTTGTGGTCATCATCGTGTACGTGCTGTCCTGGTCTCCCTATGCTTTTGTTACTCTCATCGCCTGGGCAGGGTAACTAATGGACTTTTTTCTTTTTTTTCACAGTTTATTGCATAGATTTACCTGTTGCACTCAGAGAAAGAAGTCTCTGCATAGTGGTAGGAAGGTTTAAGACTTTATTTTAATGGCTTGCTTTATTATTTGCCATTATTTTAACTTGTTTTTGCAACATTATTGCCAGATTATGTGGGCACAAGTGTCTGGGTCCATTTGATAGAAACTTATACAGCCCACAGCAAGTGAAGATTTAGCTGTCCATGAAAAAAAAAAAGTACTGAAGTGAGAAGTTATGAAATGATGCAATGTGAGTTGACATATAACAATAACCAGAGGCTTCTATGCATGTATTCTGTTAAAATGTCACTTACAAAACATCACATCTTCACGAAAACAGACAAGACTGACCAAGACAAAATATTTCATTTCACTTTATATTTCTGACCTGCATATAAGCCCATGAATTGAGGGCCAATTAAATGAAAGCTACATTGGGCAGCGGTGGCCCGGTGACTAGGCCCCAGGATTAGAAGATCGTGGGTTTGAATCCCAGATCAATAGGTTGCTCTGAGGTACCCTTGAGCAAGGTACTGTCCCCATCACTGCTCCCAGGGTTCTGGATATAGCTGCCCCATGCTGCATGGCAATGGATGAAACGTTGAGGTTGCATTTCGTTGTGATTCCCTGTGTGCTGTGCTGTGTTTCACAATGACAAATGGTCACTTTCACTTTCACTACAAATGGTTCAAAAGTACATCCATTTGGAAATGTCCAAGTAAACAAAATGCTTAGTATTCAGTCAGGCCCTATTTCCCTTCTGAAGAAACGTTTCCATTTGTTCTCCTGGCCTGAGAAAATCACAGCTCTAAATCAGCTGGCAAAAAATAAGACCGGCAAGAAGGACCTCTTAATAGAAGTGTAATTGAGGAAAGCGAGAGGGGGGTGGGGTGAGGCTCTGTGTGAGTTCTGGAGGGCAGCTGTTGGCTTAAGCCTCTTGTTGAGCAGATGAGAACTGATGGGGTGCAGTCTAACCACGGAGGAAGATAATCAAGCATGTGATTTGTCAGCTCAGTCCACAACACCTCTAGGTCAGTGCGCTGCCACACAACCAAGCCCTGCAAGAAACCATGACACCACTCACCCACGCAAGCTATTTTCCTCTAAATGACTCATTCCTACGGTGTCAGAGTGAGCTGTTGCTTTGGAGTTTTTAAAGTGAAATGAAAGTGACTATTCATGTCATTGCGAGGTCACAGCACAGCACACAGTGAACCACAACGAAGTTGGACCTCTGCATTTAACCCATGCATACACTGTGTAGCAGTGGGCAGCTATGAAAGCGCCCAGGGAACAGTGACAGGGATGGTACCTTGCTCAAGGGTACCTCAGGGCAACCTTCTGGTAAGGGGTTTGAACCCACAATCTTCCGATCCTGTGGCCGACTCCCTAATGACTAGGCCACCGCTGCCCTTTTAGAACCAGGTATGAGCACGGTTGGAGCTGGATTAGTTCAACCAGAGAAATACAATTCAATGCAAATGGAACTGAACAATGGGATTGATTATGCAATTCATACTGGGCTGAAATTACTACAGAAGTTGGTTTCACATTGAATTAAATACAAATATTCAGAGTCATACTGGGTTCAAATTTATCCACAAATATTACTGTCAGGATGTTACTACAATTAGAACAGTCAGACTTCAGTTTGGATTAAAATCAGTCCACAAATGACTTTTGGCGGTTTGTTTTTACCAAAATTCAGATTCATACTGGATTAAAACAACCCATATTTATTGCTGTTGGGCTGTTAAAAAATACACATTCTACAGGCTCATGCTGCAATCCTCAATAATCAGATTGAAGATTCATACTTAGATCTCATCTACAATCATGCAAATCACAGGCAAAACTCTTCCGGCTCAGACAGGGCTACAGAAAGGATATTTTCTAGAGGTTTTATAGAGATTTCCTGTGCTTCAGGTATAGCAGTATCCTAACACCATATTCAAAAGCCGTTCCTGCAGTCATAGCCAAAGCATCAGCCATTTACAACCCTATCATTTACGCCATCGTTCACTCCAAATACAGGTAAGCATTTCTTTCCACGTCGACTCACTCGGCACTGACCAAAAAATGAATGTCTCTTCTCTTGGATCAGTCATGTGTTCTTGTGATGCTTCTCCTCTCAATCACCCTCCTCGACTGTGGTTAATAGGAACACCCTGGCTGAGAAGATACCCTGTCTTTACTTCCTCGCCAAGCCTCCCCGGAAAGAGTGCATCTCAATTTCCAACAGCGAGTCCTCCTTCAGGGAATCCATGCTCAGCAGGCAGTCATCAGCGACAAAGACCAAGTTCCAGCGAGTGTCATCCATGTCCACTGGGGACTCAGTGAGTTCTACTATGAGTCAGTTTGATGCCTTTTTCTTCCCCATTGGTTGTTCTTTCTTCATTTCTGCCAAAAGAATGAACCTTAAATTTCAAGGTTTGATATAATAAGAAGCTCAGCTTTACTTCCCAGGTGTTTCCACAGAGATTGGCTGATCCATATAAGAGTTTAACATGTTCCTAATTCAGGAGAGCAGACGTTTTTACCTTTATGCGGAAAAGCTTTGGATCCCACTGTAGAATATTGTCGTATTAAATTAATTCTGCTGTAAATAGCCCCAAAAAGGTGCCCAAGCATGCCAAATTTATCTAATGCTAAGATAAAACCCAATTATAGCGTGGAGGGCTTTTATTACACGTATTTACAACACCTTTGTGCCTTAGAGAGACTGATGACTATATGACCTCATGGATTTAATATACTCAACCCATTTCTTCCAAATGAGCAATTAAGCAAAATGAATCGCTTTTCTCGGTGTGCATGTTAAGAGCATAAGGCAGACTTTCCATTATAAAAGTATCCTGCAATTTATCTAAATATTAATGGTGTGTGCCTCCTCGTCTTGTAATTGCTTTTCTGGTTTCAGTTAAAGGTACAATCATCAGTTTTCTATCCTTGCTATTCAGCGTCATCGCTGAGATGTGGCTGAAGTATCTGGTCTTACCCTTTAAAGTTTCAAATGTTGTATCATTAGTTTTTCTAGAATTTATCATTTTCATTTTAAATCCAATTTTAATATGTAACTTACAGTGATGGCCTGAAGACCATGATATTCCGACATCACTCTATAATGGGTATCTGCCCTGATAAGGCTCTTGATACTTATTTCAGTCATTTCAGAAGTGTATTCCACATCAACTGAGGCAATTGGCTGGACTTGATTGGCTAATTCTCTGTACCTCATCATTCATAAAAAAACAAGTGGTCACCATGTTTTCCCATGCCTACACATATTCAGATGATCTGAGGTATTTCAGACACAGCCTGTTTAAGACTTTGAACCACAGCCTTGTCTTCTTCTGAACTTTTGAGCCACTCTAACCAACTTCTTTTTGGTTCTTGTGGCTGGTGGTTAGCATTCTGTGGGAAACCCTCTCAAATCATGATGATAGCCTGTGGCACATCCATGCCTCCATTCTGGAAGCATTTTTGATTCCCCATTACTGTGGTCTGACAGTTTTGTTGGCTTATGCAACATCCACCATATTTTTTCATATTTTTCAGGCCCATTGTGCCCTGCTTTAATAGGACATACCCTACTGTGATCCTTATGCCTTCTGAGAGGCAACAGCAAATGGCCACAGATGCTAAAACCACATCCATACATGATCCACCACAGCCGCCATTGAACAGGACTTTTGAGACCTTATTCCAGACAAAACCAAATCCACAGGGCAGACTTTAATCCACCTCATGCTGTTCTGCTGATGTTCACTTTGCACCAGGCAGTAAGCAGTAGAGCAAAACAACGTTTGTCTGAACAATGTCTTCTTCCATTACTGGTGAACTAGCACATGTAACTGCCAAATCTCAGGGGAACACCTTTTACTTTTGAAGACTTATTTAAAGCAGGCATGTATATTTGTACCAAGAAAAGTAAACCTAATTAAATAAACCTAACCTATAAATCCTAAAAAAAACTCCTAAATACTGGCATGTAGCATCACAATCCACTAGAATCCACTAAAATACATCAAATCCACTAAATGAAACTATTTCAGTCAATATTAGATTGTCCTTATTAATTATTAATTTTAGTTCAAATGAACACATTGTAATTTAAGGTAAGGGATTGTAATTGTCATATTGCCCAACCACTGTGTGGTTTACAGGTTTGGAGTGATGTAGAGTTGGATCCAATGGACCAGCGGGTTCAGTCCCTCAGGAGCAGCCAGTCAGCCAACTTGCTGAGAGAAGTGGAGAAAAGACATCATCTTCAGCAGGAAAAGGCCAGAAACTACTTGGCCCAAGAAAACGTAGGCATTTCCACTTGATGTGTGTAGGACAGTAGGGTTGCACCACGCTGAGAGGAAAATTCTATTTGTTTACCCAGATACTCTCTTAAAAAGGAGAGAACTTTACACTTTACAATCAGATTATGTTTAGAAATGGTTAAAGATAAGTCATTAAAGGTTATTAATTAGGTTATAAAAAGCTTAAATAGCATCAAATAGCAGCTATAACACATAAATTAAGAGTAATGATGTTGACTTATTTACCAACTTGTGGGCCACATTCATCTATACAAGCGGTTCTCAGTTATCCTGCCTCAATCCCACTTTGTGGATAATAATCCCAAACTCCTCCTGATGTGTTTTACAGTATGATTGCTTTCTTTAACAAATGCAGATTTTTTTGCACTTTACAGAAAGGCTCTTTTTGGAATAAGTGTTAGTAACTAGTCAACAAATTGTTGCAGATCATTTGAGATGCCAGGAAAGAGCAAACTGATCAGGAAAACCTAAAACCTTTGCCATTTCATCACATCAGCACATGGAGGAAGAGGAGAGGAAATGTTGAGATCAATAATGGTAACAATAATGGTAAGACCACAGCACTGGTATGTGGGCAGTGGGGGTTGGCATTGGTGGGGAGGTAGATGGAGGAGCACAGTTGCATTTACAATCCACAAACTGGGACTGAGAGAGGATAACATTGAGAACATCTGGTTAACTACGCGGTAAGCAAAAAGTCATCAACATTGCCCTTTTATATGTGTTCTAACAGCTAATTAATGCTATTTTAAGGTGTTTATAGCCTAAGTAATAACCACTGATAAAATCATGATGTATATTCACCAAAATAACGGTCCCAGTATGGGTTCTTTGCATAATGCTCATTAGGTCCATTGTTGTTTCCCTGAAGAACCTGAATGGTGAATGAATGGCTCCTGAAAGTTTTACATTTTAAGGAAATTTTATACACATAATATACATAAGTTTTTGGAAAATATCCTCAGAATGAATGACACTTAAATTCCATTTTTGCTTTAGAGACCCAGGTAGTTCTATGGCACATTATTGTAGATCCATGTTCTTAATGAGATGCATTTGTAAAGAAACCCATTAAGGTACAAAGAACCTCTGAAAATGTCATTTAATCACAAATTCCACATATTTCCTTGTCCAACACAGCCCTCGATCTCTAAAAGCAGGTCACTGAACACCTGTGAACAGGATAAAGTCAACATGGTTATCATGCCCCTCCTCATTGCGAAGGAGAGCCCGGAAGAGGAGCAGGAGCGGGTACGGACCATGTTCTACCAGAAGGACAACAACAGCCAAGGGGCAATTTTTCACAAAGGCCTAGAAATGGTGGAAAACAGTCCCAAAACGGAGTGCAGTCTGGTCGACGGTGCTACGCTTACAGAGGAGAAACTGGAAGCCCAGACCAAAGAGGACAAATTGCTGCTTGGCTTGAGGAGCTTAAACTGTTCCACAGAGTTTCTAGAGTCCGTGGAGAAGTTCCTCTCCTGAACATGAACCAGGATCCTAAGACTGGTGTGCATATGGGAGATCAGTCAAAACGTACAGCTAAATAAACTGTCCATATTACTCTCACATATAAAGAATCTGCTGCTAATACACTAAAAGAATGCTGTTTTCCACCAACCCAAAGCCTATACAGCCATGATCTGAGGAGTTATAGAAACTAAAAAACTGTAGAAATTGTAGGCCATGTTCCATACATGGTCCTACATGTATGTTGGACAACATTTCAGATGTTTATGATTTATTACCAAAAAACTACATAGTAGGTCTAGAGAGGGAACCAGTTTGATACCAGGTATCAACAAGGCTTCAAAATAAACCTACATATGAAAATAATGACAGCAGAACAGGGTTGCCTGCATTATATAGTCAATTTTGGCAGGCAAAAGTGTTTATCATGCAGCACTTCCAAGTCCTTCACCTTACAAAGGAGAAGGTCGTTAGTAAGTTTATGTATTTTCTCAGGCAAAGTTCAGATGTTGGCCGTGTCTTTCATTCACTGTAAACATGTATTGGCACATATATTCACGTGTGAAAACGTTCTAGGTAGCACTGACAGCATGTTACAAGGAGAAGATACGATCCAACTGGATGCTATCATGCAGAAAGTTTGTTCTGAGCATCTAGGTAGGTTGGATGTTCATTGTGGGATTTCTTGCTTGTGAAAGCTTGAGGAAAGACCCCAAAGAGAGATGTTAGCAACCCAGTACAGTGCAGTACTGTACAAACCTGAAATTGATCGTGGCTCCATCACTACTGCATCCCTAGCCCTCCATCTCTACAGATGTTTACTAGTTGATGCAAGACCCCCTACACTTGTGGGATGTGGTTCTATGTGGTTGAATTAGATAACAATTCTACTAATAAGTTTTTCCTTAATTTCAATTCACCTGAAATAAGAAGAAAGTACTCTTAATTATTGGTTACGTTTGCTAACAAAAGGTTCTTGCAAACAGCCAATGACTAGCCTAAGAATGTTCTCCTAATGGTTAGGGCCTTAGGAGGGGGTCCTACTGGAAGTCCTGCTGGAGTTGGATTTAGCCAGATTTGGACCAGATTTATGAATGCAAGCAGCATCAATTGTTTGAACAGGCTGTGAAAAGCCATGTCCAGGTTAGCTATTATGGCTCCATCACCTGCTAAAAGCTCAGAGAGTGACAGAATCTGCTGTCCTTTTTAGAGAACTTTTAACTTTACTTTAGCCAGCCATCTGATTTTTTTTTTATTTACTTTTCTTCTTTAATTGCTGTCTGATGTTCACTCTGGATAAGACTTTTTATGCTCTTTTCATTGTTTTTCAATTCTGATCTTTTGAATCTTTTGAAGATCGCACTTTGACCTGCACACTCGCACAAGTGTGCTTTACACAAAACACTCCGACCAGCCGGAATCTCTACGCCATGTAAGGAACTGAAGCGCAGCTCGACTGGACCCAGGTGTGAAGCAATAAGAGAGAAGTACATTTCCTGTAGGAGTTGCACGGCTGTTGGCACTTACTAGTCGGTTAATGTAGACTGGATTGGTCATTGTCACCAGGCATCCAAGAAAATGATTTTATTAGGAGGTAAGCATTAGCTGAGTTGTTCTTTTTCAGTTAGTCTTAGGCTTAGACAAAGTGTTCTCCAGTTACGCCTGACGTAAACTGCATGATAAAATCGCCACACATTTCAGAGCCGGCACTCTCAGACGGCGGTGGCCTAGTGGTTCCGGCGTTGGCAGCATGATCGGAGGATCGGGGGTTCAAACCCCTTCCCAATAGGTTGCCCTGAGGTACCCTTGAGCAAGGTGCCGTCCCCGTCATGCTCCTCCCTGCGATGGGCTGGCGACCTGTCCAGGGTGTGTCCCCCGTCCTTTGCCCTGTGTGAGCTGGGATGGACTCCAGCACTCCCCCACTTGGGACAAGTGGCAGAAAATGACTGACCAACTGACACTTTCAGAAGGAGATGCAGTTGCTGGACTGAAAAAATGCTGATTTTAAAGGTCATTCAAGAATTTAGAGATTCTGTGAGTCTGTCAGTCAGAGAGCAATTTCCTATTTCCTATTTCCTTGTTACCAAAACCTATATTTTTCCACAATGTTATTTTTTTTTTTAGCAGTTTCCCTAAGTTTCTTTCGGGACTGGACTGTTTTTCTTCAATGTTTTTCAGGCATTGACCTAAAAATCTGGAGAGCCAGTTGTAACCACAGATTCCTAAACTGCATATAAATCTCCAATACTCTCAGTGTAAAATTACATGAAATATGCTGGAGATCACTATGTTGCTGCAGGACATTTATCGAGAAATGAAAGTCATGTTTTTGAGTGCTAGTTTACTACATAAAAGTTACTTTTATCGATTTGAACCTAACCAGACCCCAAAAGGGATTTTGAAATCAATATTTCATGTATTTTCAGAACATTATTTATGAAGAAGAGAAATGATTCATGCTAAGTCATGCACTTCAATGATGTTGTCTGCCTGAAATCAATCCGACCCCATCCTTGAACAAATCTAATCGCATGCTTGTTGTCCTGCGGGACAGAAGTGTTGGAGTATTCAGAGTCTACTTTTGCGTGCTTTTCTTAACTAAAAAGGCTCAGTTTAATCTTGAAATTATACCTAAGTTCTCGACATCAGTACCAGAATGGAAAGGGATGTCATGCCATCTTGGAACCGCCCACAGATTTGAGCCCCTCAAAGCTGTTCATGTTTTTATCATTATATGTTATAATATTGTATTATATATAGACATACAGCCTGGGGTATCTATTCATTACATGCTTAAATGATTTAGTTTTACTGAACCAAAGAAAAGGGCAGAAGCTGTAGGATCTGGATTAACCGAGTTTGGCTAGAAAACCTAATGTTTCTTGTCAATTTTTTAAATGTAGTATCACGGATTACCTCCGCCACTGAACATAACGATAGGCGTGGGCGGAAGAGGTTCGTGTGTTTTGTCATCAGATGTTTTTGGTGTGTATATGGTGGCACAACATTGCTGTAGCACCCCTTGTGTGATTCCTCTCAGGGCACATGTGTGTTTTACACTCATCACCACTCCTGACAGTTCCACTAATACTTGTATATTCCACAGTGGTGGCCTAGTAGGGACTAGGGCCCAGGATTCGAAGGTTGTGGATTCGAATCCCAGAGCAGCAGGTTGCCCTGAGGTACCCTTGGGCAAGGTACCGTCCCCATCAGTGCTCCCCGGGTGTTTCAAATAGCTGCCCCCTGCCGCACGTGCGCATTTGGGTGAAAATCAGAGGTCGAGTCTCGCTGTGTTTCCCAATGACAAAAATATTCACTTTCACTCCTCGCTGTAAATATTACAGCCAACACTTGAAAAAAAAAAAAAAATTAGAGCATCATAAACATGAATTTGATTTTATCATTTCTTTTTCTACAAAAATTTACCCCAGAAATTTTATGTAAGAGGAAAACCATCTAAATAAAATGCAAAAGTCTGTATTTTGCAGAAACAGTTTGCAACACTTCTAGAAGCTTTCTTCCAGTTTCTCATCATTTCTCATTATTAACTTATAAACCTTATTAGCGAGTGGTTTCTGTAACGGCTTAGAAGCGTGTTGGTACTGGCCCACCTTTAGCCCACAAATGGAGAACTTGTCCTCAGCTTTCCCCTGAGCTCGCTGGTCCGATGTGCTGCTGTGTGAACTGTTTTTTGCAGGTGACGGTTGTGTTGTTTTTCCAGGTGAATGTCTGTGTGTTTGCTGTAGGTCTCGTCGACTGTTGTTAAGCGATAATACGTGGAAAGAATCTGCACTACACTCCGTTTCATTTTCAGGAGGTGAGGCACTGGATGAAGCAGTCGAGCACTTCTCTACCTGCACAAAGTAGATATTTTATTATTTTTCTTCTAATATGGCTAGATTGATCAGGGAGCTTTGCACGTCCTGTTATGCACTACGGTATCTTTAAAACAATGTTTAAAATAAATAAATAAATAAAATTCCCATTTATGAATGATGCAGTTGATCAGCTGAGACATGTTTGGAGTCCAGAGTCTTTGGGTTTTGGAAATGATTTGGGTGACTATTGAATTCTAGAGTTTGTATGCGGTTCTGCAGGCAAACAGCAGGTAAAAGTCTTAGAAAAAAAAAAAAGAAACAACAATGTTACGTTAAACATGCTTCGGCATCTGGGATGAGTGGGAAAAAAGTGTCGATATTTTTGCTGAACTGGTCCTTTAAGGGTGGCACAGGCTTGTCAAAGTGGTTTGGACCTCAGTATGACTTTCTGAACGCTATAAAAAAAACAAACAAAAAAAAACAACAACAAAAAAAAAGTGACTTCTCTTAACTTTCATGGTTTATTGGGGTTTTACAGGGCAGCGGTGGCCTAGTGGTTAGGGAGTTGCCCCTGCATCGGAAGATTGTGGGTTTGATTCCCCACCAGTAGGTTGCCCTGAGATACACTTGAGCAAGGTACTGTCCCCATCACTGCTCCCCGGGCGCTTTCAATAGCTGCACGGTGTTTGAGTGCATGGGTTAAATGCAGAGGTCCGATTTCGTTGTGGTTCACTGTATGCTGTGCTGTGACCTCGCAATGACGAGGGCTTTCACTTTTCCACTTATTGTTAGAGAAGCATCTTTTGGGCAACAAAGTGGCTGATCAGCTGCATCTGAGGGAGGCAAACAAGTGTGCAAATCATATTTTTACAAACTATTCTGTTAAACTTATGCAAGAACTTGTTTGGTTATGAAGTCGCTGTTGTGTGCGTCACGTGAACATTGCGTTGTAAAGTGAAAATTATGATCCAGCACACGATATGAAGTAGGCCTATGGAGTGTGCGGGTGGCCACCTGACTATAATGTCTCATGGGTCCGACCTGATTCATGTTCAATGAGCCTGTATCTCAGATGAACATTGTTATATTGATTAAATGTCAGATTCTGTTTACCTACTCCTGCCTCATCACTCCTTTATAGCTCTGCTTGATGTGGCCTTCTCTAGCTGAGGGTCTGGACTGACGTATGGCTGCATGCTTGGCTGCACAGCTCAGCCAAGCTCTATCGATATATTTAGCTATAAAGGACTTTCCTGGAGAGTACGTCGATGTACGTTCTTAACTGGCTACGAAATGGTGCCTTTTATGTTTGCAAGCTGCCCAAAAATAAGCATTTCAGAGGAAATCTGCTGTGGCGCGTCAGATTGAAGTTGCTCAGGCGAGCAAATGTAATACAGCACCACGTCTGAACCCCAAGACCTTGAAGATGGAACATGCAGGGGGCTTCATGGGCGAAAAGCCTGGAAAATAAGACATGTTCATAAGATGTAATAAGTTAAACACACTTGAGCGGAAGTCCGAAGAGTTAAATTGGAAAACATTAAGCAGCATAAAGGAAAGAAATGAAAACGAAGTGAAAAGTGCACCAAGCTGGATAATAATGCATGTAAATAATAATGATAATACACATTAATACATGCAGGTAATCGTCAGGTGACAGCAGAGCTGGCCAAATTCTGAGGGAGACTAAGAAAGAAAGAAAGAAAGAAAGAAAGAAAATGATTTGGAGATGAGAAGAAAAAAAATAGCATTCGTTCACCTCATATTTGCACATTTATTTATTTATTTTAAATCTACCCTGCTTTCATTCATGCCTTCCTTCATGCTTTGCCGTCCATGTGTATGAATTTATTTTTGATTTGAAGGCACCCCTTCTATTTCTTATTTTTTTCCTATATGCATTTATTCTCCATAATTATTCATTTTATCTTGTTTTTACTTTTTTATTGTTTTTCCTGATTTTGTTAGATTTTACACCACTTGTTGATTGATTAACCTTTTTATTTATTTAGGTGTTTATATATTCTTTTTTAAGTTTGCTCATTTGGTCGTTGTTCTGGATGTTTTGTTTTTCTCTGCTCTGCTGGTGGACTGAGGTGGAAGCAGGCTCGTCTCCCCGCTGCTGCGCGATGCTGCTCTGGCCGCTAGAGGTCGCTGTTTAACTATAGAATAATAAACACTGAGCGGCAGGCCTGAAAAGGGGAGTCTGCCATTGACCTGACTGCTCTTTAAAATCCTGTAAAATTTAAAATTGTAACAACAACAACAACAACAACAACAACAATAATAATAATAATAATAATGATGATGATGATGATGATGGCGATAATACTACTACTTCACCTGTAATAATAATAATAATAATAATGATGATGATGATGATGATGATAATAATAATAAAAAAAAAATAATAATAATAATAAATCCTCCACAAAAGGAAATCCATCTTCAAACCCTTCATCTGTAATAATAATAATAACAATAATGATAATGATGATGGTGATAACAATAATAATAATAGCAATAATAATAATAATAATAATAATAATAATAATAATAATAATAATAATAAATCCTCCACAAAAGGAAATCCATCTTCAAACCCTTCA
>CM029383.1:5073613-5194300 GCA_017165825.1 Hepsetus odoe | reverse complement strand
GGGGACGCACCCTGGACAGGTCGCCAGCCCATCGCAGGGAGGAGCGTGACGGGGACGGTACCTTGCTCAAGGGTACCTCAGGGCAACCCATTGGGAAGGGGTTCAAACCCCCGATTCTCCGATAATGCGGCCGACACCCTAACCACTAGGCCACCGCTGCCCCATATTTGCAATAGAAATGTGAAATGTTTCCTAGAAACTGCTGTTTCTAGTCCTGAAAAAACCTTTAGATCACAAATGTAGCATAAAACTCTACTTTTTAATCCCACCCTAAGTTTAGTCTTTGATCTGTGAGGTCTTTGGGGCAGCGGTGGCCTAGCGGTTAGGGCGTTAGCTGCATGATCGGAGGATCGGGGGTTCAAACCCCTTCCCAATAGGTTGCCCTGAGGTACCCTTGAGCAAGGTACCGTCCCCGTCACTGCTCCCCGGGCGCTTTCAATAGCTGCCCACTGCTGCACGGGTTTGAGTGTGCATGGGTAAAATGCAGAGGTCCAATTTCGTTGTGGTTCATGTGTGCTGTGCCGTGACCTTGCAATGACAAGGGTAGTCACTTTCACTTTTTTTTTTCACTGTCTGAGAATATAAAAGTTCTTATATTTAAAACCACTGACGGATCCTGAAAACCTCACTAATCACTAACGTGATCAAGTTAATGTTGATGGTACCCGAGGACATCAGAACGTTTAAGGCACCAGGAACTGATCCTGGTACAGGTGTACACAGAACAAATAAGAAATCTATAATGAGAACAATGTAAAAACTCAGAATAGCCTAAAGCTGACTGGACAATACTGTAATTGGGAAAGCCTTTTTACTTTTTACTCCATTTTAGTCATTAACTGATTCCCGAAGTGTCAGAATCTGCACAGTTTTGCTGTCCAGATAGTTTAGCTGCTCAACTTTAGCACGATCCCCTTATTTTAGGCCAGAATTAGAAGAATGACTCCTGACTGATGCTTATAGGTGTTAACCTGTATTTATTAAGCATTCTGACCTTCATGTCTTCTTTTCTGAAGTATTTTGAGAAGATTTCAGTTCAGGTGCTGCGTCCTTTAAAGGATCTGTGTGGGAGTTTCCTCCAGAGTCTGCGATGGAAGGACTGGGACACGGCCTGAACCTTAAATGACACGGTCCAGTTGATGTGTCACTCCTGTTGCCTAGCAACCTTTGCCAGCTGTAGCTAGTGCTACAACTTTTGTAACAAAGTAGCTGCTAACTCTTACTAAACTGAAAAAAGGAGTTGGATTGGTGTTGTATTTAGTTTTTAAATATGTTTTAATCGGCACAGTGAATCTTGGGATCTGGTATCTCCGTTTCCAAGGAAATTTAGGCTGCATTTCTAACCCTAGGAGCCTTTGAATGGGGAGGGCCCAGTCGCCGCTCTGTGATGCATTCAGTCTTCTAATGCAGCCTTCGGAGGATGTAGCCCCTGAATTGGAACACATTTACTGTTTCACCAAAGTAGCAAATCCTTAAATTTGATATGGATATAGGCTCCTGCGATGGGCTGGCGACCTGTCCAGGGTGCGTCCCCCGTCCTCGCCCTGTGTGCGCTGGATTGGACACCAGCACCCCCCCCGCGACCCCGTTTGGGCCAAGCGGCAGATAATGGATGGATGGATGGATATAGGCTGCTCAGCCCACTTTACTTTCTTATCTGGATGCCATTAGAATCACACTGATTTGGATTTAGGAAGCGTAACGGTCTAATTAAAGTAATTATTAGTTATTTAAGAGTTATTTAGGTAATTTGGGTGGCTGTTTCAGCTACCGTATTACTGTTTGTAATACGTTTGCAATTTCTCAGGCCGGGGTAATGAGGCTGGTTGTGTTCAGAGACCTGGGATTTGTAGACAAGATCATGGCAGTAAAAGGCAAGGCAGGTAAGGTTGGTGCTCAGGGTCAGGTGGGCCGGTGAGCGGCCGATGTCTATGAACCCAGAGCCTCAACACAAAGATCACAGAAACAGCAAGTGGAAAACGCTATTCGTTCCCAGAAACAAAATACTGATTACATCTTCCTCTCTGAGACCTTTAATCAGTACTGCCATGGGTTCTTATATATTTTGCAGATGTTTTGAAGGTGTCCAGCTGTGGGGGAATACTCTCTGTGGCTTATCAGGCTTTGCTCAGAGGCTGTGTTTTAAGGTCAGCACAACGGTATCGCTGTGCGGGGGGTCGCGTGTAAGTCATGTGTGCGATTCGGAGCTGGTAAACATTAAACAAAAATGATTTCACATGGAGCTGAATGTTCAACCCGGTTAACAGCGCTGCTCTGCTCTTTTCATCGGCACACATGATTCATACACGGCCGCAAATAGCTCCGGTAGTTCACCCCTGTACTCATTTGCAATGATTTTGCTCTTTTCAGTTTGCATTACTTTGAATTGCAGCATGGAATAAGGTAATTCCAGGACAAAGTTAGCAACTTTCCATAAACTCTAAGGCAGTCGTCTGTAACCTGCTATTTTTGGAGGTTTTGTATCCCTGGCTTTGTCCTTAGACCAGCACTGGGGGTTGGATATTATTGCCATTACTGATGCCATTCTTCTGCTGGCGGCCATGTGGCCGTTGTTCCTGTTTAAACCTTGTAGCTTGTGAGCTTAACCAGCTCTTTTTCCCTTTAGACCTCAGAACCTGTGAGCTTTCCAGGGTGTGCCTTTGGCATGGTGTCTACTCTTTATTCAGGAGAAGCCAGTCGTAGCTAACAGAAGAATTAACATGCCAGCCTTCGCTCTTGATGCTGAAAGACGCACAAAGTCATCTATTTTAGCCCGCACCATTTCTATCCACCTTTTAGAAAAGAAAAGGCACAATTTAAGGGAAGTCTAAGAAGTGATTTCCCAGGCAAAGAATAAGTGCATTACACTTTAATCCAAAGTGAGGCTTAGAAGACCATCTGGAAAACTGGTTGCCATACCTACATGTCTGCATACATATCGTCTGTGTGTATTGCTCTTAAGTACTGAGATTGAGTTTTTTTTTTTTTAACCACATTGGTTTAATTCTCCCCTTTTTCAATGTTTTACTTCTTAACCATTAAGTGATTTAATTCAGAAGCCACATTCCTAAGATAATACCTCGGATCATGTTTCAACATATGCCTTAGCCTCCATTGTAGGACTATGTTAAGCCACTTAGCTTCTTCTCTTCTCTAATTCCATGTGGCTTCTTGCGAGGGGAGTGTTCCTCGAGGCTCAGTGGCGCTTATCATGTCTCGATATCTTCCTTTGCATAGTCTGCAGAGGAACAACAATCCTAATCTAGATTAGATAAACAGAGGGAAACCAGTTTGGACGATTATTCATTTACTGAAGTTACTCCGGGCATGTGGCAGTTAGCGTTGGAAAAGTAGTTTCTTTCATTTTACTCTTCACGCTATTGGACATGTTCTCAAAACAAGGCCACTTTGCTGTGACCCCACCCTTACAGGAAGCGGTGTGACAAAAGAAACCACTGTGTAAGGAACCAAAGCTTTCTCATAAGCCACAAGGTCAGCTCGTGATCCATTGACATGGTGAACTAAAAAAACAAATAAGGTGAAGTAAAATAAATAATGTGCACATTTGGGTTTGTTCACTGTCGTCTGTTCCGTGCTCTTACAGAGTAATTACAGGGTAAATGAGAAAGAGATTGAGAAGGAGATCTATTTTTGACATAAATCCACAAGACCCCGAGGCTGAGGCTTCAGTCCTGTGGGAGAGCCGAGTGACGTTACATCTAAAATCAGCATAATCACCCCTCTGGAATATTAGCCCTCGAGACCCCCTGCTTCTAAGCCTCCCCTCTGGAATGTTTGTGTTTGGACTAAGCTGAATTTTCATGGGGTTTCACCTTAACAACAATGGCCTTGCTCTGCCATGGTTCTTAAAATACTTGCCTGCATGCATTCCCCACTACTCAACACAATATAAATAGGTGTAACTCTGCTCGGTGTACACGTGTGTGTTACAGTTCCTGCGTTTCTGGTTCATTCGTCAAGTTTTGTTCATTCATCTTTAAAGACATTGTATTGTCATTATATTTTGATTTATGGCCTTAATATATTTTCTGTATTTGGCGTTCAGTTCTAGGCAGGATAGTGTAAATATCTGTTTTACCATTCAGAGTTCCGTGCAGCTCTTAAGTATATCAGAACAATATCTGTCTGAAAATTGCTGTTGACGCAACCTCAGCTGCTGCTTCCAAGGATACAGAGGATGTCATCCAAACTCACATATCCATTTTCCCTGCAGGCCATTATAGATGATACGGTGCTGGGTTGTGTGACTGACTTTAGCAGATACTTTGGTTCGACCATGTTTGTCGGCTTGTTCTGTTTTTGCTAGTAAATGAATGAGCAAAATAAACAACCTCTCTGATTATATATTGCTGCTTTGTACCCTGAAAGGAACTGAACCCTTTGGTTTTGCTCCACAGGCTCTGAGCTGGACTTGAGGAAGTTCTAAATCACACACACACATCAGCCGGACCCTAGTAGATCATGAGCAGCACTTACAGCGTGTCTCTGATTGGACCCTCTCCATGGGGCTTCAGACTGCAGGGGGGCAAGGACTTCAGCATGCCCCTCACCGTCTCCAGAGTGAGTACACAACTCATATTTTGTCATAATTGGAAAAATCTGACCATATTTCCTGTTATTAGCACATGATACACAAATGTGCTCTTTATGTGTTCACATTCTATAATTTTGTACACACACACACACACACACTCATCTCAGTTCAAAGTGATGTTCAAAGTTCAGGATCGGCGGACATGCACCTCCTACTATCTGGCTGTTGAGCGATGATAGAGATACTACCACAGATCCTGTTATGCAGCTCATGCTCCCTTGAACCTCAGCTGGCTTTCTAAACACCCTGTGGTCCCCCTGTAACTCCCCTTGTCTTTTTTTAATCTCCTCCCTCTTGTTCCATTTATATCTCCCATATCCATTCTGTAAGAACAGTATTAGCGTGTTCCCAGAAAAGTGAGATACAGAGGTACATTTGCAGTGTGATACGTGGAAGGACTATAAAAAGCTTCATGGTGCAACTAATTCAAACTGAATTTTCGCATTCAATATTTCCAAAAGGACTGTACTTGGTGTTGAGCCAAAAACTATATTTCAGAGAGGTTTCTGGAAGGAAAGAGTTTGTGTTTGGGGTTGTATCAGCTTGTTTATCTGCACATTGTCAGTGTGGAGTACATGTACTTGGGAAGTAAGGCATGCCAAAAGAAGAAGGAATGCAAGTAAGTCTGTCTACAGAGATAGCAGAGGATTTCTCCTATATCCACATGCTTTTTTGCTGAGAGCCTAAATCTGAGGAATATCTGTACAGGAGCCCTGCTGCCATAAATCCAAATGCAGGCCTGGCAGCCAGTGCTGGCTGGCCCAGTCAGTGTGGGGCTGCTGGCATGCTCTCTCTCTCTCTCTCTCTCTCTCTCTCTGTGAAGAATGGGCCCTGTGCTGATGAATGGCTAGACTGCAGCCATCCTGGAGTTATTTGAGCAACATTTGTATCCGGATGGTTTGGGAGGATTTTTCTCAACCTGACTGATACCATGGCCGTTAAGAGATCTGCCTGAACCTGTAGCCCTGCGATCCTTCAGCTTAATAGTTCGTAATGTGAAGTGGCATATTTTACCTGCACAGCCATCCATCAGTTTAAGTTCAGGATGGGGTAGAAGACAGCTGTAGAGATACATGGAATATGTATCTATATGTCTGTTGAAACATATCTGGTAAAATATCTGCTTACTTCCTGAGATAATTGGGGTCTTTAGAAGGAAGCCTTAGGCAGCTACACATGGCCCACCCACATGGAGCTCCTAAAAGATCTTTGACTTCCTCAGTAAAACAGTGTTTTTGGTTTGATCACTCTTACTGGCTGATGGAGTCATGGCAATAGACCTGAGCTAGTGCAATACAGACTTAGTGCCTGGCGTTATGCAGTACTGTGCGAATGTCTTGAGCTACCCCTCATTTCTTCATAATTTGCTTCTCAAGAGCCAGACTTTCTTGCCATTTTTAATGTATCATTGAGGAAAAGCTGTCCAAGCTTCCTGCAGGCAAAATGTTTTTGGTTCTCTTTTTCAGTTCCAGTCCTTGTTGCTGACTGGTTTCAGTTGATTGTTCTTTGTTGGCTAAGACACACAGCGACCTACCTATGAATCATTGAAGCAGAGCAAAGTCATCTAACTGAAGCCATGAAGCAGTGAAGAAACAGGTGCAGATGGTTCCAGATGATCAGGCTGGTGATAAGTTTACTGGTGAAGCTGAACGCTGAGTAGTTGGAACCCATTTATCTAGAACTTTGTATCTTTAAGCATGTTGTAGCCTGTCACAGCAGAAGATATGTTCCAGTTTTATGAATTGAATCTTCTCAATGTGCCAACGGAAAGAAATTTTGAGGGGCATAAAGCCGTATTTGTTCTCTAGCAGGGTGATACCCTGCAAAATATAAAGAAATGAGGGGTTGCTTAAGACTTCACGATACTGTATGTCATATACACATGTCATCATGTACATTCATGAGTTAAAAGAAATGAAAAGCTGTGATGTGGTTGAAAAATAGTGCATATGACTTTCATTGTAGCAATGCAGGATCAACTATGAATTCCATACAATTTAAATCACCCAAATGGCAAATCATTTCTATTCCTTTCAGGGCTGTACTTTTCTTCTCTGGTTTCTTGCGTTTCACTCAGTCCATGCCATTCATTGAAGTTCCGCTCTGTTATGTTGTTTCCTTCAGTTCTCTTCTTTTCTGAAAGTATAACCCATGTTTGGGACAAAACTCGCCTTTAGGTTGGCTAGTTGCCATCATCTGGTGATGTCTTGGCAGAGCACAGAAACAAGTTATCTAGTGAAAGTATTTGAAGTGTTTTTGTCTTTAAGAGGGCAACGAAAGCGCTTTATCATTGTGTTGTTCTCAGGCACGAGGACAGATTGCGCCTGTCACAGATGAAGTGGAGAGGTGTGTGTTGATGTGATTGTGAACATGTGCCAGGTCATGCATGCCGTCCATCCTGTGGACGTCTGAAGTGGATTCATGGTTCAGAATGTCCATCCTGTAACTACACAAGGACACTTGGAGGCAGGACTGAATAGTGCCCACCACATTACATCCCTATGGGAGAAAATGGCTCTTCCTGTCAGAGGAAGTTATTTATACTCTGCAAGCAGCCAAGGAGGGGAAAGATGGAGAACTACTGACACCAGGCCATTGGTAGGGAGTGTAATCTTCAGTGGAAAACTGAAAGAGAAACAAAATGAACCCAATATTTTATTTCATTGCTTCTCATGTATGCCTTGTATGGTCTTGCTGTCCACAAAGTATTTCAGCTTAGGGGGAAATAATCTTGGGCCCCTTTTTTGAGTATGGCTGAACGATTTGTCTTTTATGTAACACATCTTAGCTGCCCCCTTGCCTTCATGCTCCTGTGCAGCATGGTATTAAATTATGTCAACATTTGAAATGGCTGTATTCTCAGGCTGATGGATGAGTGGAGCCACACCCTGAATGTGTTAAGGCCTGAAACACATGCCTCATTCTCACAAACACTCATAAACCACTAAGCAACCGTGCCAAGCTCAAACGAGCTGCCAAGTTTAGTACATATATGATTCTTAGCCTTATTCTGCTACCTCTGTTATAGCAGTTATGTATTTATTGTCCTTGCTCTCTTTGTTTCTGATGCGTTATGACTTGATCAGAGATCTACAATAAAAAAAAAAGGTGAGCAAGGAGATCATCTGCAACCAGAAAGCGTATAGAAGGTTCTGCTGCGGGAAACACGATATGTTTACTGAAGGCCAACAAATGATATTTACGCAAATCAGCTTCTCTGTGTAGCTTTGTCTTGCACTGCCCTGAAGGACTGCCAAAGTTACAGTCCACAGAAAGAAGAGATAGCATGCTTGATATATTTACTTACCTTAGCCAATGGGAAAAGAATGAAATCAAAAACAAAAACTTGAGGTATGCAAAGGCAAGGCATATGACGCAATCACTGCCATCCAGCTGTATCTTTGCTTGTATGAAGTAGGGGCCCTCAAAGCTTCCTTAAAGAATTGACAGGCAGTAAAACCAGTAAAGAAAAAAAGGCTATGCACAAATCATATGGGTTTGAAAGATCTTTAGAAGTGTTTTCCCTCACTGCTTGTAAAGTGTATCTCTGTGTCAACAAACCACTGGAGCTAATCAGCTGAGTCAGCCTGTGTCAGTAGTCCAAAGGCTCAGGCGTGTAAAGGCATTGCTGCTTACCATCCTGCCTCTGTGCATTAAATATTTTTCATCCATGCAAACAGCTGCTAATCCCATCATGACTTGAAGATGTGCAAGGAGCACAGGTCCAAGGCAGAGTGAGATGTCTATTGTTTTTGCTCCAGGAGCTACAGCATAACACTCCTACATCGATGAGCTCAGGACGGCCCCAGGCATCACAGAGCTTTCTTTGTTTCACAAATTTTGGAATCCAGGCATTGGTCTTAAAAGTAGCAAATAGTTAGGTAGTAGATGATGGAGACAGGTAACTGGCTTTCTTCCGCATAGAAACTTTGGCTTGGGACTGATGGGAGCAGAGGAGAATGTTATGGAATGATGGGAAAATCAATGAGAAATGCAAGGTGCTGTGTCCAGAAGGAAAGTCTGGAAATGAAGTGTCTTTTGAGTCAGCACTATGGTTACAGATGAGGAAGGCAGGAAAACATCCAAAAAGAAACCAAAATAAATCAGATAAAACAATTTTAAACGCAGTTTAAAATTTGTTGGTTGGAAGGGGTGGAGAAGAGTGAGAGGAATGATTTGTGACAGATGAGTAGCAGCAAGAGTGAAAGGGAAAGTTTACTTGGCAGTAGTGAGACAAGCTATGTTATATGGTTTGGTGGTGCTGCTGGAAAGACAAATGACTGAGCTGAAGGTGGCAGAGCTATAGATGCTAGGATTCGCATTGGTAGGGATGAGGATGGACAGGATTAGTAATGAATATATGAGGGACAGCTCAAAATGGACAGTTTAGGGACAAAGTCAGCAAAGAGAGATTGCGTTGTTTAGAAATGTGCAGAGGAGAGACGAGGATTTTTTTGCATGAAGGATGTTGAGCATGGAGCTTTCAGGCATGAGGAGAAGTGGAATGGACAAGAGGAGGCACGAGAGGACATGTAGGCAGTAGGCGTAAACGAGGAAGATTCAGAAAACAGGAAGAAATGGAAACGGATGATCTGCTGTGGCAACCCATAATGGGAAAATGTTTTGCCATTTTTTTTTTTATTCATTTCTTTTGTTTTATGTTTTTTGTTGGCTTTTAACAATTAAAAATAAATGAGTAGTAAAATAAAATAAAAGTGAAAGAGACTAATTATCATTTCGAGACACAGCACAGCACACAGCTTCTGCATTTCTCCCATACACACACATGCAGCAGGGGGCAGCTATTTAAAGTGCAGTGATGGGGTTCCTACCCTGCTCAAGGGTACATCATGCCAACCTACTGGTCTGGGATTTGAACCCATGACCTTCTGATCCTGGGGCCAACTCCCTAACCACGAGGCCACTGCTGCCTAAATAAGCAACTGTATATTAATCAGAGCCCCATTATAAACTGTATATGCTGTAACAGATCAGTCTAACTGCACTGCTGTCGTAAATCACTTTCTCAACCACATGGTTCCCAACAATTCACCAGCAAAGCAATTTGTTTGGAGGACTGGAAAAATGCAAATGAGCAGAATGCAACTTCCAGAATAGTCCAGTTTCTCATTTATAATTTCAGTGCTAACAAGTAGAGCTTGGCAGTGCACTCATTTTTCATGCCTCAGTGTTAATGAGTACCCACCCAACCCTCGATTTCTCCAAATTAGGTCCTGTGCAATTCCAGGATGCCCTGAATTTCTGCCACTGCTACCTTCTAACTCTTGGCCAAATCATACGTGCAATACATAAACAAAACAGTCACTTGAGCATTTGCCTGTAGTTTGATTCGTTGACTTTTACCCTCTGACTTGATCCTGTCTTATTTCAGATGAGCGGCATGCCCCTCTTTCATTATCACAGTTTCTTGAAAAACAAATTGATGTTCTGCTGTATAACAGTCTACCAAACATTCAGCAATTTCTGAATGTGCCTTTAAAGTTTTTATATACTCTGCTTGTCTTGCAGAACATTGCACTGTTGCTAAATGTCTAACTGTTTCCAATAATAGTGGAGAGCGGATGCCAAGACCCAACAGGACAAGCAGACTATGACCCTAATGGGAATAGAGATGTGAACAAATGTGTCTGGACCCTTTAGTACTTATTGCCTCGGCGTAGATATTTCCATATTAATTTAAGCTCTAATCTATCAACACATTTTTTTCCCTAATATTTGTTTTTCTTCGTTCTTAGACATGACAGCAATGCTCTATTCCGAGAGCTCTTTGTCAGCTGTATAATGTCAGAGTGTGCTATTTCTGTAGAGAGAGCATTACGGGTCAGTACAGGGAGGATTCTCGCCTTGTGTTTGCATTTGAATGACTATGCGGAGACCATTGACCTAACCCTGCTGAGGAGACAAGATCTGTTTGTTCTTCTCTCAAGCTGTCAAAACACATTAAACCATGCAGAGAAATTAACAATTCAAACTCTAAATTCTGTATTTTAACCTTTGTCTTGCCTTGTTTTATCAGAATATATTTTTCATGGATGTTTTTTCCCTCCTGTTCTGTAGGCGATAACACACGGCCCACACACCGAGTTAGCAGAATATCACAGTGTAGGACTCCATATTAGTTTGTAAATCAGAAACCTAATGCAGCTGAATAAAGAACTGAGAACTGAGCAAACAGCCACTAATGAGAATTACAACGCCAAAATCCAAAGCACAAATTGAAATATTCAAATGATTTCGTAAGCAGTTCATTTGAAATAATCGTCCATAATAAGCAGAGGGCATATTTGTTGTGTTCATTAAGTAAATTAGTCTAAACGTTTAATTTAGATAAATCAGGATCATCAAATGATCAAAAGTAGTGAAGTTCATCTTTGTTAAACGAATTATGCATAATAATAACCGGATCTTTTGGGCTGCTCTGTCTTTTTCATATACAAAAGGCACCAGTTAGGTTTGAGAATGTCCATTTCAACAAATTCATATTTATTAAATGTTGTGTCATTTCTGGAAAATATATCTATATTTTTTTTTTTGCATTATCCCATTGTTTTCATTGCATTGCAACATAAGGGCATGTCTAAGTTTGATTGATAGTTTGGCATGATATGATATTCTCATACATCTCTCAACAAACTTCAACTCCTCATCAGGTCGAGGCTTGCTCTTGTCTACAGGAAAGAGCTTAACTATGATTCCAGGAGTGTTGTGAAATATGCAGCAGAAGTGAGATTTATATATACAGCATTGCCTTTAATAAACAGGTGTTGGAATTGGAGCATATCTCAAAGATTGAGATCTATTTTGGATATCTCAGACCTGTGCAAGCTAGATGGTATAGTTTTTACTTTTCTTTGGTAGTGACTGAGATAGAAAGAAAAGGGTAGGTATCTATACTTTCCCCAAACGTAAGCTTAGCTCCTTTGCAGGAACTCTCAATAGCAGGCCCTCACTATCTTAGCAGACCTCTAAAGTCCCATTGGGAGGGTCATTAATTATAGTCTCAGATGAAAAGAAGTTTCTTATTCAATGTTTTTATGGTTGGGTAGAGTTTCTCAACCTTTCTCAGTCGGCCCAGGGTCAGTTCTTTGTGGTCGTGTCATTTCGGCCGCGGCCCTCCCCCCATAACCCTTCATTCCTTCAGCTTTCTCTCAGCTAGACATTTGATACCCACGTTGAACAAATCAGCACTAATTTTAGCTGCATGCTTGGTCTGTATTCCCTGATGTGTGCTCTCTTACCCTCACCTCTTATTATAGTTCTCCTTATGGCTGGAATGCTTTTGTGCTCAATGCCCATTTTGTTAGCACATGTGATTGGATAGCACACACGTGAGTGTATGTTTGCCTGTTGTGTGAGTGAGAGATGAATTTGTGGAGCAAATCCATTTAGAGCAACAATACCTATTCACATAAGCTAAGGGGGCTTAAATAACAGAAGGAGAACTTGATGATGAATGCTTTCCAATGGGCTGCAGGTTGTATTAGCCTCAAATTTCCAGAGAGTTGGCTTGGCCGAGCGTGGTCCTGAAGGATTCAATAAAATTCCTTGGACTTGAGTACTTCTGCCTATATCCAAAGGCCTAAATAAAGTCCATTTTTCTTATGGTTACTACTGTGCAATAGATCTAATGGCTTAAAATAGTCTCTGTGCAATACTGTAAGAGTACAATAGCTCTGTAAAGATGGCTACTCTAATGAACCTGCCTTTTTAAAGTTCCGTTTTATTGGTAAGCCAGCAAGCAGTGGTAAAAATATGGGCAGTCTAGAGTCAAAGAGCCCCAAGCCAAGAAAACTCTCTGCAAAAGGTTATGTGCAATTCATTGCTCATAAAAGTTGCCAAAGAGTGGTGTGGCTTTGGCATAAAAGTGCTTCAATATTAACATCTCATTTTTGAAAATAAAACCTTGGATTGGCTATTAGAGAGCCATAAGGAGAAACCACAGCGTCTATTTTCAATCAAGCAGCATTAGCCATGAGCACTCAGAAACGTCATTGGAAGGGACTGAGATGGGCAGCGTTACAGCCTGATTGACTGTGTAGCTCACTATTTGGTGCAACTGTAAATGTCCATATAATGCCCTGTCAAAGTTATTTTCAAAAATGTGATGGACCAACACAGGCATATTATAAACTTCTTGCCTGACGCCAGTGCTTAGATGGTACAGGCTGGATCCCAAGGTAGTAATCCTGTGGCGAACAAAAAAGTACTTCAAGACGAAATTGGATGGTTGGGATTTCAATAAAACTGTTAAAAATGAATTATTTCAATTGTGTCTCAGTTTAGAGAAGGCAGAACTAAAAATAGGTGGGATTTACTTGAAGTGGTTTGATATTTCTGGTGGTAGGGCCTTGAGGAAAAGGCCTTTGCTGCCCTTTTATGGTACATGACTGGCCTACAATTGCTCTGCAGGTTTCCTGAGCAAAGGGCCAAAAATGATACCAGAAGTGATCTCCAAACTCCACCTCCAGTTGAAATGAAATGAAATGCTTTAGGCGTCTCTTAAACAGTGTTGATGGTAATGAATAGGCCATGAGAGGATAGACGGAATAGCTAGCAGATGCATGCTCTCTGAAGAACTTTCATTATGAGGGCTGCCTTGTCTGTTTTACTCTAGAAAAAGTGCAGAGAGACTTCAGACCTGGATTTCTTCACCAGACTGCCATTTGTGCCGTTCTGGTGATAAGCCTCAAGCCATGTCAGGTTCTTCCAGACAGCCATATGCACAAACTAGCGTTTCATACCGATTGGCAGTGTAGCAGTAAACTGTAAAAATGTTCTCCTTGCTCAAAAGCAAGAATACAACGGTGATTGTGGTGTTGTAAAAACTGGGTACAGCTACATTTCAGCCAGGCACTAATGGGCACTAACACCGGGACTCTACAGTGGCGTCCACAAGATGTATACCTACTCTTGCTATTTGAATGCTTCACTCAAAAATACACCTAGAATCGTTATGTGGTTAAAGTAAATTTCAGCTTTGAAGGGAAAGGTGAACACATATGACCTTGTCTGAAACAGTGCTGAGTCTATAAAATCAAGAAAAGAAAAATAAAAGGCAAGAAAGGCAAGCCAGCCACTTATCGTTTCACCCCTATGAACTCTCTCTTGCCCAGACCATGTTGATTTTGCTCTTTTCTGTGTAAACCAGGAATTTTGCTGAAAGTCTGTTCATTTTATTGCATGTTTAGACAGAACATCATGACTAAAGAAAAGTGACTGTTGAAGAAGCAGTTTCAGGGCTTGTAGCACTTTGAGTCAATCTTATAATGTATGGGGTGGTTAGCATATTAAGCCTTGTCTTGAGATAAACTGTAAAGCTTATGGTTAATCACTGTTGTTCAGCCATGTGGACCCTATGGGATCAGGGACAGATGCTGGAGGATTAGCTCAAGTTCACAAATTCCTGTTTCTTTCATTTTCCTCTCTTATCTTACACCCTTTTGTATCCAGATACCCCTAATTTGTAAATTCAGCTATTTTAAGGTGTACTTGCACCTGCTGATCCAACCATTGAACTGTGTGATAGAGGGTAGTATAAGAAAAGCCCTGCAAATGGAATGAGATGCACAGCAGCTGAAGAGCATCATGGCCAATGCCAGGCTCTGGCCAGAGGGGTGTGAAGTCCTAGAGCAGTGGAGCAATGGAGTGATAGAGCTGGCATTCGTGAACCTGAGCTAATCCTCAGCATCTGTCCCTAACCTCATAGTGTTCTCATAACTGAATGTAATCAAGGAACAGCAATGTCCCAACTAAAGCTGTCAAGATAACTTGAATAAATGGTGGTCCATTTATTCACCATCATCATTTTATTTTAGTCCAAGATTATATTATTATTATTATTATTATTATCATTTATTTTTCTTTTTTTTTAGACACGGTACAAATACTCAGCACTGATATGTTGCGAGAACACAGCCCGAAGATGTACTCTAAAAATAATCATTTTTCATTTTTTTGCTATTTTACGCAATAAAAGATATTTGCTTTATTTTTCTGATACTGTTTGTAGGTAAACAAGCTACTGTTAACCTACAAAAATAGCTTTTCTGTTTTTAATAGATTTCTGTTCTGTAACAAATCGATATCTCTTCATTGCTAGATATATAGCCAGGGTGATGTATTGCACTAAATGTTAATTTTTCTATTATGTACAAGTTTACTATTATGCAGCGATAACTGAATTGTTTTTGTTACTTTTCCAAGTAGCTCACAGCCTCAGCTATTTTTGCCTGCTCTTGCCCCTTTAATAACCTTAACATGCCCTGACAGACCTTTCAGTACAATGCAGACAGCTAACCGCTCTGCACTTAGGCAGGTCCTTGCATTCAGTGATTGCTTCAAGTCGGGACTGGCACATCTGGGTTTAATCTGCAGTGTGGCATGGTTGTGGAATAAAAGCACATCCATCATTCCCCACTGCCTCCCTGTTCCACTTTGATATATTCCCTTCACCACGTTTGATGCTTTTGTTTGTTGAAAAATGGCATTTGGCATTGGGTAAGTGGCCAGGAAGACAGATTGGATGGCAGAGTATCAAAAATGGAAGTGTATGGATGTAATCTAAACTTGGATTAGAATTGTTTTCAGCTCTCCTGTAGACAAGAACAGACATTTAAGAGGGAGCTCAGGACAGCCATTAGATAATACACATGCCTCTTTCTTATGTTATGTAGAAAAGCAAGGATGACAGAAGGCCTGAGCAGTGACTGAATAAGAATTTGGTTAAAAGGTATTCTCTCTTGATTCGCCTAGCTTGGAGGAATCTTGAAAATCTTTTTCTCACAAAGACTGTGCTGTAGACAATGAGCAGATTCTTCCTCACCAACAAAGCATGTACACATCCTGTTGACCACAGCAAACGTCCAGTAACAGAAGCTGTCTCTGAAATTAATTTCACAACTCCAAAAATGTGTAATAGAAGCCAAGCTACTGTTGTCTGTTTAAGATAGATCCGTTTCATGGTCACATATTTCAAACACATGATACACACACACACTCACTCACTCACTCACTCACACACGTATAAACATGATTCCTATTTTTGCATGTACCCACAAAACGGTGGCAGTGCCTGTGGTTTTGGTTTATTACAGCACCACTGTGTGATCAGGTGGTTGGTTCACACCAGGGCCTATGTGTGCACTGACTGGTTTGTCTCCATCAAGCTCAGGGCATTTAGAACTGGCCCCAGCCTTGGATTTCTTCAGACGGACTCTGTTTTGTTTTGGTTACCAAGGAAATGGTCTTGTGTTGCTTCACTGGGCCCTTGTGTTTTACAAGTTTGAGCAAAATTATCACCGCCAAGGCATATAGGAGACATATATACATGCCAAAGACGTCCAGAGGGGACCAGCATAAGGATCTTTTTGTGCTTGAGCAGTCCTTCACCTAGTCATATTTGTTCATGGAAACAAAATGTGTTTCTCTTACACTTGCTTCTGTCTCTATGCAGTGGATAGATATTATACATCTGGAGCACAGCTGGCTTATGTCTCTCATGCTAGTGATATTGCAGATTGTTAATTGGGCCAGAATAAAACTCACATATTTTTTTTTTTTCTTGTTCAAAATCAGTGCTGTTACATTTGCAAGAAATGCAGTAATTTTTTTTTTCCAATGTAATGTTGAATAAATGATGATAATGCTGTGCTTTCATTGAATGTAAACATTCTTAGTGTGGTTTAAATGTCCTGAGGCAAGTAATGTAATTTAGCAGCAGCACCTGGTGTGCACTACTGTTGAGGAGTCTTTGATTACTCAGGCCAGGATGACACAATCTCTATGTAAGGGAGTCAGCTGGGTTTGGCCATTGCCTCAGCTCCATATAAGGAACTCAAAAGGCATCTGAAGTAGACGTCAGAGGACTTTCACAAGCTCTCACCACAATCTGCTTCCTGTGACTTGAACCTCAAAAATGTGAAGCCTATAAGCATGCTTGCAGGACTCATTCATTTGGCTGTCACAGGCCGTGGTAAAAGCTTAAAAGATCCAGAGTCGCATCCTAATCATCATTTGTGAGGCCCTTTGGGGAAACCTTCATCACTTCGCCTGCTGATTATGCAATGTAGCGTTCCTGCCCTGCCACTAACTACAGGTCTACTGTGTGGTCTTCAACCTAAATTATATGGTAAAATCTGGTTACCTGCTAACATTCTTCAGCCCTCTTTTGGTTGGGATTAATAGAGGCAATGTGGTTCCCCCGCCACATTTAACATTCAAATGTTATCTTTCCAGCGTTCAAGAAAAATAAAACTTTGTGCCAGACACAATAGGATAAAATTGTGTGTTTTCTTTCCCCAGTTCACCCACTCTCCAGCAGTAATAGCAGAAAGCCTGAAGTAATAGAAACTGTGGTTCCTTCTGAATCACTGACCAAACTGGCTCTAGAAAACCTTTTCTAATCACAATTAGTGAACTTTAAAGGCCAAAGCTCAATGTGAATTGTTCAGAGCTTGAAGATCTCATTTGTGGGGTGATTTCACACCCTTCTAAAAATGACCATCTGTCTAATGATGATATATAATGCTCACTTTAATATAAACAGTACACTGTGCATGACGCAGATGAAGAGCAATGGTTTCCATTAGGATTACATAATAGCCATGCTGACACACATATTCAGTAAAGGCAAAGACACGAGTAGGGTTTTAACTGAGCATGTATTGTTTCGTATCACCCAGCATCGTAATAGGAAATTTCAGTTTCACTTGTTTTCGCTTTCAAATGTGGTTAGCATAACTAAATGTGAAGAAGCACGTGGAAGCAATTGGCTGCTGTACATGTTGAAACGGAGACAAATGTTCAGTTCGGTGTCATCTGTTTTAGTGTAACTCATGTCTCCAAATGATGAAGAGCAGAATTTAGGCTGTGTTAATTACTCTCAAATGGCACGCTGTAGTTATTCACGTAAGGAGTTATAATTATTTAAATGGTTTGTGTTTTCCGTACTGTCATTATGTTATTCAGTGAGTTTGAGGCTTCTAGTTAAAAGGGAAGTTTGTGAGTTCTTCCCTACAGTCCATGAAGTTTTTCCTCTTTTTCCTTTTGGTTTGAATTTGTAAGGATTATCTCTTAAACATTTTTAGTTAAGCTGAGCCATATATTTTTCAGGCTCCTTAGAGTAAGTACACTGTAAACTGACTTGCTGGATGCAGACATGAAGCATGATGAGTTTAGAGAATGCTGCACAAGATCCACATGTACAACAGCCAGATGCTTAGCAGTCAAGTAATCAGTTGGTTATTTTATTGATAAATGAGTTTGTAATGCAATAGCTAATTGTAATATTTAAAGCACTAGGGATTTTTAAAACATCTGTAAAAATTGTGGTGAAAAATACATATAAATGAGGCATTTCTGGAGAAAAAATACATATAAATGAAGCGTTCCTGTCTTTCTTTTTTACTACTCTTTCTGACTTTAGAGAGACTATTAAAATCACGCAATTTTTTCTTTTTAGAAAATCAGGCAAATCATTAATCAACCCTTTTGTAAGACTGAGTAATGAAGCTGAACTGATTCATTATAATATTCCTAGAAGACACTGAAGCAGCCATCCGAGAGCCCTGTCATTGCAGGGATGTAGTGTGTGGCGCAGTCTTGTTTTGTGATTAGAGGTGTGGCTGATCTGGCGTGAGAGATCCTCAGACAACTATAAAAGGAGAAAAACTGTGGTCTCCTTCGACTGGAGCAACCGTCTATTAACATTTATTGCCTCACACAAAAGCAGGACGTTGGAGCACGCCACTCTACCAGCACGGGTTATGCGGTGTGGTTAACATCTACTGAGTGGAAAAGGGGGAAGTATCTCATCCATTTAGCCTTCTGGAGTATTTTCAGCTGCCAAACACATGTAACGAGAAGCTTTTGGTTTCTTTTATTCCAGGCCAAACAAAGAATGTTTGTCTCGTTCCTTTTATTTGAGGTGGAACACACTACCATTAAGGTCCCTTCATTTACTTGCTATGATCAGATGCAGGAGAACAGGTCCATATGTCAACATTTCTAAAAGATGGAAAGAGTTCATCTCTTGAAACTTGAGGAATAGCTCATGTTTTATATGAGCGCTTGTTGAAAAAGTATCAAGCCTGTTACTTCTCTGTGGGTACGACATTGATTGGGTTAGGCTTGTTAAACCCGCGTATGTAGGTGTGTTAGGGAGCGCTGCATGACTTGTGCTGATTAATTATGTATGTGTGGAGATTTATTTTTTGTGAGACAGGGCTGAACTTTATAGCATTTATAAAAAGGAGACACATGGGAATCATGAGCAGCCATGTGTTGGCTGTTTTTTTTTCCTCAGGCGGGATGTTAAAGTGTTTCCCTGAAACAGACCTCCTCAAGTCTGTTACGTCGTAGGGTCCCCAGGGGCAGTTCACACCTGCTCCACCCTTGAAGCTGTGTTGTCATAGTTGTCTGACTCATGACTCATTGCATCTGGGCAGAGTCTGGGGAATAACTGCTTTGTCATTTTGGCATGAAGTTAAAGTTTCTCCAACACATTTGTGGTCAGTGACGCTTAAATCGCCGATGGCTTCTTGTATTACTAGGCAAGCTGATCAGCCAAAACATTAAAACCACCAAGGTTCTCTGCAACTTTGTGTGAAATTCAGTTGCTGTGCTTGCACACACACTTTATAAGCAGTGAATTTGTGTAAGCAGGAGCAACGGACCTGTATATCTGCACTCGGGGGCAGTGAATTGTCAAAGGGCACTTCAGCTGTGGATGTGGGCGTTGCTCATCCCCCTCACCCACATAGCTTCCTGAGGATTGAACCAGCAACCCTCTGGTTGCAATCCATTTTTGATCATTAGGCCACATCAACTCCTAAACAAAGACTACAGACAACAGTGAACCAGCCACAGGCTCTGACATAATGGGAAAAGACGTCTCCCCTACAGGTCAGACCTCTGGCTCGGATAAGATCCGGAAATTGGATTGTAATTTGCTTCAAGCTCTGAAGAATTCACATTGAGCTTTGGCCTTTAAAGTTCACTAATTGTCGTAAGTAATGTTTACTTCCTAGTAAGCAGTTTTTAATGACTTTTGATCGTTTTAACCCAAGCAAGTCTCTTATCTCTGAACTAGTTTTAAATAAATCTAAATCCAATGTCTGACACAGGTCATGTAATTGGAATAACTATGATATGATGTGCAATTTGCTTCACAGGCAGGCTTGATTTACCACAGAAATTCTTAGTCCATAAATGAGTTGATAGATTGTTATAAGCTGAAATAATTTTGAGTGCCTTTATTAAAATGGGTTCCCCATAACTGGTTGAAATTAAAGGCAGGCATAGTGTGTGATGTATCCCTGTTGACATTTTGTTACAAGAAAACCAGCAGAAATCCCCCTTTTAGAATTTTAGCAGACATTCATCAATTTTCTGAATGAATATGTAGTCAGCCAGTCATCTTCTGGGCCGCTTGTCCTAATTAGGGTCGCGGGGGGGTGCTGGAGTCCATCCCAGCTCACACAGGGCGAAGGACGTGGACACACCCTGGACAGGTCACCAGCCTATCGCAGGGAGGAGCGAACCGACGGGGACGGCACCTTGCTCAAGGGTTGAATGAACTTGTAATAAATGTGAAAAGAACCATTTTTATTTATGTCAGAATGAATGATGCAGGCAACACACCATATTGGTATATGCAGAGAGCAAAAACAGCAAAAACGTATTGATAAACCCATAAAACAATATTGATTTAAAGCAAACCTGCCTCATTCTTCAAAACCAGCATCAAGATTCTAGGCTTGTGAGATTTTGTGCAGCACAACATTGTCTGATTGCACCTTGTAAAACATATATTTAGGTATGATTAAGGGCCAGACAATCTAGAGCTGCTTTTCAACCTGTGTGATGCAAAAAACCCCTAATTTTCAGCAGAGTACCCTTCGGCATGCTTAAGAGAAAGATGTCCGAAATAGTGCCTGATAGCTTTTAACTTGCAGAATTAAGAGCCTTATATTTAGGATTATATAATTTGATTCCTTAAAAGCAATAAATAAATGTGTTAGTTTAGTCTTCAGGCTGCTGTTAGTGTGGCCTATTGTGGGTGGTGGTGGTGGTCTAGTGGTAGGGTGCTTGTCTATGGACTTCTGGGTCAAGAGGTCCTTGGTTCGAATCCTACCTCTAGCACTACCACCACTGGTTTAACACACCATTGTTTTAATAGGCTGTGAAATATAGTTTTCTTTATTTTTTGATGGTACTACAGTGCTAATGCTATTTTATTAACATTTAAATTGTTCAGCCTGACAGCAGTGAAGTCCCTGATGTTATCGTTAGTCGGTTCATGTCTAATAGATGCTCATTTGGAAAGTCCAAGGTTATTCAGGATGCTTGCAGTGCAGTCTGAAGGGTTCTCAACACTTTTTCCAGAGCTCCTGGGACATTACTTTTCCTTGTCTGCTTATTTTTTCTTTCTTTAAGTAATTGGCTAAAAAGAGGTCAGTGTAGTGCAGCGTGTCTGTTATTTCTTTATGGAGCGTAAGAGTCTTTCATCTTTGTCATGCAGAGGCACAGCTGTACCGACCCGGTTAACACTGCAGTTAAAGGTTTCTCTGCAGCTTTGCAGAAGAGATCTGATTAAACCCCATTTAAATTTTCCATTTTATTCCAGCCTGTCAGTAAGGACTGTTTTATTTTTTTGATTTCTATTGCAGATGGAAGCATGCAAGCATTTTATTTTCACACATTTTCCCATGTAAAAAAAAACCAGGTTATAATAGTGACACCATTCATTGGAAGTTACCTGTTACTGTTTAATGATCATGTTCAACCAGACCAAATGTTCTCAGAACCCTAGCTGCAACCATATCCTTATTACAGGTGCAAGCCAGGACCTGAGCAAATCTCAGTCTGACTGGGTAGGAAGGAGGACTAACTGAGGCCAGTTTCCATGCAGGTGCTGAGCAGGAGTGGTGAATGATTTACAGGCTTAGTGCATGCTTGTGTAATCCCCCCAGGAGCACCTGGAACTGAGTCGTCCTGTCGTCATGCTTTTATCACTGCTCTTCCTGCCCAGACACATCTAGAGGGCCCGTCAGCAAATTGCAGATTGTGAAGGGTGTTTTCTTTAAAAAGCTGATCTCAGATCAGAATGATATTGTATGGGTAAAGTAAGCAGTAAATAGCACGTTGCCTGTAGATCAGCATGCAGGGTTAATCCTCGTAATTGCAGGATGAGACGAAGAACTGTCTGAGCATGATTGGCTCATATAATTGGTGGAAAGGCTTTGTTACAGAAGATACAGATATCAAATATCATCCATGAAAACGCTGCGTTGATTAGAACTATGCAGAAAGAAATGTCACTTAGATTATGCTTTTGTCGCCATTTTATTTTAAGCTTTATTGCTCATCCTCAGCACTAAAGATCTAAAGATTAATGAAGTGGCTTTTTTCCGGCACAGCATGAAATAATTTGTGTCTACAAAGTAGACACAGCATGAAAACAAAGAAAGGGAAAAAAGCTACTTTCCTTTTTCTAATGAAAGCATATTTCTTGGCATTGACTCCTTAGATCCAGGTGTGTTTATCCTCCTCTGTCACCTCAAATTAATTTAACACACTATAAGGAAGCTGTCCTTCAAGGTAGCTTGGTTCCACTGTTTAAAGTGGAGGTCACCATAACTAAACGAATAAAGTTCTAGCTAAAGATGTTGCTCTCTGTCCCTACTGAAGCCGGTTTTACAACTTGCAACATCGCTGCTGCCCAGAGATGTCTCAAGAGGCTCTCTCGTCTCCTCAGTTAGCTCATAATTTTTCAGTTCTCTCTCAGAAGTTTTACAGACTAGCTATCATAGATCCTCAGCAGCACGTAGCCTGTAGATCCCAGTGTTTCACTGTATAAATCACTGCAGTTTAGAGTTCTGCAGCTCCCGCCACAGCTGGCATTGGCTTTTGTTAAGGTATGAAGTTGTTGTTTTTTAGGCCAGACAAGACTGTGCCCTTCCTCAAACACTGCGAAAAGACTGAGTAACATTTCTGCAGTGAAGTGTAACTGACTGCCAGGCCTAATCTGAGACCAGCTCCGTGGCAAGTTAAAGGTCTAAGAACTGAGGTGCATTGCAGCTTTAAAACCCCCTAATAAATTACCGAGTCTCCAGCTGGGTTTGTGTGTACAGCTTCTCCTCATTGGGGTTGTATTTCATCATAGTCCACTCATGCAGGACTCTCCCAGTGCTCTTGGTATCAAAGGCCAGCCTTATGGACCAGGCTTTAATGTTTGGATGTTTTTTCTCAAATAAGTGAGTCAAAAGGATAACATAAGTCACTGGGTGAACTTTGTTTTCTTTCAGTGCAGTCCAGTGAAATGTTTGATTGAAAGCCCCAGGACTTTCTGCTAGCACCATATAATGATTACTGCCTATGGAGTCCTTGAAAGTTTGCAGGATATATTGCATACAGCTCATTTCTGCATCCAGGAGGCCAGCATCTTGTGGTGTCTGTGCAGACATTTCACCATGTTATTCAGAGCTATTTTAGTATGGACTGATGACTGATAAGAGCGAAAAACAACATGCGGTTAAGTGCTGCTTATTGAAAGCTATGTGCTTTTACTGCTAATACAAATCACTTGTCTGCTTCTTTCTTTAACCAGGGATGTATGCCTGAGTTCATATAACTTTTTAAAAAAATAGTTGAGGATACAGTAGTGATGATATTTTGAAACTGCATTTTAGCTGTGCCTGTCAGCGTGGTTTTTATTAAAGCTGAGCCTTATCTTCCTGCTCCTTTCTCAGCTCTGCTCTTATTTGTTTTGTGCAGTTGACAGATGGAGGGAAGGCAGCTAAAGCAAAGATCAGCGTGGGAGATGTTGTGCACTCCATCGATGGCATTGCTACAGACACCATGACCCACCTGGAGGCACAGAACAAGATCAAAGCCTGCACAGGCAACCTGAACCTCACCCTGCAGAGGTACAAGCACCTACCACAACCTCCCCAGTTATTCACACCTCAGCACGAGTTGGCCGACAAGAATCACAATCATCAGGATTATAACATGCATGGCACACTGTGTGAGAATACATTGCAAAAATGTGAAAGACACGTCATTGATATAAGCAGTAGCTGAACATTGGCATCGTTTTGTTTTCTTTTATCATATTAACGCTTTTGCAATGTTCCTACACCAAAGATCACAGTCTGCTTAACCTACAGCAGTACATTCAAAGTCAGTCTGTTTAGTAGAATGACTGATTTTAGGATTTTTTTGTTATATTTCAGTAAAAATTTAAACCCAGCACTATGTTGATTACTGCCCACTATGCAGTTAGTTTTGTTTGTCTTCCAGGCAACCAACATAGAGCAAGAAGAAAGGAGTTTTCTATCTCTTGGGATTAGAGTTGATAGCTGGTGTCTAGCAGAAAGCCAAAAGCCCCTCAGATGGTTTAATGTCTTTTTTTTCCAAAGACACAAAGTGTCTTACATGTAGGCGCAAATGTCTGGGATGCACATATGAGACAAATGACTTCACTTATTTGGGCATGAAATAACATTCTTTATTCATATTCTTTAACACTGCAGAGTAAGAGAGCAACACTAGTATAGATTTGCCAATATATTGTGCCATTACTTTTTTAAGCACAATAAAAAAATGTTTCATATTATCTTCAGTTCTTCAAATATAGTATTGATTAAATGTAAAAGGACATGCAAGGACTTTAAAACATTGATCACAAGAAAAAATCTGATCCAGTCATAATCTGAGTGTATCATTAAACCTTTGTTGTGCGCACACAAGCATATTAATCCTCAAAATTCACCAGAAAAAGAACATTTTGTCCAGGCTTTTTTCTCGTCCATTAAATTAAGCAATGCTTTTACTGCAAGTCCTGTGTTTATAGCAAGAACAGGATGGATCCATTCAGTCAATGTCAGATAAAAACATACCCTGAAAGAGAGAAAATCAGTAATTGTGAGAATATGATGACTGTCTGCTACAGGCGGTGGAGAGAACTGTTTGGTTAATAGAAGAACCGCTGCCATGCCTTCCCTCAGGGGGCCTCTTTGCTGGGCATGCAGGACGTAATGCAATCATGATGTTTGGATTCAGCACTCTTTTGTTTTAGTCTGCTCTTAGCTGTATTCATCCAAACTTTTTGCTTAATTATGCACTCAAAGCTGAAATTCACTTTCACTTTTGCTGCCCTGTTAAAAATTACAATTAGATTTACATTTGTCTTAGTACAGATATATTGTGACAGAATATTAACACTCTCCAATGTGTATCACTAAGGACCGACCAGGATCAGTCGTGCAATAAGTAGTTCTTCTTTTAAGGCAGCCTGGTCTGTTTTGTACATTTTAATGCTTTGGAAAAGATACAGAGTGAAAGAGTTAAAAGGTGAATTAAAGGACAGTGGAGTCTGTCCAGGGATACCTGTCATTTGTTAAGCTTTGATTATTTGTAAGAATGTCCTTGATACGGAAGCTAAGTGGGGTCAAACACACTTACAAGAGTAAGGAACGTTGTGTAATGAAATTGATTGAGAGTTGAGCCTTGTGCAATAACTCTGGAATCTTTCATTAAACTCGAATTTGAGTGCATTTTTCCGAGCTGTTTGGCCTTTAACTGCAAATCTGTGAAAATCATCTAACCTGACCTGCTATCAACAAGAAATCAACACACTGTTCCAACCCTGCTATTAAAATAACATTGCTTTTACTAGAAGGCAGAGTTTGCTTAGAGGTCCCTTAGAGCTATTTTACTCTCTTAGCAAAGCATTAGAAACCACCCAGAACACAGCTGCTGAGGGCTCTATCTAAGCTATTACTTGTAGGTCCTCATTAAAGTGCCTGACCGCTGCTCCTACTGCAGATATGTATGTGCTAATTTACTGTTGAAATGTGGAAAAGCCTTGTTATATTGCTCTCATAGAGCACTTGTAATAGCAGATACTACACGAGATGTGTAATAACTCATTTATAACATATAAATCATCGCTTTTCCCACAGAACAGAGTTACATTTCCTTTGCACGAACTATTGGCTCAAGAGAGGTGGCAAATGTCATATAAAGCGAGAGAATCTCTATATAGTACCATTGCGCTGTAAAGGAAAACACATAAATAAAGTTCAGCTTTGTCAAGCTATAAAAGCCTCGATATAATGAAGTTGCTGTTGTATGGTCACTTCTGCTTCTGCAAGAAACAAATAGGCTTTTTAATATAATGGAGTGTAAAATTGCACCATAGCACAGATGCTTTAAATCTCCTGGATGCAATTCATGTGTTGACATCTAGTACTTCGAAGCCACACAAGACAAAGCAACATTTTATAGCCATTCCAATTTTCCAAGAATCCTTGATAATTAAAAATCAGTGCTTGGCGCAATTTTGGGAGTGTCTGGGCTGGGGATGTGCTTTAAAGATGCAATTCCATGCTGAAAATACTGGCTGCAGTAGAACCAATGGAATGCTTCTCCTCACTATTGTGAAATGAATTGTGCAGATGATGATCTGCCCCGCCGACCCCTCCTTCTCCCCATAAACCAAAATTTGTACCTCGTGTCAGTTCAGCAGCACTGCAAAAGCACATTGATTTCATCCAATCATTTCAGACCACATGCTCTTCCTTTACTGTTTTCTTAAGGTTTGTTTCCAGCCTGACTAGCAAGGCTTTGAAATGGCATGTGTCGAATGGCGCCTGAGGTTTGGGACAGGTCGACCCTAAGTCCATATCATCTTGTCTGAGACTCACTGAGACGGTACTGCATTTTCTGAGGTTTCTTAACCAGAATATGTGAACTTCGGTAAGCTTATCCCACCTTCCTGTTCACGTGCAGCAGCTGCTGTGACGCTCAGCATGATAGCCACAAGCTAAATGTCTGGCTGCAGGAAGGTTGCATTCAGGTCAGAGGAGTGCTGAATGCTCTGACTCTGCGGCCATGATTTGTACAGGTGGGGGTGTAAACTAGCTATAAAAGCAATCTGCTTTTGACTATGTGTCATTATGAAGACAAAGTATAGCACATAGTAAACAACAACAGGAGTTATCCTTTATACATGCTGACTCAGGATCAGTTCAGTGTTTCAGCTGCTGTTTATTGAGCTAATATGAGGTCCAGTCATTAGGGTGTAACTGACAGGTTAATTTCAATTTTAATCTATTAAACCATCAGACTCCTAAGGGTGTTTCAGATCCATCTCGTTGGTGTAACTGTGTTAAAAAGTGATGTGATCTTGGTTAAGCCTGAAGAGCAGCACTTAATTCTGTTCTTTAAAGGTTGGTCCCATTAGGCTTTGTCATCAGAAATTCTTAGTCCGTAATGAAATCTCAAGCTTTTCTGCAAACGCAAATACTAGTTTGAAATACAAAAGAAATTTTTTCATGTCGTACCCCAGCACAAGGGTAATGGAAGTGTAATAAAGTGTGAAACTGTGAATAGTTTGCAGATGTAAGCAAAACATTTTTTTTCTCCTGTGTTTTTCAAGCCCTAATATTCCAATGCGTTTTCTGAAAAGCAGCGAGTGTTAATTTGATTTATTCACATCCATCCATCCATCCATTTTCTGCCGCTTGTCCCAAACGGGGTTGGGGGGGGAGTGCTGGAGTCCAACCTGGCTGTGCCATTGCACTATTCACCTATTTCTGCTGAATTTCAAGAGCACAAAACTGTGACCTAAACACAGCATGTGGGTATTTAGGTTGCATGTTAAAAGTGGGTTTTTTCTGAGACTGTTTTACAAGCAGAGGAAAACCATTGCAACAACTCTGCCTGTCTGCAAGCATGAACTCACTCCCTTCTCAGGCCCCTGCTCTGCTCTTCAACTTGTCTTCTCCGTTTGTTTTCTCTATGGCTGGATTATACACACTGTGAGCGTCTCTTAAATGAACTGGAAGTCCTGTTTGTCTTTTGGGGGTTAGCATTCATTTTTTGGCTGACATTTAGCTTCAGCAGTCACTGAAAGGTCAGCATAGCACAGACCAGCCATACAAACGTATTTTTTTTTTTTTACTATAAAAAAGCAACTAGTGCTTTCTATTATGTAGTTAAAAAAAAGAGTTTTCTAAAGTATATATGGAAATTATTCCCACTGCAGGACATATATGAGGATCGAATGTTGCTATTTAAGCCACAAACCGATAATCAGCTCCCTCACACTCTGCTGCTGCTTCCAGCTTTATATAAACTGTCGGCCATGCTATGTAAATTTAAACCCTGTAATTATTCCATCAACTAACACTCCCTCCATGCCATCAAGACGTGTATGCTAACTAGGGAGTCTTGTTTTAATAAACAGGGTTTATGAGGTGACATGGGTTTGGTATCCAAGAAACCTTTTCCATTTGGCAGGCTGCTGTGTTTCCAACTAAAGATCTGAAAATGAATCCCCTAACTTCTGTACAATGGAGTAAATCATCTCTCTGTCAGATTAATGAGTAGTCCCACACTTGTTCCTCGGCTCACAAGTAAAAATCATTTACATGGCTGTTTACATTCAAGAGCTGTTTGATTGCTAGTAAGTAACTCAGGCTACTTAAACAATTATGGATTAGTTACAAATGCTTTATGTTTTCTGCCTTTCTGAAGGACCAGGAAAAGCTTTGCCAACACTAGGCAGGCAAAACCACTCAGCTCTTTAGAAACAGAGCGACAGATCTTGCAATCTCCTAAACGACAGACACACTTTATAGTTTCAAGAACTATGAAACCTGAGGCTCAAGATCCAGTGGTTTGTTTCATGGGACATGATCATGTCTTTTCTTTTCCATACAGTTTCATACACTAGTGCACTCTTTCTGTCTTTCTTTCTTTCTTTCTTTCTTTCTTTCTTTCTTTCTTTCTTTCTCCCTTTGTTTTAACTCAACACATTCCTCTGATGCTTATAATAAAGGCTGAGCTTTCATCACTCAAGGAGACATGCTGGAAGTGACACGCACTTGAAAATATATCAAAGATAAAGTTTCAAATTTACCTTTCCTCACCTTTTCATTTTAACAGCTTGCTACCATTCGTTCATCTTTATGTCCTCTCTTCAATCTTACGCTAAAGATCAAGATGAAGGGAGATAAAAAAAAAAATGCCATCAGCTCTTGAGGCAGAACTTGTAAACTGCAGTACTGCAAGAGCGTTTGTTTTTCTCTTTGTTTTATTTTAATTTTGAGACATTTGCACAGCTGGACTCCGGCGCCACACAGTTTAGCTTCCATTTCAGGATTATCTCAGTTTAATAAAGGAACAATGTGGTGCGTTAGCATGCTTGTTTGGATCCCATCTCATCTAAAGGCTTGTAAATTAATTCTCAGGCAGCAAAAGAATGAAGTTAAAGAAGCAAACACTGCACTTTAATGGACCAGAGAACAGCCCTCACCTTTAACAAGCCTTTGTGACTAATTGGCCTTGCAGTGTTTTGTGTCTAACAGCACAAGCTGTTTTACATGTTCTTTTAAACTGGGCATTCTGGGCTTTTTAGTTTATTATTCGTTCTCATATTCACTTATTATATTTCAGTTGTCCCTTTTAAATCCAAGTGGATTTCGTAACTTTACGTCAAACGCATTCCTGCTAAATAGAATCAAAAAAAGATTTTTCTGGAGTCATTTCATGTGTCATGTTTAATTCTCTGTCCTATCGGGAGTGAATTTAAGCTCCCAACAAACCTTGAACCTGTTCCAGGCTCTCCCACTGCTCTTTAATGGACTGTAACGCTTGCAGGAGTACTTAGCATCCGCCCTCCTTCATTCTACCTTGATCTGGGATTTTAATCTACTGAGCGAAAATGCAGATACAGTGTTTCGCAGCCTTCCTGTGAGGTCTGGATATATCTACCTGAATCTGTTTTCCCTACGTGCATGTTATGCAGCATTAAGACATCTGTAAATAGCTTAATTTACTACAAATTATTTAGTAAATATTATTAAACTCATATGCAAGTCATAAAGTTCTGTTTGTAGCTGAAGCATGGGCCCACAAACACGCCATTAGAGTTAATGTAGTTAATATTCCCAGCATAGCTGTAGGAGTGGTGATGAAAAGAGGTTACTGGTTCCTTCATCATCCACATAAAATCCTGTCTATGACCATAAACACCCAGAAGTCGTCTAATGCTTGATTGTGAGGAGCTTTGCAGAGGCTCTTCCAACCACTTTTAAACTTAAGACTCAGAGAAACAATTGGACTACATGTTGTCATTCAGCCGAGCCATGTTTAGTAATCAAGTTTTGCCTTTTTAGTTGAGCATTGAAGCTATGAGGCTATTGTTTCCTATAACTCAAAAGCCCCCAAAAACCTTTTTCATTAGCATGTTCCAAAATAAGGCATTCTTAGTTAGATACCTTGTATCTAACTACGTAGTCCTGGGCCAGAGTGAAGCAGGTTTGCATCAGATATTCTTCTTTTATGTTGAGTGCTTGAATAAGCTAGTATAAAATATTAAGTCTAGACACATTTTCCGTGTAAATGGCTTCAAATCAGCTGAATTTTGATACTCATTACACGCCTCTCTTGATGTTTCCATCATCTTTACGTGGGTGTTTACATGCTTAATCTCACTGTGATGTCTCCAGCGCAGAGTAGCAGGCCCATGACTGCAGCAGCTCAGCAGGAGTGTGTCTGTGTGAATCCAGCACTCTTCCTTTTTCTGCAGCCCAAGCTGTGGGAATGTGAGGAAGAACAACATTCTCCTGCATTCTGCTCATGACCGCCTCCTTCATCACTCTGTGCGGGACACACTCCATGTTCAGTTCGTGATGTTTCACCCTGCCCAACCACCTCTTGCATTTCACATCACATAATGAGCTAATCCTATTACGCGTCAGCATCTGTTTTCTTTGTGTTTTGGTCATGGCCAGCCCTTATGGAGCTCATAATTCGTATCGACAAAGGTTGTTTTGTGTTTGTAACTCACTCAGTCTCATGCATTTTGGCAGAAAAGACGATAATCGTCATTACTCTTGCATATTTTTTCATTCAGGGCCATTCACTTTGCTGGATTCATTTTCATTACTTCATTACTTTTACATATTTTTTCACTCAGGGCCATTCGTTTTGCAGGTTTTTTAATGACTGCAAACACATGAATTTACCAGTGGAACTGGAACTCTTTTCTTAATGGGCATCATAGAAGGTAACAGATCCAAGCCGTTGTGCGGTGTCTCCAAACATGGAATTAATTACTTTCTTCTCCAGCTTATACAGTGCCTCGGGCAGAGGTTCAGAGACATCCTCATAAGATCTGGCAGAAACATTATGAAACATCTGTTTGTCTCTGTGGGGGTGGGGTTGAGGGGTATTCTGGGAAGGAAACAAGCTTACTGAAATGAATTGCAGGTTATTTCTAATCAGATTCCTGCAAGCCTGGATTTGGTGTCCTCAGGAAGTGGTCCAGGTCTGGTTCAAAATGGCTGCTGAGCTTAAATATGACTTATATATACTGATTTATAACTTATGTGGGTGCGTGCCTGTGTGTATGTATGTGTGTGTTTCCATTCTTGCTTTTAGTACGTTCTTTCTCCATCTCTGTGGTTTTAGCGCATGAGGGACTTTGTGTGTATCTCTGTGTGTGTGTTTCAGAATATTTTTCAGGAGTAAACAGCCAAAAACAGGGTTTCAGACAACGTTTACCAACAAGGTGGTACATTTTGAGTTATGAGCTTTGTGTAGATTGGTCGTGATTGTCCAGCACATCCAAAAATGAGCATCAGAAATGAATCGTGAACCATTAAACGGCCTGGCGTGAACAAGCGGCGTCTTGTTTTCTTCTACATCATGTGAACAGCGGGGTGTGTGTGTGCGTGTGCATGCGAAATTCTGGTCAACCTTCTACTGAGAATTTCTGGGTCCTGTTTTCATTGAGATGTTACTTTGACAAGTACCACATACCTAAGCACTGCTGCTGACCAAGCACATCCCTTCATGGCAGCAAAGTCAGTCTTGAGGGCAGACTCCTCTTTCAGCCCTGTCACACGGCAAAAATTGCTTAGGAATTGTTTGAAGAACATGACAAAGAGTTTTGAAATATCCTCCAGAATCTGTGAAATTTGTGCTGTGCAAGCAATTAATAAATTACAGTACTACCTCCCAAGTACTAATGTCTTGGTGCCAGATATGAAAAGAAACCTGTGTGTGTTTTTGAAAGCAGGGATGAGAGAGAGAGAGAGAGAGAGAGAGAGAGAGTGCGAGAGAGAGAGAGAGAGACAGAGAGAGAGAGAGAGAGAGAGAGAGAGAGGGGAGTATGCAGTCTGACCACACTCACAGCTATTTCTACTCTGGCAGAACTGTGACTTAGACCAGAAGCCTGTCTGCAAATCTACTTACCAAAGAAGCTGCTTCGTTCCATCAGTCTCCGCTTTGTTTTCATTCCTCGGCTACAGTTTTTCTAGCAGTGCTCTGCACTCTGTGTAGAGTGACTCATGTCTTCACCTCTGCCTGTGTGTATTCACAGAGCACCTTAGTTAAGCTCTTTCTGTTTTCTCTGTAATTTAGAGCCAATATATTGAGAGTATCTCTGCTGTTGAGATTATGTGCCTATGTGGGGAAGCACACAGGTAACTATGACTTTTGATTGAGTTATTTTTTTTCAAATCTGTGTATTTCTTTCTGTTGGATAGACAGGTGGTCAAGTGGTTCTGGGTGGCCCTCTTCAGTAAAAAACTTCAAGAAAAGTAGAAAAAATCAGTGGGTTGTCAGTATTGGTCAGTACTAAAACTATCAGTTCTGGAATTGAAAGGGGAATGTGGTAAATCAGTTGCTGCTTCGGATTTTTGCCTTTGTTTGCCTGCGTGGGACCGCCGGGAGCAGTCCAAAGACACTTTGGACTTCAGGTGCATTGAAGGTGCCTTACTGTTAGATGTGACTTTTTGTTGATATGTTTGCGATGAGGGGCAGTGGTGGCCTAGTGGTTAGGGTGTTGGCCGCGTGATCGGCGGATCGGGGGTTCGAACCCCTTCCCGATGGGTTGCCCTGAGGTACCCTTGAGCAAGGTGCCGTCCCCGTCCCGCTCCTCCCTGCGATGGGCTGGCGACCTGTCCAGGGTGCGTCCCCCGTCCTCGCCCTGTGTGCGCTGGCTTGGACACCAGCACTCCCCTGCGACCCCGTTTGGGACAAGCGGCAGATAATGGATGGATGGATGTTTGCGATGAATTTGCAATATCCAGGGTGTTTCTTCAGGGTTGTTGCACTATGAGCTCTGCTAGACTCCAGCACCCTCAGTGACTCTGGTTGGGATAAGTGGCTGAAAGAATGAATGAATGAATGAATGAAAAGTGCTAACTTCTCTGGAATGTTAAAAGAGCTGTACTTAAGGAGTGCGGAGTGTTTTGGTATGGGAGAGACTGAGACAGGCTTCCAGAGAAGGGGCACAGTCAGTGTCCAGTGCTGAGTGATGTGGGCGTGGGACAGTCCAGTCCCTGCAGTGCTCAGACACATGCCATGTGCCAGACTGTTGCTTTTGGCTCTTGTTGGATGGAAATGCATTTCCCCCACTCCCTACATTCCAGCCAGTTCTCTCTCAGTCTCTCACACCCCCAGGCAAAGGGGACAAATGGGCAAGTGTGTGTGTGTGTGTGTGTATCTGTGAGTTTTAGAAATGTCTTGGGACTTTGATTAATTTAACTTTTAACAGTGGAAAAGTATTGAATCCTATAATTTATGTTGTGCTGTTTTCTGGCAAGGTCCTTTTACAGCGAATCTCCTCAATGACAACGATCCAAAACAGAGGGCTATATTTCACAGTGGTGCTCCGACTCATGCGAAAAGTGTTAACTGTGTTTACTAGATAGTAAATCAAATCAGTATTTTTATCCCAAGCCTCAGGCTGCTTATTAGATCCATCGGTGCTGAAAAAAAGAAATCCTCCACAGAATAGTCCTTAGCTCTGTCTTTCTGTCTATCTCTCTCCCTCGCTCTTGACACTTTTTATCACTCTGTTCCTGCACGTGTCACGGTTACTCTTCTGCTTGTCTCTCACTTTCTCAGTGCCTATCTGCATGTGTCTCTCTCACCTCTCTCTTTTTCTCTCTTGCAAACCCCCTATTTTTATATCTCATGCTTTGTGAAATTTTTATTTGGACAATGGACAAATTCACTGGTCACTGTTCAGTCTTCGTGCATGATCACATGGATTTCATGAACATTGGCAGTAATCTGGCCTTCTTTTATTATTTACTTGTTGATGCCTGTTTAGTTTCAGTAAGGTAGTTTAGTAAGGCGTGTTTGTTGCTGTGTACCATAATTACATAAGAAGCTTGTTTCCCTGCCAGCTCAGGTTGTGCGATTTGTTGAGTTGAGCTGTAAAGTTGGGGTTTGATTGGGGATGTATGATCCCAGATACACAGCGTGTGAGGTCTGAGATGCTGGACAGTCTCACGCCAGCAAGCAGCTGTGTGAAATACACACTTTTTGTCTGACCATGCTGTCAAAACAGACTGTCCTGCTGGCCAGAGGCAAAAGAACTCGGAGCAAAGCAGATGTTGTCGGGACCACCCTGGCTGGGCTGTGGGAACTACACCACCAGAGTAGGACAGGGCACTCACCTGAGACGCTGGACCTTTCTGGCTGCCCCTGGGTTGTCCCTGCACACTGTCAGCATCCTTTTAGTCATTGTAGGCTTTCCATTTGTTTAGACTAGACCTTTTAAACTTTCAGCCTTATAATGCTTTTTGTAAGATGCTTGGCTGACTTCCTTCCCCAACAAGGCTCTTTTTAGAGTCTTTATTGTGGCTTTTTCCTCGTGCCCTTATAATGAGGTGAACTTTGAGTTTGTGTGTGTGTGTGTAGGGGGGGGGGGGGTATAAAGGGGCTTTTTTTTTTTCAGCATAAGCTCTTGCCTTGTAAAAGCTCAGCTTGTCTCTTCTTCCTAATATGGAAGAGCCTCAGAGTGACAAAGGAGCACGACATGCATTCCGGAACAAATTCTACCGAGCCACAGTGATTTTGAGAAGAGCGGAGGAAACTTGTCGCCCCAAAAGGAGAGGCAGTGTATTGGGCCAAATGATGATTAATGAGGGAAAATGAAAATCTCTACGCTTTCAGAATGTGTTGGGATCAGCATGTGGCAACAAATGCAGGGTCTGAAACAATAACATAAAATGTCTGTGGGCTCCTAAGAAGGAACCGGCACACAAATTCTACTTTGTGAGACTGTTACACTTCCACAGAACATCATGAAGCTTGTTTATTTCGCCTTTTTTTTACGACCGCGGCAAGCTCACGTGGACTCTTTATTAGCAAAACCCTGCTGTTAGTTAGATTGCTATGGAAAAAGAGAATAAAACTCAAAACACACGTTACATGACAGCCACGATTCTACAAGCTTGATCCTGAGTCAAAGAATTGCTTGTACGGAACAGATGTTGCCGCACAGAGGCATACAGCAGGCTTGTGGTTAAACAGTGAGAGCCATCTGCTTTAGTGGCAAAATCTGAATTCCTAGGGGTAAAATCGGAGAGAAGTGTTCCTGCTGTGTTTCATTTTGTAGATTATATTGTTTTGAAAGTGCTTGCAACTCTCTGGTTACAGATTTTTGATCACTGATACATGCCCCCTGGCAGTTGTACACGTGTCATATCTCCAAGCCCTCAGCCAGTGCTCCTCGTCAATGAGCACGATTTGTAACAATGACCGTTGTGCACCATTATTCCAGGTCAGGGTCTGGTTCCCTCTACAGCCTTAGTTAACTTGGCATAAACTGCCTCCACTCTGTAACGCTCAGCTGTTGTCAATAGAGAATGAGAAGTGTTGGGCCATCATTTGCTCTGCATTTATTTATGGACTGTGTAATGTACTATGCTAGAGAGAAAAGGGGAATAAAAGGTGCGGTGGATATTTTTTAAAGAGAGACAGGATAGAGTCATTGTTTCAACACACACATGCTTTTTATGTTTTACATCCTGAAAGTGTCTTGTCCGTCAATTCCAATGTTTTATTGTTGTATTTTCTTGGTAGAAATGCCAGAGGAAAGTAAACATATGATAATGTTTTTCATCTGCTTTTTGTTGCAGAGTCTCCACCATTTCAAAAGTTGATGTTATCAAGGTACGTACGTTCCATTTACGGTTACAATTTGAAAGTTAGGAGAAACTTTGCTTGTGTGAAACAGCAAAGCGCACTGCTAAAAGGTTGTTTGCAGCATGTGTTTGTGGTTGCGTTTTTGCATGCTGTGTTGCACAGCACTTTTAGAGCTGTCATCCACTCAGGTCGATTTTAAAACGGTATACCTTTCTGTATTCTGGTGAGGTTTAGTTTAGAAATGTCTGATTTCTTATATCTTAATAGACACCACAGTCGATGAAGGGGAGCACTCAAATCAGTATTAAGCACAGGCCAAGCATCTAAACCCAACTGAAGTCTTTAAGCTATTAAATATAGGTAAAACTACTTGATATGGCAATAAGTATGTTTAATATAATTCTGGTCCAAAATAACACATGAAGCTGTTCCAGTTTGCGGGTCACTTTGAGTAATTTGTCACATCATTCATGATTTGAGACCGTTTATTCAGTGAATATAGATCAGGTGTAGATATTATGTAAGAAATTAGAAATTATGTGAGCGTCACCTGCATGAATTTGAGTGTGTTTGTGTACTGCACGTTTGTGTGTGTGTTCCCTCACCTTCTGTAGGACGAGCCACTCGAGATCATTAAGCCTGTGCCCATAAGCCAGCCGCCCGCACCTGCCCCTGCCACCAGCGCTAGCCCTGTCAACCCTGCCCCGAACAGCAGCGCTTACAACAAGACCGCCCGACCCTTTGGAGGGGGAGGAGCCAATTTTAGAGCAGTTGGCCCTTCCTCCTCCGTCTCTGCTGCACCCAAGGCCTCCATCCCTTCTGCCTCCTCAGCTTTTACACCTGCTGCTCCTTCCCAGCAATCCCTTCAGCTCCCACAAGCCCCTCAGGTAGTGCAGCCGGCACAGCCCCCACAGCCACCTTTCCCTCTGGCCAGCAACCCCACGTCCCGCTCGCTCTCGTCCCCTCACTCCGCCCCTAAACCCACCACCGGCCGCTCCCCCTTCCCTCACTCTTCCTCCACCTCGTCATCTGGCTCTTCTTCCCCAGCCAGAGTGACAGGCCCCTCTTCTTCCTCCTCCTCTGCCCCTGCTGTTCCACAGCCCTCAGTCTATAACACGCCTATCAACTTGTACTCCAATGAGAACGCTTGCGAGGTGGCCATGGGCCAGAGGCGGGGTTTGCTGGAGAGTCAGGCAGGAGTGGAGCATCAAAATGGGTACGTGGAGCATGGAAAACTCCTATTTCCACCTTCTTCCTTCCTCCTTCCTGCGTTGCTCCTGACCTGAAATTTCTCCTCTGACTTTTCCTTCATCCTCTTTTTGCTGAGTTTACTCTTTACAGCCCTTGGCTTTTATAGGTTTTGTGGACATGTTTAGAAAAAGTCACAACTTTCTCCCTGGAAGAGATCAAGAGGATGACAAATGCCTGAAAACAGCAAATACATTTTAAAAGGCACTTTTGAATAAAACACATACAAACTTCTATCATTTGTTTCAATGAGTTAAGTGAATAAACAAATCAGACTGAAATGTTTAGAGCCGGAGTAGGAAATAAGTTAAGTGGAAAGGCCTCTGCGGAAAGTTTAGATGTATATTTACTGTTTAAAGTTTCACTTCAGACATGCTTATGGAGACTTGTGGTTACTCGCTGTCTACCGACATAACTGAAGCTGTTAAACCGACCTGTTCTTTGGAGCAAAGATTTGTAGTAGTAGGTGCAGGGATGAACAGGAAGAGTATTCTTGTATGCTTTAATGGCCCAGCAAACAAATAGGGTTTTTAGTTGTGTGATCTCAAAAAATGTCATTATGTGCTTCCTCATTCTGGCTTTCGAAGTCAACAGGAAAAGGGGAAGAACAGGTTGACGTGCCTTTAACTGTGAGAAGCTGAATCCCTTGTGCTCTGATTGATTATCCAGCAGTGAACTGGATGATAACCTCCCCTCTCTCTCTCTCTCTCTCTCTCTCTCTCTCTCTCTCTCTCTCTCTCCCTCTCGCTCTCATCTTGTCCCTATCTGCAGCCATGAAGGCTCAAGGCTTGCGTTCAACTAAGTGTCCATTTGTTTAACACTGGTTCTGTGCCCTGTTGTCTGAGTGTCTGCACTTCTTTGCAATTAGGCAGCAGGTATAGAGGCCTGCACTGAATTTGTTAGTTATTTTGCTACAAATTAGTTTCTTTTGTGATGAGAAGGCTTGGGTTTGCTTTGAAAAATGAATGATTGCTTCATCAGGGAAAATTGCTGTAATTAGAGGTGAGCAGCAGCTGATTGGGTGCTGTCATGATAACTCAGTTAAAATGTATAAAATATTCTTTGTGATGAATTAGTTGTAATTACTTTGAAAATTGCTGTTTATTTAACAAGCAAGACATGGAGATTCTAATGAACCTTTGCCATGTGCTTTATTTATCCATCTATCCATCTATTTTCCAAACTGTTTATCCGGGACCGGGTCACGTGGTAGCTGGCTGAGGAGGTTAGCCCAGACTTCCTATCCCTGGTCATTTAAACTAGCTCCTGCTGGGGATCCCAAGTTGCTCCCAGGCCTACCAGGTATATATAATGTTTCCAGTGTGTCCTGGATCTGCCCAGTAGTCTCCATTCAGTTGGTTGTACCAGGAACACCCACAGGGAGGTGTTGGGAAGCATCCTAAAAAGATTGAACCACCTCAGCTGACTCCCATTGTGGGGGATTGTATCTTTGCTTTTTGCAGATGATGTGGTTCTGCTGGTTTTATCAGGCCGTCAGCTTGCCTGAAAGCAGTTTGTGGCCCAGTGTGAAACAGATGAGCGGGTTAGCGCCTCAAAATCTGTAGCCATAGCCACCAGGAGAAAGTGGTCTGTCCCCTCTGGGCTGGGAAAGAGTTCATGAATAAGGCTTGTGTGCCTTATTTGTTTTTTAACTATTTTTATTTGTATTTTTTCATTATTATTTCTGAAAAAAATATGCAAAGTCGACCAGGTTGCAGACTGTTTGTGCCAGGATGTTGGTGTTCAGGTGTGAGGTTTGGCTGGGTGTGGTGTCAGGTTTGACGTATTTTGTGGTCTCTCAAGGGACCTTTATGCTCTTCTTTTTTTCACTGATAGATATTCATTATCTCTCAAACCATCACAGAAAAACATGGGTGTGGGTTGATGTTAGGTCATGCTGTGATGCCCTCTTCACAACCCCATTCTCATGCCTCATGGGTGACACAGCAGAGACTCCATTGTCTGAATCTGCATCTAATAAGCACGCCTGCATCTCCTCACCTGCTATGTATAGCAGCCTCTGTAACAGCTGTAAGTTTTCCTTCAGAGAGTTTCCAGCTGCTTTTACTGAGTCAACCAATTAGTGTCCAGGGAGGAACCATCAGAGTGATTTTTGACCCGTAGCTCCCCTCAAATTAAAGTAATTAATCCCAGCGTTAGGCAAACAGCAGATGTTCCAGTTAGAGGAGCTTTGGGGTGTGCGAAGCTACAAAAGGCTTTGTGGATGTCTTGCTGCATGTTGTCACTAACGGTTTGAGCTTTTAACACTGAGATTTCAAGATTCACCAAAACACACATAGGTGGAATATATTTGAGCTCTTTTTGCCCTTTGGGAACACCTTTGCAGGAATTAGAAGCATGTATCTGTGGGTGAAAATCTAAATCATCACCTTCGTTCTTTGTTCACAAGATGAATGACTATTTCTATACTTCTCTGTTTGTTTGTTTTTTTCTTTTTCAGGAGCCAGTAACAAAGTCAGTGCTATGACTGTGCTGGTATCTGTTTGTGCCTGTGTGTGACGTGATGCTTGCATGGTTCAGCAACCTTTTCACAATAGTTAACCCTCCAAGCGTGATCATACTCGTCCCCCATACAATTCAGTGGCGGCAGCATCTCTCGTCACCATTCTTTCCATTCTATCTTTCAGTACTTAGATGGAAAATTACTTCATAGCTCGTTCCATGCATGGTAGTGAACATGAGGCAACAGCATTACAGTATATGTATCGCTACAGAAGGTACAGAACGGCATCTGCTCATGTCAACCGACGCTTGTGTTCATGTGCTTGCCGTTAATTATAAGCTACACAGTGTGTTAGAGTGGGTAATATTTTTATGGAAAACCACATACAAACATGTATGGGAAACACACACACACACACACACACGTGTGTTTGGGGGAATGAAGACAGGGCAGGCTAGAAGAGGATTTAATAAAGAGCCGGTTTTCTGTTATGGGGGTGTAGAAGTGCCATCGTGTGGTGAGACCGGGTATGGCTGACTTATTCTTATTGCATGAGTTATGTGTGGCTTGTTTTTCTGAATGCCGTTCATGTTTGATTTCATAAGATAGTAAGATGTTTAGCTTTGAGAAAAGATGTTTTAGATGTTTAAAAGATTTTGGACTTCAGGTGTGTGTGTTCCTAACAGTTAAAACGCTAGGTGTGAGTTGTGTTGTTACTCATTTACTTTTACTTGTTACTTATCTTCTAAATTGTTTGAAACACATCTGACATTTGTTTTTAATTCTGCAGTGGGCCTCACAGTATTCTTAAGTAAGTAGTAGCACTTCTTTCGTGAAGAAATCTAGAACCGATAGATGGTTATCTTGTTTTTCTGACTTACTTCTGTTCCTACTTTTTTCACTTCCTGCTTCCTTCCATTACTTCATCTGAATGTCATCCCATAGAAAAACTCCCCCGAGGTAAAAGGAGTGCCCTGCAATGTTTTTATTATTATTTATTTATTTGTGTAAATAAATTATGTTGATTGAATTCATGTATAAACAAGTAATTGGAATTATATCATTAGTTTGGGAGAATGAGTATTTGGGTGATGATGATGATGACAATGATGATGATGATGATGATGATGAAGTGGCTGAATCTGTAGCTGTGCTGATTTTAGACTGTTTGTTTTTCAGGGCTCCCAGAAAGCCCATCATGGAGACAGATCTGGTGGTGAACCATGGCTCTCATCTGAGCGATGCCAGTAAAAAACGCCTTATCGAGGACACAGAGGACTGGCATCCACGCACGGGCACCTCGCAGTCTCGCTCTTTCCGCATCCTGGCACAGATCACAGGCACAGAGAATGGTTAGTTTCAATCCAGGCCTTAAACAGAAGTGAACAGCATGTTTCTTAATCATTTTATTTGATCTTTGATGAAACATGAAAGCTACACAGATCTTGGCAAATCTTAACAAATGTGTCTTTCATTTTGTATGCCACAATGTATGACAGTCACAGGTCTGCTTCTGTGGATGTTTTGATGAATCAGAGCATTCATGTACGACAGCAAAAGTTAAAAAATGCAAGCTCTGTCAAATCATTCATTTAATAATGCTTTAAACAAAAGATATTGCAACATATTGCTGTTTTCGAATAAGTCTTTTTTTCATGTTGCCCAGCCTTTAACACATGATTACTGTATCAGCCAGAACCATGAAACATTTTCCTGCTAAGACATTGTGAAGCTGAAGCATTGCCATCATTTCCTGTGATCTGTGTCTCTTGAGATTTTAGAGCAGGAATGTTTTTCTTTGCTGCCTTTCCTCCCCACCTTTCAATGCTCTCTGTGTTTAATGTTGAAGAGTCTTTCCTCTGTGGTAGTACTCATGTTTTTTTTTCTCTCTTTTTTTCTCTTCTCCAGAGCAAGCCCATGAGAGCAGCCCCGGGAAGAAGTAAGCATGTGGCCGTTTGTTATTGTTATTCAGTTCGATATGAGGCCGTTTTCTCATGCTAAATGCCCGAGTGTGTCTTTCTGCTGCTTTTGTTACTGTTGCTGTTTAGTTTCTTGCGCACCCCTACCCCAAACCCCCTGGCATGTCTGGTCTTGCGGTCTCTGCATGTTCTCCATTTAATATTTTTTTACGTGTGTAGATCTGATCAGATGCTGCATGCTCGATTGAGAATAAACCACATCAGACACAGCAATGAACACTCTGGTGCTTAAAACTGTAGCCTATAATTCAGAGCCACACTTTTATTATTTTTTACAAATCTAATTCAATCCACTGACCAAAGCAGAATGGAAACTGCCCTGTCATGGAGAGGGATTGTGGGTAAATAAATGGGACTGTGGGTAATCAGGGAGCTCTAAGGACAACATTGCTGCTCTTCTTCATCTTTGTATGGAAGCGATAGAAATAAATGGGAGCCAGAGCATCTGAAAGCCAGAGTCTGGTAAACAACACTGGCTAATGGCTTGGCTGCTCATTTGAAACATTTCTGACTTTAATTGCTGTTATGAAGGATCAGAAGTACAAAGAAAGCCTTTGGAAGGAAGCTGTGCTCATGTATATGAGTGTGGCTTCTATGCTGTGCTGAATTCTACAGCTATTAATATCTCAAAAGATTGCTCAGTGTTGTTACATGCTGAATTTTATTTCTGTCTACACTGTTGCAGTACACATTAATCCCTTTCTTCCTGTTCTTCTTCATTTCCATTGTTATCATTTTTCCACTCGTCTTTCTCCGCTGGGACGGCAGGGTGACCAAAGTTGACCCAGAGGTTGTGCGGCCTAAGTACAACAAGCTCCGCGACTGGCATCATGGGGTCTCGGCCCGGGTGTTGAATGTCCAGTAGTGATCGTCAATCTCTCTGTCCTGCACAAGTCTAACACACTTGCACTCTGCCATTTCAGATCCGCTTCTATTTGTAGACAAACAATGGTGGTGGTAGTTCAGAAAGCCAGTTTTTCTTTCCTAATTTATGTGTTAATGGGAGTGAGTTGTGAAGAAAACAGAAATGAAAAGCCAGGTAGTTGTTTCAGTCCTACAGACCCTTATTTCTGCATGATTTACATGTTGTCTCTGATTTAACTTCTCTTACTAGTTCTTAGGGTTTTGTTTTTGCACCTTTTTGGTTCAATTTTCAAGTCTGTTTTTTTTTTCTTTTCTTTTACTCTGTCAGTTTTCCACCCTCTAAAACATCTGCCTTTTGCTTTTCTGAATTCTGTATTTGATTTAACAATATAGCAAAGTAGTATGACTTTCTTTCATGAGCTCTAATAAAACTCTTTCTTTTGTCTCTCTGCAACTGTGTCTCCTGTGCTCTCTTGTTGTTTCTTTGCTGCCCTTTCTTCTGCCTTTCTGAAATCTAATAGTCCAAACAGCTGGAAACTGGAATGCAATACATCCAGGACATTTTAAGCCTCTGATTAGATCATCAGAGAGAGAGAGAGAGAGAGAGAGAGAGACGCCTCGCGTTCCACCTCGGATTAAAATGGAGCCTTCTGTGATGGAGTTTATGTAACCAAACAGTAGCCTGCTCCTCCAAATGAGTGATCACAAGTTCCAGTCAACTCGTGCATTGTGTGATGTGCAGAGGAGTTTCTCTCCTACACTAGACAGCGGCTAGACAGCAGTATCCCACAGGCCTGCCACACACCTCATCATACAAAGAACTGTTCTCTGTGATGGAGAAACCACTGAACATTTCCAATATTTATTTATTGTCATGGATAAATAATAGATGAGCTTTCTTCTTTGTGCTGAGTAGCTCCTACCTCTCGTTTTTTACGCCTGTCTCTCTCCTGCCTTTATTCTCCTTTTTTCGTCCCCAGGGGTTAAAGAACATAAAGAACAAAATGGAACACAGGGTGCTGGGGAAAAAAATGGAATCAAGCAAAGCAATACATAACGTATTGGTTTGAGCAGAGGTGTAGGGGAACCTGAGGGTACATTATATATTAATACTCCATTTTCTTTAATGCACTCTTTCTCTCGCCAACCGCAGGCAATGAGAGACTGGCTACCCTAGCAGTAATGCAGCACTACCTGTGTCCACCAGATGGCAGTAGGGTGAAGAGGTTTCACCCTCCCTGGTCTAATTTAATCCTTAAGTAGCTGTGGGTTTGAATTAGCAGTCAACTTTTGTGACAGTCTATCAATCAATCTATCTATCTATCTATCTATCTATCTATCTATCTATCTATCTATCTATCTATCTATCTATCTATCTATCTATCTATCTATCAAAAGCCAAATGGTCAGTCCAAAGACTGTAACTAAGACTGGGCCAAAATTCAGAGGTTTCCTGCCAAAAGAGCCACTTAGAAGCCTCTGAAAAGGTAACCTTGGACAGTTTGATGTAATCCATTTCATTTAGCTGCAGGGCGTGTTCTTATGTTGGCGAATTCCTCCGAGTATTCTGCCGAGTTCATGTTAACCCACTGCTGATGGCAGTGCACCATGCTGCTCAGACTGTTACAAGCTGCCCATTGCATATGTGCCCCGCATGGCCTCTGCCATAGTCAGCCAGGCCCTCCCCCACATTTCAAAGACAGGTTTTGTGCTGTCTCAGACATGGTCCCCCTGGTCAGGTTGAAATGACCCACCCCCCAGTCCCATCTGTTAGTTTAGAAGATCTGTCAGTTTTCCAGTATTGTGCATTGTATGGAAGCCTGATGTAATCGGCAAAAAAGGTGAGAAGTCATGGCATCTGGACTTCTGGACCTGTGAATAAAAAAGGATTTTTATTATTTCTTTATTAGAGATGATGGAGGATTTCTGTGGAGTTTTATCAGAGGATTATGTCTTGCTTGTGTCTGTATGTCTGTGTGTGTGTCTGTGGCGGGGTTAGATTGTGGGCATGGAAACTGGGGCAGTACTTTGCTGAAGTGAAGGCAGTGCCAGCTATTGTTGTTGGCACCTGTTTTCTTCATTAACAAACCATCTGGGACTGCTGGGCTGATTGGCCACATTTATTTAATCAATCTGGTCATGTTTAGCATCCTACACAGGCCTAATCCAGAACACGTCCCCCTGTAATTGGCTATATTGGTATTAATTGCATATGTGTAGACTGGCTCCTAATTGGTTCTTAAAGGCCTGGTTTGATGTAGTTTCCTGTCAAACATAATTGCTTTATTGTGTTCTATAAGTAAACCTCTAATATATTACTTTATTGGTGCAGACAGTCATCATCCGTTACTCTTCGATTATCAAACCTCCTAATCTATTTCCCCCATAAAGCATTTTATTATGTGGATGCTGAATTGCTGCAGGCCCTTGTAGTTTCAAGACAAATATAACTGATGACTCCCATGAAAGAGCGAGGAGAGGATCCGGAGGGGGTAAAGTGTTAGAGGGAGTCTGAATGAGTGTCCGGCTGCAGCTTGGGGCAGTGAAATGACACCCAGCAGCTGGAGTAGGATCTCAGTCTTATGGCTAAACCCTCCCGTGTGTTCATGTGTGCTGTTGCCATAACAAACCCACCCCAGAGTGTCTATCCAGGGCTGGAAAGCAGCTGATCACTGAGTTCTAAGAGATCTGGAATTATGCTTAATCTTCTCTAAGGCCAGTAAGGAATTTTAGAGATTCAAAACTTTAATGACGCAAATATATCACTGATGATATGGGGTTCTATAGACATGCTTGTCTCAGGATTTCATCACTCCTGAACCTACAGATCACAAAAAAACTGACTTTCTTCTCTTCTCTGTGCACAGTGAGTCTGCAGAAGATGTCCAATCAAGTGCTCATACCAGCTCTATGGTTAAAACCATGACCAAAGCCCCAGCTGGAGTATCCCGCACTGGTAACGGTGTCCCTCCGCAAACAGCCAAAACCGGACAGTCCGCCACCACTGCAGGTAAAAAAAAAAAACAAAACAAAAACTGCCTCATCTGTTTCCAAGGTCACAAGGCTTGTCAAACTGATCCCAGTGGATATTGATGTGTGCTGCTGTTCTCCGTGTACCCCTATAGGTGGCAATCTTGTGCTTCTCAATTATAGTTTGTGGCGCTTGTGTTTATGGCCACCCAGTACTTGCTGTGCCATTTGATTTTAGAGCTTGGAGTTCACGGGGCCCATAAAACTAGAGTGGTATTTTACTAAATGAGCTCAAATGATATGTCTTAACAGTTATGCAGTCAAATCGGTTGTGAAATTGAAAATACTTTTTTCCCCCATATGAGTGAGTGCCCACTAAACAGAGAGGTTTTAGGGTCCACATCTCCCTCCCCTCATGCATTGCTCCAGGGACAGGGTAGAGGGTAAATATTTACTCAGGAGATGGGGGATCCTATTAGCGTGCTCTTGCTCTTTAGTGGGTGCCCATATTCCATAAAGGCACAATATTGTTGGTATGCAGCGAGGGAGGCCCCATGTTTACATGGCCTAGCTCTCTGGGGGCTTTTAAGACCAAGCTGCTGACAGGGGCTCTTGCAGGGATGGCTGAGGAACACAGGTATCTCTCTCTGTCTCCTGCTTGCCTGGCTTCTAAAACAAACAAACCCAGCTCCAGACATGCCCTGCTGGAGCCATGTCGCGTGTCCAGCAGTGGTGGGTAAACAAGTGCATTAAGATTGAGGGCAATATTGTAACAATAATTTATTTATTTCTTTTATTTATACATTTTCACAATCTAAACAATTTTTTTTACATTTTCACAATACATTTCTTGTGTGACACACAAAAAAACCTACTTTAGAAAACTGCACATTGAGTACACTGTGTCACAGACTACATATCATTGTCCAATCAAACAGTTGTGCTTTCTTTGTTTCCAGAAATAGTGCAGTTTCACATGCTCAACCGCTTCTTAACTTACCTCTTCTGATAACATCATTGTCATTTCTCCTGTTTCAGAGTTTCCTTCTTACTCTGTGGGTTTACATCATCTAGGTCAAATGGTGAAGCACTAATGAGTTGTCTTGGCTTCCTTAATGCTAGCTTAGATATAGAATCCTGATATAATATCCTTGAATTGGTGAGAACCAAGGTCAATCAATGATAACAGTTGCCCAAGGACTTAGTATGAAGATGGGACAGGAGGCAGGGGTTAATGGAGAAGATCCATCCGATTAAAGCTCATCAGACTGAGTGATTCCAGACTTCATGCAATCAGGACAGACTGTCCATCTTGCCGGAAGACCAGGACCATTCCTTACTCACATGGGCAGGAATGAGGTCTGTCTGAAAAAAGCATCTGGGCCTAATTGTGCTAAGAGACCTGTGGCTGTGTGCAACATCACACTGAAATTGCACTTCCTTCTTAAAACAGCTCTGTTCTCCTAATGGCCTTCCCCCCAGCCTTATTACATTGATTAGGTATGATGAAGATGGGGTCTGGTTGTACAGAAAGCTTGAAATGAAGGCTTTCTGAGAGGCTTTCTGAACCTAATATCTCCTTGAGTGGTTTTATTTGAAAAAACAATGTGATTCCACCAGTCCTCCACTTGGTTATGTTTCAGAGAGCAGGCTGGGAAAATGTAACTGCTTCTCAGGTCTGCTGAGGTCTGAGCAGAGAGGAAAAGCTCCCCTTATCTAACTTTAGCCTCAGGATGTGGCAAACCCCTCCACAAGAGGATCTGCTAGATAAAAGGATGACTCAGCAGAAGAACGGCATGATGGAATCGCAGAGCTTTACTCTGTCCTTGGACTAAACGGACAGTGTTTTCCACTTTCGTTATAATTTCTTTCTGGGAAACAAAGTTGTAGTGGGACTTAGTCCACCTGCAAGTCATGGGAATGGGACTTTGTACTGACTTTAAGCTCAAAAACATTGCTGCATGACCCCAAAGAGCTTTGAATAGTTTTGTGCTATAATTGCAAAAGCAATATACATTTATACATACAGTGTGAAGCTGCATGGCCCAAATTTGTAAGCACCTGATTTACAGTGCAGATATTGATTTCAGAGATACTGTGGGTATCTTCCATGCTTCCATTCCATTTCTCAATAATAGTACTAATGGTCGACCAGGGCAGCAGTAGCATGGCACAGTATTTACACACTGATTTGTGATAAAGGTGGCATCCTAAGACAGTGCTTTGTTTTAAGCAACTGTGTGCTCCAGTATAACCCTTCAACTGCCACGGTTGGTCTTAGGAGACTTCATGGCTTTGTGCTTGGTTTTATATGTTATCAATAGGTATGGTAAGAAAAACCTCAACTGAAATATTAGAATGTGCAACATATAGTACACCTGACTCTATTGTGGCCGTCTGAGATTTTAAGAACACTCCTTTAGCACTTCATTCGGATTACGTGTAGAACCTGATTAAGACATTTAGTGGTGCAAGGATAGGGTCAAAGCTTCCGCAGCACATGTTTAATAGACGGGCCATAACATTACTGAGAGTGAAAGTGGAGCATGTGTGTTATTATTATGGCCATGGTGAAAATCTTACATGACATGCCGACAGACCAGTGTGTGAGCCAGGGTGTCTTGAGAAGGAAATCCCACCTTCCCCCTTGTCTGTCACACACATCTTTGTTACAGCTGAGCAGGCTGCCTAAAAGCAGTGTATGCATCCTCCAGATGTCTATCGGCGGGAGATAAGACACCCTGCAGCTGTGACTCCCACTCCAACTCTTTCTCTTTCCTTTTCTGCCTGATGGCGCCATTCAAGAATGTGTTACTTTAGCACCAAATTGACTAGCAGCTTTTGAGCAAGCCTATGGGCTCTTCTCGCCAACCTGTGAGTACATACTGCTGTCAACCTCTACTCACCATCTCTCCATTAGGGGAAATCGCAGGGGCGTTTTGTGATGTGACCCGGCCTTCTTTGGCCCCCCTGGCTTTGATTCCTGTGCAAAGCTGAAAGGACGCTTCTGTATCTCCCACCGCAGTGCAGTGACCTTTACCCCCCCTCCATGGTCTGCGCGGGTGGGGAGAGAAGGGGAGGATTGTCCCACTCTTTTCCAAGCTCCCAGTGACTGGGGGGGATTATTTTGCCAGGTGTCTCCTCTGGCTCTGGGAATGTTGTTTTCTTTTTTTCTTTTTTTTCCTTTACTTGAGTAAACCGATCCTTTGTTTGGGGCCTGTGTGGTGTGGATGTCCCGGACGCAGATGGCCCATCCTCCTGCGAGGCCCTGTGATGAACCTGATGGAATAAGGAGGGAGTCGAGCGTGTATCTTTCTTAACAAGGGGACTCTCCATCACCTGTGGTCACGCTACACAGCCATACACAATATTACCTGATCTTATTACCTCTCTGTGGCTCTGCCACTCAGCTTTTTCCTGCAGTAATCCAGACAATGTTTTAGGTAAAGTTCACCTACTGGTCACTCAGATTAAAATCTGCTCTCTCGCTCTCTTGTTCTCTCTCGCTTTGCTTAGGTATTCCCAAGGCAGGTGGACCTCCAGGACACACAGGGCCTTCCTTTGGGCGAGTGAGCAACAGCGTTCCAAAAATCCAGGAACGCCCTGTGCCACAGGCTCACCCTAAAGACCAGGACTCACTGGTACAAAGAGCAGAACACATCCCCGCTGGAACCCGCACACCCATGTGTGCCCAATGCAACATGGTCATCAGGTGGGCTTTTTCTTAATTTGCATTTGTTTTGGTGTTACCTTACAGTTTCCTTTAATTGCCTATTTTGAAACTGTGATTTAGACTTTAGGCTAAGTTGTGAATGCAAGAACAGCATTGATAACCAAGGCTATATCGATGAACATTGGATTTGATCAATATTAACATCACAAATACTGGAAATATCACAGCTCTTCAAATCAAAGATCTAATTTCAACCATTTAAAATACCACCCTCCCTTAACATTGTGTGAAAATGGCAGGTAGACCGGTTCGGAATGGCCAAAATGTACATTTACTGAAATACGAACATACCTTCTACTATAAAGTTGCCACAGTTTTAATGATCACATACACACCCATGCATATATGCATATACCATTTGGACACCCCTTGTCAAATGTATTTTTTTTTTTTCATTTTTTTAATGTCTACAAACTTCTACTTCTTCTACGAAAGTAAGTGTTGTAATTATTATTGTACATTGAATAAAAAATGACCATTTATTTGCTGAATTAAACAACATGTGGCCCATGCAAAATGTGTTACATGCTATTTCTAAGTCACTTTAAATCATTAAAAAAAAATGTTATCTGGCATATATATATATATATATATATATATATATATATATATATATATATACAAATGAGATCTATTTCGTGTAATAAATTATCGATAGCACAGACCGTTTGAGTTTGATCTTCCTGACCCATGGCAAAAAATCACAGAAGGCTCATGTAAAGCAGCAACAAGAGCGAGCCAGTTTCTGTGTGACTGGAACATGTGGTGTAAGCTTTAATTTGCAGAGAAAGTAATTGCTGATTAATTTGGCGTGACAGCCGAGCCGGGCAGGGTCCATGCTGCCTTTATCTGAGCAGAATGAGAGTTCATGGCCCTTGCTGGCTTGTTATCGTTCAGTAGCCCAGACCAGAGTGCTGCGTCTCTCCCCTGGAGAGGCAGAGCCTCTGGCCTGGTGTACGTTACACTGCCGCGGACCAGGGGTAGACTCCCAGACTCCTTGGCAAAAGTGGCCGTGACATCCAAGCTTTAGGGCTCCGTTTTCGATTTGCTCTGAGTCCTTTGTTTTCACTCTCAGTTAATCATCTGATTTGTAACCCGCATCCTCACTGACTGAGTGGAACCTTTCTCCTCACGTTACTCTGCAGATAACTGTACCAAATCACTGCTGAGCATCAAAAACAACTGCTTTCAGAGGATGCATGTTAGGTCTGATGCTAGTCATGTATGAGGCAGTTAGATAAAATACAATATACATATTATAATACAGTGTGGCAGTTATAATACAGTAATTAGGGGCAGCGGTGGCCTAGTGGTTAGGGAGATGGCCACAGGATCGGAAGATTGTGGGTTCAAACTCCTCACCAGTAGGTTGCCCTGAGGTACCCTTGAGCAAGGTACCGTCCCTGTCACTGCTCTCTGGGCAGCTTTCATAGCTGCCCCCTGCTGCAGGGTGTTTGCATGGGTTATATGCAGAGGTCCAATTTCGTTGTGGTTCACTGTGTGCTGTGCTGTGACCTTGCAAAGAATAGTCTTTTCAATTAAACAAAATTAATGCATCTACATCTGTATGTTTAGAACTCTTTCTTTAGCATGACTTCCAGGTATGAATGTAAAATGAAGACCATGTGGTTAATTTCCAAGACTTGAAATAAAGTAAAAGAGGTGTTAAACTATGGGCATTGCAGTTAGGTCCAAATCTAGGCTTAAGCATTGTCTGTAAATTCAGCCCATAGTCCAGTTTATTATTATTATTATTATTATTATTATTTACCGTATTTACCGTGTACCTTTACCGTTTTCTCACTCAAGCTCTCTTTTTCTTTGGTTCTGTCTGTTTGTCTGTCTGTTGATCCATCCATCCACAGGGGCCCATTCCTCGTTGCCATGGGAAAGTCATGGCACTCAGAGGAGTTCACCTGTGCACACTGCCACTGCTCTCTGGCTGACCTGGGCTTCGTGGAGGAGCGCGGTGCTGTCTACTGCGAACACTGTTATGAGCAGTTTTTTGCCCCCACCTGCTGCCGCTGTCAGCAGAAGGTCCTTGGGGTGAGTGACTAAGCGAACTGTGCCCAGCTAATCTTAAACCATCTAATTGGCTTTGCTCTTTGAATCTCTTGAAACGCATATGCAGTTTCAAGGTCTCTGTGGCCGACGAGAGGAATAACACTAATTATTAGCCTAAAAGAGTCTAGACTGCATGAAAAGGCAGTTTTTCCCCATTCTTCATTCTCAGTCTCTTCCCTTATCGTTCCCTTTCCTTTCAAACTCTCTTTTCTTTATTCTGCCGGCATTCCCTGTCTCACAACCCTAGGAGAGGCCTGGGGAGGCAGCGGCGCCTGTGGGAAAAGAGCTTTAATCGGGATCATAAGGTCCATGAGACCAAAGGGGGGGAGGCTGGCACTCGCTGCTCCGATGTGTGACAATTAGCACCGGCTCCGGCGCTTCAGCATGAGCCCCCACTTCAAACAGCCAGCGCTGGGCCTCTGGAGGTGCCCGCGAGGTCAGCACCACGGAGCGAGGCGATGGAGCGGAAGGGGTATTGCTCTGCTAATGAGAGGCTAGGCTAAGCTAGGGCTCCTAATCTAGGACACCCGGGCACGGACTGTGGAGAGATCAAACATCATCTTGTTTATTGCTCTGCTTAACATTGTATTTATTGTGTCAGTCTGTTTCAAAGAGGATGAAGCATGAGGGAATTACTTTTTTTTTTTTTTTCCATACTGCCCTTGCCTTTTTTAACATCGAAGTTAACAAGTGTAATTGTGCCGACCACAGTTTAACACGCTGCTGTTTAGCAAAGCTTTAAAAGTGACATTACGCTCAGTCTGTTGTTGCACCTTGTGTAACTAAAATACTTGCAAATTATACCATAATTTGTAAATTATAAGACTTAGAGTTATTGCTGTTATTTTGCTGTATTATTACATGCAATTAATGGATTTAAAATCTAGTTTGTTACATACATCTTTCAGCTTTTTGATGCAAAAAAATATATAAAACGGAATAAAATATAAATGATGTTTTTCCTTTTTGCCAAAAAATCTGCATTTTAGCAGATTTGTGTTTAAAAAAGCATTGTGTAAGAAATAAGTCATATATAATGAGTCTACTAAACCATTGTCTTTTATTTCTCTTAACAGGAAGTCATCAATGCCCTGAAGCAAACATGGCATGTGTACTGTTTTCTGTGCACCTCGTGCAAGCAGCCCATTCGCAACAACACCTTCCACCTGGAGGATGGATTGCCCTACTGTGAGAGAGGTGAGAGGGCAGCTCACTCCTGTGCAGGCCTGACACACTTGAACACTCCGACCTGCCTTTTCACACACACCACACCGACCCATCCTATCACTCTGGCCCAGCCTGAAGTACTGGTATTAGTTACAGCAGAGTAATTGGGTAATCTGTGCTTGTTACACAGTCATTAAACAGCCAGTGACCTTTACAAGTTATTGGAGAACCATTAAAACTTCCAGTAAATTTATAGCCCATTCACCTTGCCCTGATGACTTGCTCCTGAGGTAATCTTTGTGATATATGCACGATGTTCAAGGTATGTTAATCGCTAATCAGTGTCTGTTTTCTGCTTCCTTTGCCTATTTTTAGACTATTACGCTCTCTTTGGTACCAGCTGCCATGGCTGTGACTTCCCCATTGAGGCTGGAGACAAGTTTCTCGAGGCCTTGGGCTTCACCTGGCATGACACCTGCTTTGTATGTTCAGTAAGTTCACATTAGGGAAGAAAAGACAACATGGAACACGCAATACAATTGACGTTATGGTGGCTGGATCATCATCCATTTCAAACACAGTATGTTTACACAGGGTGGTGGTGGTCTAGTGGTAGGGTACTTGGCTACAGACCTCTGGATCTAGAGGTCCCAGGTTCGAATCCCACCTCTGGCACTACCACCACTGGGTCCCTGAGCAAGACCCTTAACCCTGAGTTGCTCCTGGGGGACTGTCCTTGTAATTAGGACATGTAAGTTGCTCTGGATAAGAGTGTCTGCTAAATGCTGTAAATGTAAATGTTTACACTTGTCCTGTTCAAATGTGTCTTCTGCATCCCTGATATTAATCCGACTGGCGCTTCTTCTAGAAAGTATAGATGACACTTCTACAGGCTGCGCTGTGTTTAATGTTTTATGAAACATTTGTAATTCGCCCTACAAAGACATTCCAGGAATTTTAACTTAAGTCTGCCTTTGACTTACAAGCAGCTAAAAATAACTTGTTTAACTAGACAGGAGGGAATGATGTTGAAAATTACAGAATGAGCACACGGTGATGTTAGACCACGAAATCTGATCACAAACGTGGTAACGCTTATTTTTATGAGTGTGTATTTCACTATACAGACATCAGCCTGATACAGAATGAAAGTTTAAAGAGGATTTCAATGTTAGTAAAATTGTGCTTGTTCCTTTGAGTCTTGGCTCAAATCTATAGCCTGATCCATTTGATCCACATATGTATATAAACTATAAAATAGAACTACTGTCACCTAATGTCTGGCCACCTCGCATATTATTAAATTTTGTCAGATTTTCTTGTTTTTGTAATGGACTACTGAGCAGGTTTTCTCTCATTTTTAGTGCAGTGCCAGTCTCAGAGGATTGCTTTTTGTTGGTTAATCCACACAGTGAGCTACGTATTAATCCTTCAAACCGAACAAAGTGTCTAACTTAAGACATGAAGCAGTAAAGAAACAGGTGCAGATGATTCCAGATGATCAGGTGATTAGTTTATTGGTGGACGCTGAGTGCCTGGATCCCATTTATCTAGGCATTTTGTATCATTCGGCGCTTTGCCAGCTGTAGCAGTAAAACATATTTCTTCATTTCTTTCATGTAATCGACTCAATATGACAAAGATAAAGGTCTGACAGATAGAAAGTAGTGTTTTTCCTTAAAATCTACACTCTAAATGATCAGCCAGAGTAAATTGTTTGGAGCTTTTGGGATCAGGGAGCAGACCTTTACATAACCTTTTGTCTCATGATGATCCGTTTGTAATGTATGTCAATTTCTTCTGCCCCTCCAGGTCTGCAACACCAGCCTAGAGGGCCAGGCGTTTTTCTCCAAAAAGGACAAGCCCCTGTGCAAGAAGCACGCACACACTGTCAAAATCTGAGCCCGTCCTCTGCTAGACGAAGAGGACACTGGGATGAAAATGTCAAAAAGCTCTACCAGCAGTTCTTGTTTATTGAGATTTCTATAATATTAACGGAGGTAGTTCGGTGAATGTGTTTTTTTTTGTGTTGAGCTGATCATTGTCTGGCAGGGTATGGAGTAACTTTGAGAATCAAAAGGCTTCTGAAGACAGTAATATATATTTTTGCTTTTATTATATATGAGCTGTCTTTTCAAAGCATTTATTTGAAAGAAAGTTGTTCACTTGGCCATAAGTGTGTTAAGATTCTCTTTTTCTTTTTTACTAATATTTAATGTTAACTGATGCAAAAAAGGAGAAAACTTGTACGTAGTGGAGAAGCAATAAAAGGAGAAAGAGAGTATCCTGAGCGAAAACTAATTTGAACTTACAGTAGAGGAATTACGTCAGCTGTGAGCTTGGTGATTGGACTGTTTAACGTGCTGGTAATAAATGCATGAACTTTTATAGCTAGCATCCTTTCTGATCATGCTTTCCTGCAGATTTGCAGACTTTTGTGTATTTTGTCAAGAGATGCAGCCCTGAATGTGTAAACTGTGACCAGCATGAAATCTCTGTATGTTCTGCTTCATTCCAGTGTCCACGCCCCTCGATGTCCCCTCCGCTGGGGCTGAAACAGAGCACTATTTATCCAGCGATATTTATTGAGGCTTGAGGGATGAATTGTGGACTTTTTATGGGCTTTGCACATATTTCCCTGCACTGACAGAGTCAGGGCAGAAAAATTAGTTTTAAGGACAGCGATGATTTTCGTCTTTCGATGTTTCCTGCCGTTCTGAATGAGAACAGGTTACATTTTAACAGAAATCCTAGCATGAAAGCCCTGCTGTTTTAGACGTACTCATGCACAACTTGCTCCTTTAGAACTCTGTAGCTGCTCTGAGCGCACAGTCTTCTTTAAAACCAATCATTTCACTTTATTTACATTGTTTTACAGAGCTTTCCCCTTTGGTCATAAGTAATGTAGTACAAAATGATGTTTTTGTGGTTTTTTTTTTTTCACTCCCATCTGTTCTGCATATATTTGTCACCTCCTAATTAAGGAATGGGGAAAATAAATGCTGTTCTTATTAAGCTCTGCCTCAAAGTGTGATAAATATTAATATAGATTGTATTTCCACTAAGCCGATCCTGGAGTCATTGTTCAGCTGTTGCTGTTACAAGGTTTTCATGTTTTATGTTTTTTTAGAGCTTTTACCATTTTGTTTACTATTCTGTATTTTTATTGCATTTCATTTCATGGCTTCATTCAAAGGCCTTTTGAATGTGTGTGTGTGTGATAAACCTTGCTTAAAGGTTTTGCACCACCACTGGGCTGTTTGTTATTCAGTTATATATTGTTTTCTCACCGTGCACACTAACCGTTTTGGTGTTAACTTCTGTTATGTGGATTCTTCTGAGTAATATTACTCAGACAGTGCTGAGCAAATGGAATTTGCTCTACTAAATTCAAAGTATAATTATTTTGACACTGTATTTAGGTGCAGTTCTCATTTTTCTGATCACTTTTTTTCTACTTTTTACATTTTTTTTTTTACTTTTCACAACACCTTCCCAACATCAGGACCGAACTTTCTTTCTTTTACTGGGTAAAGTAGTTAAATCAGTACTTCTAAATTTATCAGACTTGCTTTTCATTTTACATTATACTTCTGCTTGAGCATGGAAAAAATACATATATTTGAAAAAATACAAAGAAACAGTACTTCAATGTTAAAGCAAATAATAATAATAAAGATAAAGTAAATGCTTAAATACATTACTGCGGAAAAGTCTTGAACCATCCTTCGTTTCTTTATATACAGTACTGTGCAAAAGTTTTAGGCAGGTGTGAAAAAATGCTGTAAACAAAGAACGCTTTCAGAAAGGGAAGTGTTAATCATTTATTTTCATCAATCAACAAAATGCAGTGAATGAACAAAAGAGAATCCAAATCAAATCAATATTTGGTGTGACCACCCTTTGCCTTCAGAACAGCATCAGTTCTTCTAGGTACACTTGTACACAGTTTTTGAAGGGACTCGGCTGGTAGGTTGTTCCAAACATGACTGTGTTTCAACCTCCGTGTGACATTGATGATCAGCACCTGTTTGGTGAAACTGGTTGATCAGACACCGACTATAATCCTACAGAATCCTGACTTTGTGCACGTGTTCCTAGAAGAACTGATGCTGGTTTGAAGGCAAAAGGTAGTAACACCAAATATTGATTTGATTTAGATTTTTCTTTTGTTCGCTCACTTTGCATTTTGTAAATTGATAAAAGATATCATTATTTATATTTCTGAAAGCATTTTTTGTTTACAGCATTTTTTCCACACCTGCCTAAAACTTTTTGCACGGTACTGTATTTTTAATTTGTTTAGATATTATCAAATAAAAACACTGAAAATTGCACTTTCTCATTTCTATTTATAAACTACAGATCATTCTGAGTAATATACACTTAATTACAACAGCAAACATTTCATTTTGCTTCATTTATGCACTACCTAATTCACCACAAACCACGCAAAAGTGAGATCCTGCTGGTGTGGGTTTCCTCCCAAAAGCTACTCAAGGGCGCCCCCTAGTTTAGATCCGAGCATATTAACCAAGAGGACCAAAAATAATGAAAAGACTGAAGGGTCTTTTCTTTGAAAAATATTAATTTTTTTAATTTTCTTCTTCTATGTGCTTATGATACCTTTTGTAAGCTGGTGGGCTTTTAAGTGAGACATGACATTTCCATAAAATTAATGCAAAAGCTAGAATAAATAAGAAAAATAAAGAGGAGGAGTGTAAAATTAGCCTGCTTGTTGGACCTCACTGAATATTTCAGCTCCTCAGTGTGTGGTCTTGGATATTAGCCCACTGAAGTAGCATCCAAGAATGCTGGATAAATAAAAAAATGAAAAATGAAATAATTGCGAGATGAGAAAAAAGAGGTCCTCAAAGAAGGAAAAACAGTCTATTTTGTTTCCACAGCTGTGCAGGTCTAGATCCAGGTTCATATCCAGTTCCAGTTCCAGTCCCAAGTTCATTTCCAGATCAATGTCTGGTGCCGGGGGCAGGTACCAGGCCTCTGAAGGTGTGCAAAACCAGTTCTAGATCCATTTCCAAGTTCAGGTGCAGGGACTAGCCTTTAATGGGCTCATGTCCAGGTCCAGATCCAGGTTCAGGGTCAATGGCGAGTTCAGGTATCATCCTTTACTGGACTCCCTCTCTGAAGATGTACTGATCCAGGTCAAGCTCCATGTTCAGCACTGGATGTATGGCTGCCCTCCTCTGCACTGTGCGTATGGGTTAAATGCAACATTTCATTTTGGTTCATTAAGTACTTTCAATGTGTACTGCTCCAGATCCAGACTCAGGTCCAATTCCAGCTTCATTTAGTGTTCCAGGTCCTGTTCCAGGTCCGGTTACAGGTTCAGGGTCAGGCACTATCTTTTATTGGTATTACTAATCCAGATCTAGCTCCCTGTCCAGTTCCAGGCTCCAGTTCCGGGCTGATACTGTGTCCGTTTTTTGAAAGTGTTCCACTGCAGATCCAGGTTCAGGTTCATTTTGAGGTTCAGGGTTGGGTACTATACTGCGTTCACTCTTTGAATGTGATCTACTCCAGATTCAGATCCAGGTTCGGGTCCAGTTCCTGGTTCAGGAGCAGGTACTGGGTTTACTCTTTGAATGTGTTCTGCTTCAGATGCTGGGCAGCCTAGTGGTTAGGGACCAGACCCCCGGATCAAAAGATTGTGGATAGGAATCTCTTACCAGTAGGTTGCCCTGAGGTACCCTTGAGCAAGGTAGCATCCCCATCACTGCTCCCGGGTGCTTTAAATAGCTGCCTCTTGCTGCACGGTGTGTGTGGGCGAAATGCAGAGGTTGAATTTTGTTGTGTCTCACTGTGCACTGTGCCGTGTTTCACAATGAGGAGAATAGTCACTTTCACTTCAAAATAATCACTTTCAGGCACTGGGTTTGCTCGTTGAATGTGTTCTGCTTCAGAATTAGATCAAGGTTCAGGTTCAGAAACAGGTTAAGGTCCAGTTCCTGGTGCAGAGGCAGGTACTGGCTCCACTTTTTGGATGTGTTCTACTCCAGATCCAGGTGGAGGTCCAGTTCCAGGTTCAGAGGCAGGTATTGGGTTCGCTTGTTGAATGTGTTCTGCTTCAGATTAAGTGAAAGTGAAGTGAAAGTGACAACCCTTGTCATTGCGAGGTCGCAGCACAGCGTGAACCACAACGAAATTGGACCTCTGTACACAAACACCGTGCAGAAGTGGGCAGCTATTGAAAGCGCCCGGGGAGCAGTGACGGGGACAGTACCTTGCTCAGGGGTTCCTCAGGGCAACCTACTTGTGAGGGAATCGAACCCACAATCTTCCGATACGGGGCCAACTCCCTAACCACTAGGCCACCGCTGCCCTTTAGATCAAGGTTCAGACCCAGATCCATGTTCAGAAGCAGATACTGGATGCACTTTTTGGAGGTGTTCTACTCCAGATCCAGGTGGAGGTCCAGTTCCTGGTTCAGAGGCAAGTACTGGGTTCGCTTGCTGAATGTGTTCTGCTTCAGATTTAGATCAAGGTTCCGATCCAGATCCAGTTTAAGGTCCAGTTCCTGGTGCAGAGGCAGGTACTGGCTCCACTTTTTGGATGTGTTCTACTCCAGATCCAGGTGGAGGTCCAGTTCCTGGTTCAGAAGCAGGTACTGGGTTCACTCTTTGAATGTGTTCTGCTTCAGATTTAGATCAAGGTTCAGATCCAGATCCAGGTTCAGAAACAAGTACTGGGTTCGCTTTTTGAATGTGTTCTACTCCAAATCCAGGTCCATGTTGAGGTCCATGTTCCTGCTAAAGAGGCAGATACTGGGTTCACTCTTGGTATGTGTCCTACTCCAAATCCAGGTCCATGTTGAGGTCCATGTTCCTGCTACAGAGGCAGGTACTGGGTTCACTCTTGGTATGTGTCCTACTCCAAATCCAGGTCCATGTTGAGGTCCATGTTCCTGCTACAGAGGCAGGTACTGGGTCCGCTCTTTGAACGTGTTCTACTCCAGATCCAGCTTCAGGTAGAGGTGCACTTCCAGGTTCAGGGGCAGGTACCTTTATTGGGCTCTCTGTCTGAAGGTGTACTACTCGTGGGCGTCGGTGGTGGGAGCCATTTCTGTGGAAGGAGCGGTGGAAGGAGAGCGCAGCGGAGCTCCCTGCACTCAGAAGGAGCCGCTGAAGTCCGGGGTCCGCGGGCCGGTTGCTCCGCGGCGCTGAATGAAGACCGCGGGCGAGTTTTCCGCGCGGAGCCGCGGGAGCAGAGAGGAGCCGAACCGCCGCCGCCGAAGGTGAGCGCAGTCCGCGGAGAGGAGAGAGTGACAGCTGCTGCAGTTCGGAGAGAAGGGGAAACTTTCTCCCTCTCTCTCCTGCCCTCTTTTCTCTCCTTCTCTCCGAGTCCGTCCAGTTCGGGGACGAGTTTTGGGGACGTTAGTTCAGTTGTGGGGACAGAAAGTGAAGAAACGGCCGGTGTTGGGCGCTTTTCTCCTCTTTGGCAGAATTTCTCTCCCGGAGGAAAGATGGAGATGTGGGAAGATAAGCCGCATAACTTTCTTTTTGGCGCATTAAACAGTGCAAGGCGTTAAAGTGTTGCGGTTTGTAGCGAGAAAGGACACTTTTAGGACAAAATAGCAACATTTCCGCGCCATTTACTTTTACCTCAGAACTTAGTAGCGCTAGCTCAACACAAGCGCACAGAAAAAGGACAATTCTGTCGCTTTCTATCAAACTAACCCATTTAAATCTCATTATAACCGACTGCCAGCTGTTTTGACATGTTCCTAATATTATTTCCTTAAAAAAAACCCATTTAGTTTATGTTTACATGTATGATTTTATTTATTTATTATTCATGTTTGTATTATTTTTAATTCAAAATATATACACATAAATAAAAGCATATACATTTAATTTGATTTATTTTTATAGAATTCAGGACATATTATTTTTTCAAAAAAGAAAACCCACATCATTTTATTTATTTTTTAATGAATTTTATTTTTTTATTTTTGCTAATATCATTTTCTGCCCCCTGTAGATGTCCTGCAGTTTACTGACCGAGCTAAGGGTCCCTTAATCGAACCAGGTGCCTTGTATGGACTGAGGTAAGTCCCTCTTTTTAAGCCCCCTTTAACCTCTCGGAGGCGCTTTTTTAGGTTTTCCATTTTTTCCGCTGTGGAAAGTTTCCTTCTCTCGGTCGCACACGTTGCTGGCGTGTCTTGAGGGCTGTGAGGCTGTGAGATGAGGAAGCTGCCTCTCGGCAGGACCAGATAACCCTCATTAGGTTCTCCGCTGGCCCGCAGAGAAGGAAGCTGTGGGAACTTGATGGGAGAGCGATCCGGCCAGCTGCTCCCAGTCCCCCCGGACCGTCTGCTGTATCGCTTTTGAATGAGCTTCCAGGCCGTCCGTCCCAGTTCAGGAAGGGGGGAAAACAACGAAGCTCAGACCCCCTCAGCCTCCCTCTTGGTCCCAGTAACCAGAACCAGCTGCATGTTAGCGTAGGTTATGGCTGAGGGAGCGAGTTTCATGAACTGTGTTATGTTACACTTGTACTAAAAAGGTCAATCATCCTGGGATGAGGGGCATCCCTTCTCAGTCGTGGTGTCTGAGCGTTTTCTGTGCTCTGACTTTATATCCTGGGCTTGTCGATGAGCCGTTAAGTTGGTGGAGGTGTGTTGAAGAGGAACCTTACAAGGTTTGGTACCCGCAGGTCTAGCCCACCATCAGAAAGTCTGGCGTGTTTAATGTGGCAAAAATATGCTCACTTTGATCAGGAAGTCTCACCTTAATGGCATACAGAACAACCAATCAGAGCATTATTATAGCATCATGTGTAGAAGCATGTGATCTGGGATCTACAACAAAAACACACCCATGGAAAACAAAATGGTACGTAGACGTACCCGTAATATTGAAATGTGGTACCTTATAAAGCTGGAAGTGTTAGCAGGAGTTAAAATAATGCGATTTGTTTGAATAATAGGTTTAGAGTTTAGAAATATATATTCTCAATGCTCAAATTCAGTTATGTTGTTGTAATTAAGTCTTTAAAGTAATTAAAAGTTACAAGTTTGGGTTGGCTCCATAAATATTTCAGAAAAACCAATTAAGCTAAACACCCCACTTTGGTTCCTGTGACCACTGACCCCATATGAAGTAACTCATCTGCCAAAGCAGTCGGTTTACAAATCACAGTTTTTGTGACGTCTCCTTATCTCCCAATCTCTAAAACATCTCCTTATTGAGTCTACAGTGCTTTAGCCCCTCCTGTTTATGGTATGAGTAAAAGAAGATCGGTTGTGAAGTAATAAAGAGAGCGTTTAATTCATCAGGATTAATAGATCAAAACAATCAAAAAATATCTATTTTCCTGGATTCTGTGGATGCTGGATTTCCTGTTATTGGTCAACCAGCCTTTGGTTTATGGGGTAACTGAAGCCTCCTGTGATATCCTCCGTGTTGCAGAGTAGTGCGATAACAAATAACGATATTTTTAAAAGTGAAAACCTCTGTGCTTCAGTGCTGTTAAACAGTGTTAACAGCGGTATCATATTATTACCACAGAAAAGAGCAATTATTCTTCTAACAGTTTAATAATTTTAACAAACAGCTGACTATAATTTCATCTCGCTGAAGTGCATCGTGAAAATGTGTCCATGCAGACGTGTGGACTGGCAATAAAAGTCAAAATCCCCACAGTCCCAGACAGCCTAACTTGCAAAACATATCAGATGGTACAAAAAGAATATGGACGATTGAGAATCGAAAGCTTTAGAGTCAGATATATCAGGTTGGGCAATTTGACGGTGTTTACGGTTATTGTGAGAAAAGACGGGACAATATTATTTTCTGAGTGTATCTTTAACTGTTGCCAGATATCCTTTTCTATGTCTTTATTTCTGAAAAAAAAAAATTGTGTGAAATTTGTGCCATCGATTACCATGATTTGGAAACAAATATGTGTCAAACAGCATGATGAAGATACAATGTACTATAGTCTGTGTTTATGCTAAAAGAGCTCTGCACAGAGCTCTGCACAGGTATGAAACCGAATCCCAAATGTAAACTTGATGGTTTCGACAGTGGCCAGACTGGTACCGCTGAATTTGAAAGGTGAACCTCAAGCCCCTAACACATGCTAACAGAGACGGGTGATCACAAACACGGTTTCAGAGCTTTGCTCAGTTACTCTCTTACACAGTAATACATTAAGATTGTTTATGATCAGCATATTTTTGTGAAATACCTGATCATATCTGGCAGGGAACAGCTGTTTCAACCGTCTCCTGTCCTAAAGTTACCCTCTGCTGCTGCTGCTGCTGCTAGTCCCACTCTTCAGTCAAGCTAAGAGGAGCGATGGGCCTGAAAAGCTCTGAAAAGCATGAGGACAGTGGCTTTGCATTTGAACTATTTATGAAAATGAACGAATGGAATAACTACATTGGCTCATTGGTTGGTATGCAGTTTATGCACTTTCTGATTGAGCTTCTCTGTAGTTACTTGTCCTTTGAAATATAACAGCAGTACTGATGATACTTAGGATACACTCTGAGTCCACCGTGATGTCATCATGGCCGTGAGTGCATGCTCTCAATCTGGCATTTAAGGAAAGCGTCTCAGTGCTTTTTACAGTAGATCTGTGTGGTCTGGTGCTGGGTAGCTGCAGACTTGTTTGATTTAAATCCTGTCGGTTGGCTTATAAAGCTGCTGTTTTACCACTTATATTTCATTTAAGCAAAACCATGGTGAAAAAGTATGGCACAATGCTGCACTCTGTTCTGTGCCCTATCACAGACCTTCGTTGCACCATATGAGATGTACTTACTTCAGCGAGCTCTGCAGGTTCTGATGCAGAGCCAGTTTGAGCACACAGTCCACAGGCAGCTATGCAAACTCACCTGTTTTTATATGAATCAACTGTCGGCTCAAGTCTCTTTTGTTTCACATTAGCTTCAATCATGATTAATGGGAGTGTCTCATATGAAGCTCTGGATAATAGGAATTGGCATTTATTGTATATTTAAGTTATAATTTTGTCTTGGAAATTGTGTTTACCCATCATTAGTTAGATTTGCAAGATCTGCTTACTGCCAGGGCCCTAGTGTGGAAACTTCACAAAAGAAGTTTATTACTACTTTTGGTATTTTAATGTAAGGTTGGTAAAATAGTTGAATATTTGATTACATGAGAGCATTTTAACTCTACATGATGATTATCATGTTATTTAGTGATTCAATGGTTTGATGAACAAGTTTGCATTGCTTTTCTGTCTAGTGCCCAGTGAGTGCTGGGACAGGCAACCCTAAACTCGTAAATGCAGAAAAAAATAGAAATAAAATTTCACATTTTTACATACAGTACTGTGCAAAAGGTTTAGGCAGGTGTGAAAAAATGCTGTAAACAAAGAATGCTTTCAGAAATGGAAGTGTTCATCATTTATTTTCATCAATCAACAAAATGCAGTGAATGAACAAAAGAGAATCTAAATCAAATCAGTATTTGGTGTGACCACCCTTTGCCTTCAAAACAGCATCAATTCTTCTAGGTACACTCGCACACAGTTTTTGAAGGAACTCGGCTGGTAGGTTGTTCCAGACATGACTGTGTTTCAACCTCCGTGTGACATTGATGATCATCAGCACCTGTTTGGTAAAACTGGTTGATCAGACACCGACTATAATCCTAGAAAATCCCTGACTTTGCGCAAGTGTACCTAGAAGAACTGATGCTGGTTTGAAGGCAAAAGGTAGTAACACCAAATAGTGATTTGATTTGAATCTCTTTTGTTCGCTCACTTTGCATTTTGCAAATTGATAAAAATAAACAATCATTATTTATATTTCTGAAAGCATTCTTTATTTACAGCATTTTTTCACACCTGCCTAAAACTTTTGCACAGTACTGTATTTACATGTTCACTCACAAAAAATCAACAAAATGTAATTTGAGCGGTGGCACACAAACGTTTACACTCGACTGTAATCATTATTTAACTGAGTGCTGTATTTACTCTGTTGGATGCTTGATAGCTGTATTGAAATGTATTGACCAATATAATATGATCTGTTTTGTTCTTACACTCCTGGTATCTGATCAATCTCCACTCTAAATCTGGCTTTTTTGAGTCGCTGGATGCCCAGTACCCAAGATATGCTCAGAAAACCAAATCTTGTGAGAAAAACGAGATTGGTTTGTCACATTATCCACTTCTATTTCAGTTTGCTGTTTATTTATCTACTTTTGAGGCTTTTGAAATCCTTATCTCAGTAAAGCCTGGAAACGATCCACCATCATTAAGGACTGTTTCGCCGCAGCACTCGGTAATGTTTAGAGCAGGTATTGTAGCCCCCCTAACAGTGTTTCCTTTGTTTGTGCACGAAAGTAAAAGGATCTGCCGTGCCTTGTCCCTTGACTCTCCAATCTACATACCCCAAGGGCTGCTGGGAGAATTTAACAAGCTTCTGATGTTGCTGGAAAGTGAGAGAGCCGTTTTACATTCTTTCACCAAGGTAGAAGCCTGGAGCATCCCGTTGGAGAGCAGAGGTCAGAGTGTAAAGCAGGCATGATGTGGAGACGGAGGTTTCCTTTCATCTCAACTCCACTTTGTTTTCCCGCACATATACTTGAGTATTAAAGGGTGATAGAAGTTTTGAAAGGGGACAAAGTACTTTTTCAAAGGCGCTATCATCTCAAACACATTTTATATCACACAGAATCGCTTGGCGCAGGTCCTCAGGGGGTTTAGCAGCAGAAATGGGTAGAGTAGCTTAAATCCACAATCAATTAAGTGAAAAAAATGATTAAAGTACTTGTAAAAATAACTTTCCAGGTAATTCAATACATCCAGCATTCATCAGTACAGGAGCTGAGGTTTATAAGGCACTATTGTTCTCTTTTTATTGGACCCTTGGCCTAAGATTTAGCAATAAATCTCGAGTAAAAGATGTTATTAGGCAATACAGATACTAGATCAAGAATGCAAGAAAATGAATTTAAAAGTAGAAACAGAATCAGTAGTGAAAGCAAATGAATAAATGTGAGTAAAATTTTAATTACTACCAATATTATCAGGTACAGGTAAATATATTAACATTTAACATTTAACAAGGCACAAACACCTGAAAAATGACTCAAGTACATGAAGTTGAGGATACGGAATGAGTTTCACAAATCTGGAGCCACAAATCTGGAAGAGCTATTTATACAGTGATGGAAAATAGACCATGTTGACAAAAATGTTAAGCTTTTATTTTTATTTTCACTTCCGTGAATTTTATTTTACCCAAACTGAGTGCTATATTGCATGTTATCATTGATTCCAAGTTTCGGAATCGATCACAGTGCATTAGTGCATATTCACACCCCCCTCTTGGACCCATTACACATATTACACATATTCCTCTTCTGTTCGAGCAACAGCTGCACCCGTACATGATTGCAACACCACAAAGAGCCTGCCCTTCTCAGGGACGAGGTTCACTGATGAAGCATAAATTCAGAGCCGTATTTGGTACTCTGATAGATGGGTTCTCTTGTGAAGATGTTCCTAATGCTGGATAAAAAAAAACACTCAAGACAAAGCGAGGAGGAATGAGGGTTTTCTTCTTTTTTTCTTCTCATTGAAGTTTCTCAATGGCTTTTCAGCTTTCCCAGCTACTAAACATCAGCCTTGGTCTGGGTCATTCTCTCTCTCTCTCTCTCTCATTTTCTTTCTCTCTTTTGCAAGGAACACTTCAAACCCAAACAGCCTCTGGAAAGAGTCTGCTCTCACTCAGAGGTCAGCAGCTGCAGCCACAGCCCTCCTCCACACATGGACCAGTTTGGGGGCTGTTTGGATGGTGGTTGTGTGTGGGGGGGGTGATGGGGTGGATTGAAGTGAAGTGGGGGGGTGTGGGGGCTTGAGCTTAGCCGCATTAGCTGACCTTTCACCCCAGCTTCCGCTCTTGTAATTGCAGGAAGCGAGGCAGCCCAATGAGAATGGACGATGGCGGCCTCGCATTAATGAGCACAGAGGTGCCAGTGTTTTTAAAGCAGACTGGTGGCCATGTTGTCTGGGCTCTGATGAAAAAAAAGTCAGGAAAAGTTATACCTGTAAGAAAAGGGTGACACATTGCAGCATTTGTGTTTGATGAATGGAGGAAAAACAATAAGTAGTGTACTGTAGCAGCGAACACACCGGATTAAAGGCAGATTTAAAGACTTTGACTTTGACAAGACTTTGATTTAAAGGCTTGTGCTTAAATGCTTCTAAAGCAGCTTTTTAAAAAATGATGCCAATCCAGCAGGACACAAAAATAAGCCTAAAGTTTGATGTCAAAACCTCAGGAATAACATCCAAATACTAGGCTGCCATCCAAGTGGGCTCTATAGAGTAGCTATAGAGTCTGAAGTTACAGCAGCTTGTTACAGACTTGATTTAACGCAGGCTGGCTGTTCTTCATAATTCCAGTTCCCACACTGATTCAAAGTTTGATTTATGCCAGATAAAAGCTGCCTCTGTGGCTACAGCAATGTCTGTAAAACTCCACAGTTTTAACTTAGTGAAAGGTTTCATTCTCAGGCTTTGTCAATGATCACACTGACACACACATTATTTAGATATTTTGATATTTAGTTGACCCCTTTTAGTAAAGATGAAGGTTAAGGCAAATTCAGCTGTGAACACCAAATCTGTCAAGCTCTGTGTGCTCAACAAACAAAAAACATCAACAGTGTGCAGGTTTAAGAAGTAATGCCACTGTTGTTTTCTACAACCAAAACAAAGAGTTTCAACAATCTTAAATAATCTCTTGAAAAAGCTCCGTTTTGAGTGACTGAAAAGCTCCTTCTGTTTGGACGAGAGGTGAAAACAGAGAAAATGGTTCACTTTCAAAATAGTCTGGATAGCAATGGAAAGTGCTGATGAGGCCTCATCAGTTCTGCTGGAAAAGTGTCCCAGGTGGCTCCTTATAAAGCTGCTTGAGAGAATAACAGGCAGAGGGGAGCTGCTTTGAAGAACTTAAAGTAGAACGAAGAAGCACTTTGGTCACATTAATTCACTGTATTTAATTGGACGTTTAAACATCATCACGAGTAACATGTGCCATCGGTGTGCTGGCGCTTTGAGAAAACTTCATAAATAAGTGAAAATATGTGAGCAGCACATCCAAGGATGATTTCCCTGCTCAGGCCAAGTAGATAAAAGGAGAAAACAAGGCTGAACCCCCGCCTCCCTCTCTCCCATCACACACGGCTTGAGTTATTGTCTCTGGGCGAGTGTGTGACACACACGCCGCAGACTGAATGCGGCTGCCTCCCGCTATGTGGACAGTGAGACTCGGGAGATTTACGATTCCTCGGCCTTTGATATGTGGAGGGAAACGTTTGAGCGAGAAGCAGAAGCGTGTTATGAACCCGTCCAAAGTCTGTTTCATCTCGGACAGGCTGCGAGCGTCACATGCATCTGCATCTGTTTATCTCCAGCTTTTTATGAACTGCTTCTAAGGAGCGCAAGCATTCAGAATATTAGCTCAAAGTCTGAGGCAACATTCATAAACTGACTAAATATGACACAGACCTGATTTATTCCGTCATTTTTTACATGAAAAGCTTGCACGTAAGCACCCAAATACATTTACATATCCAATTAATGTGGCTGAACTTAGAAATCAGTTCAGAAAATCACTTCTGTACGAGTGCAATGCCTTATTTAATTACCTGTTTAATACAGTATAGATTATCTGTCAATTCATCTGATTAACCTGGACAGCCAACTTTGGCTGGAAGGACAAAAGAACATAACTTGCCTCGCTCCCTCTGGATGAACTTGGCTCTTCCGTCACTCAGTGAGAGGTTTGCGATGCATCTGTTAGCTGATGTAACAGAAATGGCCGATTGTGTTCTCCAAGTGTGAGAACAGATAGTGTTCTCTGATGACCTTGCTTTAGTAGCAGTTTGATTAAATTAGTGGTGCTCAACCTGGGGGAGAGAACAAGCTCACTTTCTCAAAGATTGGCAGGGTCGTTAGATGAGGTTCACACAACTAGAGGCTGAGAATTGGACGCCAAAAGTAAGTTTAACAGTAGGGTCTTCATTAATCTCCAGATAGTTGCTCAAAATGTATCAGTCTCCATAGTAATGAAAAATTATGCCTTATATGGAAATATATGCTGGTATGTTGGGAAAGTTGAATATTGAATATGATTGCATAAGTGCATGGGCTGGCAACCTGTCCCGGGTGCGTCCCCCGTCCTTCACCCTGTGTGCGCTGGGTTGGACTCCAGCACTCCCCCGCGGCCCCGTTTGGGACAAGCGGCAGAAAATGGATGGATGGATGGATGCATAAGTACATACTTACTATGCCATTTTTTATGGCATTATACAAAAATAACATTAACAAAAATATGTGTATTTAAATCTGTCAAATGGGTTAAAAGTGTATTAGAGTGGAGAACTTTTGTTACTTTTTTTTTTTGATTTGTTGGAAAAATGTATTGAAAAAAGAGGATACAAGAAATTACTTTAATATCCATAAGAATATCCAAAGTAAGTCAATATAAAACTGCATTCATTGACATAATTGACATAGTTTTGAAGCCCTGTATCGTTGTTTCCATCAGTGCGATCTTGACATAATAACTGTAGCTGTTGTTCCAAAGCAGATCGAGAGTCTGTTTAATGAGATGGCATGTGTCACTTACAGACAGAAAAGTGATGCATCAAGGCAGAAAGATCAAGATCAACTCATATGTAGCTTCCTGACTCCGCAGGGGGCATCATTAGCTCCCCAGTGACTCTTCTGTGCATCACTGAAGAAGAAGAAACTCACATGAACTCACACCAGCAGGACCTAATGTGTATTTCAGCTGGGATGTAGAGGGGACGCAGTCAAAAGGGCACCAGTGGGGTTGTGTTCGAGAGATGCTTCCCATCATTGGCCCTCCGTGTCCTTGGGAATTGTTTGCTGGGGCGATGTGTTCTCGGCGAACGTTCAGAAGATTAGCTCACTGTCTTCCTCTCTGTGCCAGTAAGAGGCAGGCTGGAGAAGCGCTGTGTGAGCAATGGAAATGTAGCAGCAGGGGCCTCCATTAGGGGAATATCAGATGAGGCATGTATTATAAATGCATTGTTTTTCCTCTGTGACGTAGGGCCCCATTCGTTTGTTGAGGATGGTGTGATGCTGCTCTCCGGAGGACAGGGACAGGAGACTGGAGCCATAGGACACACACTCACACACACACACACACACACACACACACACACACACACACACACACACAATGAATTGTATAACAAGCATGGACAGAAAAGCAAGGCAATAAGTGATTCGATTACTTTTCTCCAAACTGCCGATGACTTTACTAGTTAATGTTACAGCAGCCTCTCTCTCTCCCTTTCTCGCTCTTTGTAACTCTTTCCAACTCACCCTCATCAGCAGTGTCAGGTTTCTGTCTTTCCAGGTATTTCTGTGTGTGACAGAGTGTGAGGGCATACTACACAATCCATCCTTCACAGACTACTCTTCACAACTTCCACCCTGCTCACACACACACACACACACACACACACACACACACACACACACACCTACACACACACACACCTGTGCATACGACAGCCCATCTTACACCCAAACAAAGGCACTTCCTCCACGAAACGTGATCGTCCTCTTGTGATTTTCAGCTCACAGGTCTCAGCTTGTACTCTGGTTCAGAAGTCCTCATCCATCTGCCCGTTTTACCCTCTGGAGCACCATATCTGACATGTCGCGGTACTGCGTCATGTTGCCAGTTCACACACATTTTCATTCTCTTTATTTTCGTAATCTGCATTCTGACTTTCCGTAAAAAAAAAAAATGTCCCTAAAAAAACTTCTAATTGAAATAAAACAGTGTGGGTTGGGTTAAAAGGGACTGAACACTCGCGATTTCTTCTTGTGAAATTAGTCAAAACATAGAGGCTTTTTACGCTTTGAGGGACGCTGAGAATGAAAAAAGAAACATCCTTGTCCATCTGAGGGAATAAAGAAAAGGAACCAAGGATTCATAGGAGATGAGAGTGCTTCAGAGAGTCTCTGAAATTATGAATCCTTTTAGCTCAGCACACCGAAGCGTGTTTATTTAGATAAGCCTCCCTGCTGCCCTCTCATTTAGATAATATAAACAGTTGGGCGACTTGGCTGGTTCCTTTAGCACTTGGCTTTTCTGCGGTGTTTGTGATAGCAAGGGTTTATTTATTTTCCTGCCTAATGGACACACTGGGTATTATTTTAATTCTCTTATATCAGAAACTGTTTTTGGCCATGCCTGAATGGTTTTGCCACTTGTTTCCCTGAAACCTAGTCGGCATACTTTGATAGGCAGTTCCAGTAATTAATAGTTTGGAAATAAACTTGTTTGTTAACAGTAGATTTACAGTTTTTCCCCCCCAAGAGATTTTTTTAAATGCAGCATTCTGGGAGAGTTAATTTTAGGCCCATATTAAATCCCAGCTAATTCAGCGGTGGCAGTTTTACCGCGTAGGCATGAAGCACAATAAAAAGGGTTGAAGGTAATGTTCTCAGGTAGAGTTTGTCTTTTTAATGTCTTCCTTTTTGTGCAGTCTAGAATATAATGTCTGGATGGTGTTTGTGAGACTCATACCGAGATCAGAGCAGTAAACCTGTGTGGATAGTCCAGTGTAGGTCATTGTAGACCACCACCCCTGGACAGAAGGGACGTTAAGTGGTACATCTTTTTGGTATTTGTATACAAAAAGTACTTTAGAGTGAACTTAAATATTGCATTTTGTGCAGATGTTTTTACATTCTTTATTTGTTTGAGTTTAACATGTTGGGGGAAAAAATACAACACACAATATGGTTTATATGAAAACTGAAAGTAGTGTACCACAGTATTGTGTGCTGTTTTTTCCCAATGTATAAAATGTAGCAAATGAACCGTAATTGTCTATTAAAGTATTGTGTTCTAGTCAATATGTATTTAATTACACTTAAAAAATGAACTAAAGGTGGTATTGGGGTGCCTGAACTGTGCATTCAACAGAATTCGGTTGAAAATGCCACATTGGAGGGTTTTTTTCTGTGAACGTACCAGTTACATCAAAGATATCACAAATCTCCAAATCAGGAGGATAGGAAAATGGAAATCTCTGACCACAGTTATGTAAAAGAAGATTCTTTATCGGATGGTTTGGAATTTCTTCCGTTAATTTCTTCCTTTTTTTCAGAGCAGTCTTTGTTGACCAAAATGGCACCAAAAGCAAAGCAGCTCTATGTGTTGAGACATTTTGCTGGAGAGAGATCTGCATCATGTAGTCTTCATTTAAATGAAAGAGGACAAGAAGACTCCCGCAGCATCAAACGCCACAGATGTGATCCCTCTCCAAAAAACTGCTGATAGCCAGGCATTCCTAAAACATATGCAGGCCTTTGCAGAGTGTTTTATTGTTTAATATATGACAACGATGAAGTGGGATGTTGTCATCTGGAGCCTTTTGAAGGGAGAGCGGAGAAATGAAAGTTTCAGATTATTTAGCTTATGTGCCAGGTGGTTTATAGTGATCTTTTCATACTCTTATTATAACATCCTGATTATATGATATCTTTGGGACTGCCATGATGCACCCGTTACTGTTAGATATTTTATAAAGGTCAATGTTAATTATGAATTGTTGAATGTAGAGTGTTAAGGATAGTTTTGGTTGAAACATTGATATTTGGGAGTTGTTGTTGGAGTGTTGTGACATCATTACTGCTCATTTGTGTTGTTTTGAATAGTTTTTGATTAAAAATGGATTTGGATTTTTTAGGGTTATCTGATCTGCTTATCAAAACCTGGGTTATTAGGGATGCTGGAGCCTATTCCAGCAAGCATAGGGAAAAATATTGTAAGTCTGTTACAGCTTACAGTACTAGTTTTCCACTTTTTATTGCTGGGAAGTTGCCTAAAGGAGGAGATGGAAGTGGTTTACATGCAAAAAGCAAAAACACCTTGAATATTTGATGAGACATCAGAGAAAATAACATTTTACCTGGTGGCCTATCGTCTACATTACACCATTACAAATAGGACAAGAAAGGGAACAGTAGCTCCCATTTTAAACAGCAGCAGCGCCGTGTACTTATGTAGTCTACCGTCTGTCACAGAGAAGCAAACAATCCACCCCCAAAAAAATCCATGATTCACCAATACTTGGACTCCCGAACCAAATTTTGGTTAGATCACCAGCTCTTCAGTAAAGGCTTCTGAGTGTCAGGTTTGAACATTGTGTTGGTAATTATATATTTTAAGATTTTCTGCCCTTGAAAAACATTTTCTGCATAATGGCACATGAACAGAGTCTTCATTCATTTCTGGAATTCTGTTTTTTTTATGGTTCAAATAGGCATCACGTCTTTGGTATTTTCGGGCTGGGTGGTCCACAGGCAAAACACGGAGTATAGACGCACTGCAACCTTTACCATGAGCTGTGAAGGTGCTCAGACCAATAACACACTAAGACAGCTGTACAAACATCGAATAAACTGTGTCAGCGTTTTGGGACCTCATGAAACCAGAACCACAGCACATATAAAAAAAAAAATGTGTGAGGAACCTGCAGTTTGTTTGACCAAAGAAGCATTGATGGGGTTATTATGATATTATGCGTTAAACATGATACCAAAATATCGGCACTTGTCTAACCAGTGATGGGTTCTGTTCATGCTCAACAAAAGCAAGCAACTCTAAGAGTCTGCGATGTAAAAGTGAATGAATTCATGGCCAGGGTCCTGTGAAGGGGTCATCTTGTTCCACTTTTGGTGGAACCTCCCCTCTCCTCGGGCCTCTCCCTTTTCTTTGATAATTGCAATTAATCCGTCTGCATTCAGGGGGGAGGATATCCATTCTCTTTCGGCTGGTAGGAGCAGAGGAGGGAGTGAGGGAAAGGAGAGGATGAATTACTTCAAGCTGCTGGCTGATATGACGTTTGCCTGGAAGGTCTCACCCTCTCCGAGAGCTGAGGAGCACTAGCTTCCTGCTATTAGAGCTACAGAGGGAGGGAAAGAGGGAGAGTGGTGAGTACAGTGATGGAAGGAGAGCGGAGAGCAGAGAGGGTCTGGAATCTAATTTGTGCGAGCACTGGGATGCGTAATCGCATTGGGCTAATGCTGGTGTTCCGTCAGCATGTCTTACGTGCCAGATATACAAGTCAGGAAAAATGTTCCAAAACGTTGTTGAGCACTGGACGAGATGTGTCTAATGCATTCGTCCCAGTCCCAGTCACAGCAGGGACGGCAACATCGACTTTGGACGTTCACAGCGACGCAATGTACATGTGATGCTTTTCCTGCTAGTGAGGAAATAGGGTTAATCCAATAATGCTATCTGATTGGTCAAATTATTACCTACAGGGCATTTGGTTGATGATACGCTAAATATGTTGCAGTTGCATTACACTTTGGTAAGTGGCCAGATTTCCCAGAAAGAAATATGGCTCGGCCACGTTGAGCTATTATGGGAGCAGATAGAGGGCAGATAAAACAGATAAACCGAGACCAAGACCTATTGATCCACGCATTGATCCATTTACAGAACGCTTGCCTTCATGTTATTGAAACATGTTCCCTCTTCCTCGGTTGGTCAGAGAATCTCTCTGGCCACCACAAACCAAGTTAACTCCGCCTGCGTGGTGTTGGTGACATGCCTGTTGTTTTTGCATTTGTGGGGCATTTATGGTCTTTCAATGTGTCACAGAAGCTAAAAGCTAAAAGACCCCCCCCTCCACTCTCTCAGCACTATGTTGGCACACCAGACTCCCCAAAGTGAGGGAATCAGCCCTTGATCCCCCAGGGCAGGTGTGTTGGGAGCCAAAATAGAATCCAAATCCGGGGTTGCCAGGGACTGTGTTGAACTGTGGTTCTTATTTTACACAAACAACAGCTCAATGAAAAATGGGGTTCCTTTTAAAGTCTGAAATCACTGTTTATAAACCATATACTAAATGTTTCTAATCACAAATATCAAATGGAATTCATCTGTACGTTTTCCCAAACTCTGTTTATTAAAGAAGCTGATTCTGTTACTTTTGATTCAGATACAGTTGATTCTGATTTCTGTTACATTTCGTACTGATATATTTTAATGATGTCTTTTCTGATTGGCTACCCTGTTGTCCTGCTCATTCAGCACAGCGCTGAAACACTCTTTACACCAAAGATATGATTTGAAAGCAGTTTTTGCAGCTTAGTCTCTTTATATGGACCGTATGGATGTGGGAGAGTGAATGTACATTTTAAACAATATTTACAGTCAAGGAAAGTGAAGATATTGGCCCTTTAATATACTTTAATATTGATATTTTGTCCATATTATGCAGACCTAGTGTCCATTATAATATAGATTTTGGAGCAGTGTAACTAGTTACAACTTCAGGGGAAAGAGAAAATCTGTCTTCATTCAATGACAGACACTGTATCTCTTCTTTCACTCTTTGGTCCTGTTGTGAGAGGGCGGTGGGACTGTCCTGTGGCGGTCAGAGTATCCGCACAAAGACACACTGTTGGTCTGTGTTATGTCAGGCATCGGAGGGAAAGACAAGCAAAGTTAAACAAGGTTTCTCTGCCAGAGCGGGCCAAAGATCACTCAGGATATCGTGGACAGAGTGCCACAGCGGACGGGGGAAATCCTCTCAATTGCTCCGATTTAGAGATCTCAGTGAAAGCTTGGCACTTTCGGGTGGCCAAAAAGAGAACAGAGAGATTAAAGTGAGAGGAAAACACTACGGGGCATTGTGCGAGGTTGCACCACTGCTTTGCATACGTTCTCCTTCCATAACGTCCCGATTTTTTTTTTTTTCACGTCATTGCATTTAATTAGCATTCCTGAACTATTAAGCAACAAACTTGCCACTGCACGACCCATCATAAACTCGAACGGGATGACATTCCAAGTTAGTTTGTTACTTATGGCTCCAGCATTGTGTGCTGTGTGGGTCTGGAAAGTAGTCCTTTCTGGTGGCTACGAGAGAAAGAGTGAACCTGAAAGAATTCCAAGAATTCCAGTGTTAAAGTTCACACTCCAGCTCCATCTGTGTTTGAATCTCAGGAAATAGGAGACAGCTGTATATATATATATATATATATATATATATATATATATATATATATATATATATATATATATTATATATATGTGTGTGTGTGTGTGTGTGTGTGTGTGTGTGTGTGTCCATTATGCCATAATTGATACGTGTACATCACTCTATTTCAGAACCTCTATGTTCTCCAGATGTGGATCGTTAGCTTCAGGGTTGGCATTCATCCCTGAATCCAAATGATGGACAAGTAGCGTTCCAGATGTTTGTGTTTTCCACTCTTCCAGTTGCTGCAAAGCCACTGCAGGTGAGTGTTGCAGCGGGACTACTGTTGGAGTGTAAAGAGGTCTAAACGAAGCCTCGTGTTTTTGCAGAACCCTGAGTGATAATGGGCGGCTTTAGAGAGACTCACAGCCGCAGAGGCTGTTTACAGGAGCTGTCAGAGAGGGGATCTGCCCAGGCTCCACAGCCCAAAGCTCTACTCCCCTTCCACCACCCCCCCCATCATACGGATTACTTCACGCTTCGTCCAAAACGCCTCAGTCACATGTGTGGCACGGCTTTGTACCAGAACGAGTTTCTTCACCCCCCCACACAAAAAAAATGCCCTGTGAATTTTTTTATTTTTTTTTATTTTGGACAAATATCTTGAGAGGAACTCTGGAGCCTTTGTTCTCCTTTCCAGCACTTCCCATTGGGTTGTGTTTGTAACACAAGACCAAGCACTTCCTTTAAAACACTTTTGACATGGAGTGCCATTCGAACCAGGGGTAAGGAGGCGGAAGGAAAAACAGATGAGATCTGACTCTCTGGCCCTGGACCCAATGATAGATTTCAAATGTCTTTCACATGTTTTCATGGCCGTACTTATGCCTTTTTCCCTCTTGACAGAGCACACGACGTCCGAACTTTGCATGGAAGTCCAGCTTCTGTGTGTGTGTCTGCGTGACTTATGCTGTGCGTGACTCTGAAGTGATCATTGCCTTATTTCTCTATTTGCATAATGCAGATTAGATCACTTGGGTTCAGTCCCAGAGAAGCTGCTTTGCTATTAACTCCATGATTGAGTGCAAATGGTTTGGAGGACTTCCTGGAAATGGGATTTACCCCCCACGATTTGAGAAATTTGCTTGTGAGAAGGGATGGACGATGTGATATTTATCTTGTACATTACACAATATGCTATTCTGAGCATGCTGTGGAGATCATCAGTATCATCAGCTGAACAAAAATCATTATCTTATTTTTGCAATGGATCCTTTTTTAGAGAAATTAAATTTCACAATTTGTAAATTGTGAAAATATTCTGATGTAAGCTTTTTTTTTACTTGGAATGTGTAGAAAATACACTAGAATTGTGTATGGATGGCATGATTTTGTGCTCCATTAATGCAGCATGATACGGAGAAAATAATTATATGCTAAATATTATGATTGCAATGCTTTTCCAACAATTTAATGATGTTAGTTACTTTTTTGGATGTAAAAATTTCCCATCCATGTAGTCCATATAATTTAACCAAGCTTCAAAAACAGTACGCTTTCCATTCTGATTTTGTGAAGGCCCATTTACCTATATCTCCTTATACATCCTACAGCAGCTTAGTGCCGCCAGTTCATGCTGAAGTTTTAATGTGCATTTTAACAACATGCTATTTTGGAATGAGCTGCAGCTCAGGCCGCCAATCAGAAAAGAGATATTTTTTACACAAATCACTTACAAAACCAGCATGGTTTGATTTTAAGCTATAAACAGAGGTCGGGAAATGGTCATGTAAAAATTAATTCAGACGGTTTCGCATGGTGAAATGAAATGTAACAATGAACCTTTTAAAAACACCTCAGCTAATAATATAATGGTTAAAGGTTGGGCAGAATATTTTTAGATTTGTTGATGAAATAACTCATCGAAACACCTTCAGACACTCACCAGGAGTTGAGATTGATCTCCTTGTCAAATACGTTGACGGGTTAGAGGTTCATCTGGATTTTGAAATCTTCTGAAAATGTATTTTACTCATCCATCATTTAATGATGGTTGTTATTGTTGAGTGCTGTTGGTTGTTATTGGAACCGGGCTTCATTTGGTGGAAACTGCTTCAGCTTGGGTCAGCTTCAGATTCAAGATCAGGATTCCAGGGAAGACTATTGTGTAAATGGCATTTTACTTTAGTATTTCAATGAATTTGTTTACATGTTTAACATTTGCTGAGATATCTTACTGGATTCCTTTCACTATTGCAAGTGTACAAGACTTTATACAACATATTTATGTTATATCAGAGGTGTCGCCGAAGGGGACTGGATAAATGAAAGAACCCAGGACACAGGTGAGCTATTCAGGTACCCATTATTGGTAAGCGAGCTGCATTTTTGGGCTGTTAGAACAATGAATGCCATTCAGCCATGGCTGAGTGCTATTTTTAGAGGTGTTGATGGAAAACGGGCAGCTGGGCAGGTTCTCCTTCAATTGGCTGCAGTATTAATAGTGGAATGACACATGGGAGCACATGCCACGTTCCACGCAGGTTGCAGCGCCCGACAGGTTTTAGCACGTATCACTCAGATTAGGGACGTGGCCAAAACAAATCACGTAAAACCTTCGCACAGCGTCCAGAGCCACCATACACTATACTACTTGTGCAGTTTTCTTCTCTTTTTTCCAAATGAGAGGTTTTGTTTGGTGTCCAGCACCAAAGATCTCTGCATCGCTTGTCCGAAACATCAAGTTGGCTTCGCTCTTAAACTCAGTGTTCAGTTTGTAGATCTTGGCAGTGTTCTTTCCTGGAGCAGCTGCATTGCTAACGAACACAGATTCAGGCTCCAAACTTGCTCTGAGACTCAGGCCAGGTTTCTTCCCTTGTTAGATCTTGTGATCTTGTTGGAGAACTCAAGCTCTTTGCTGATAAAAGTGGATTTGGTTTGGCCTCATCATTGTTGCAGATCTCTGGGGCTGCACCTTGCATTGATTGACAGATGCGGCGTGGATACCTGCCATGCCTGCAGGCAGCACACACAGGTATACAAAGACAGAGGGTCCCAGGAGAGGGAGAGATCCCTGCACTTTTGCCCTGGGGGCTAAGTTCAGGCTGGACTCAGATCTGCAAACCATAAACATGGACTTAAAGCTGCTTTAGGTTCAGTAAACCTGTTAGAAACTGTTGCCAAGTCATTCGTATTAGCTCTTTTATTTATCGTTCTGAAAGGTGTCAAAGGTGTCATTATGCAAGGTCTTTTTAGAAGCCAGCCCTCTTCACGGTTTTTAAATACAGCATATATACATTTACATCAATTCAGAGAGAGAGAGTGGGGTAGTGAGAAAGAGTGAGAAAGAGTGCGAGGTAGAGAGATATATGTATTGCTGTCTCCCTCTCGCATTGTCAGTCTCTCTCTCTCTCTCTCTCTCTCTCTCTCTCTCTGAATCCTAGGGGACTAAAGTTTCAAAGATATTTGTAACAAAAACAGGAGATAGTCCAAATCATTTTCCTGGACATTCATTCAGATCCGGGCTGCAAATGCTAAATCCCCCTTTTTTTTCACTCTGCATAAAGAACGCCATCCAGACCCTTTCCAGTTCTACCACAGTATCACATTTTGTTTAGCTGTTTGTTGTGATAAGGTGGATATCCGTTTACAAGGTGAAAGAGGCAGGGTTGGAATATTAAACATGCTGGCCGTGCTGTCCCGCCGTGGATCATGCAGCTTTGAATAGAGAATAGCCTCCACAGTGTGCCGAGCCGGTGACTATTATTGCAGGTGCGCTGGAGCAGCACGCAGATGTGAGGAGGTCCTGTGTTTCCTCTGAAGGGGAACAGGTGGCACACGGGTTGCCTCACGTCCAACAGCTTATTAATTAACTCTTATCCCTTATGAACCACTCTCTGAATATGAAGTACCGGACACTAGTTTGGTACCTTCTTCCTCTTGAACCAAATGGTGTTGACTGTGTGCACCACTAGTAAGGATTTCTCAAAATATTTTTTTCATTTTTTATGTTGGAGTTCTGGATTTGCCCAAATTAGTGCACATATTTAGGCTTGTGTATGAATTGGCTAAATCAGGGAAATGATGGATGTAGGTAAGCAGTAATGGATGAGTCTAAGGCTTCCAGTCTACCTCATGCCATCACTCAGAGACGGCAGTGCTGTCCAAACAAAATCGTCCCCCTTAATGCTCCTGACAGCTTCAGATCCGCTTACCTCTGCAAAACAAACTACTTGCCAGTTCCCAGACTCTGAATTCTGGGAGAGAAAAAGGGCCTCTCCTCTATAGCATGTCTAACCGGCTAGCGTGAAGAGTGAGACACGGCGATGGGGGAAATTTCCTCTCCTTAGCGTTTATTTTAAAATTAGGTTTGGGGCTCTGCAGCCATGTGTGAACAGCTGTTTTTCCTGTCTTCCACCTGCACCGGACTAGCAGCAGCAGTACAGTAGTTCTCTTTGTATATTTCCTAGAGGTCAGTCCCAATTAATGAAAGCCTCGCTGCTGAGGCTGAGCATGGGAGTATGGCCATCAGGAAATTGGAGGATAAACTGGCCATGAGCTGAATGTCGGATCGCTTTTTTTCTTGGGGTTCGGCTCTTTTCTAGCTTTATTGATTTCCTGACTCTCCCAGTGACCTGCTCAGGCCTCTGCCACGTTTCATCTCTTTTAACGCAGTGACAAACAAACACTTGCTGTACTTCAGACTGTTAAAACCAGGCTTTTAAAAATAAGGTAATAATAATATATATTTTTGTCTTTATATTGTATTATATGCATATTGTTTTTGCGCAATCCCTAATTTACTTGCATGGTTTTTTCCCCTGGCAAAAGAAAAAGCTGTAACTCTTAACCAAAGCAGCAAGGCTGCAGTAGCTGAATAGTGGGAGAGTTCTGCACAGAAGTCAGAAAAAAAACCCTTGAAAGTGAAAATGAGTGGAACTCCCAGAGCTTTCCAAACAAGGCAGGAGATTTAATTACACATACCTGGACGACTTAGAGCATGGAAAATCCCTCTGCACCCCCACACTCCACACCCCGAGGTCTGTGCACAGCTGCACTCCCTTAACTGCAGGTTTTTCATGAAATAATAATAAAAATAATAATAATAAGGTAAGTAATGAGTGCCTCTGCCTTTGCTCGTTGTATTTTGACGCCTGCCATGTGTCAGCTTCAGAAAACCGCTGCGCTCTGCAAAACACAGTAATCCATCACTCACACTAGTCAATCACACGAGGATGGCCCATGCTTGGGGAAGGGGCACATCAAGCAAGCGCCACCCCCTCTGCCAATTTCAGCACCAGTGTTATTCTGGGTGGAGGGTTAGGGTAGACCGCGGTGGTGTTTTAGGCTGAGTGCCATAAGGTTTGGCAGGGTGCTTTTGGATGGGAGTGGACAGGAGGAACAGCGAAGCCGTTTACTGGCTGTCGGTCGGGGCCACTGCTGTAGGTGAGAGCCCTCAGGCAGAGCTGGACTGCTTGGCCCACCACCACAGAGCTTTTTCAGAATGGCCTCTGGTCTCCTCCACCCTTTTTGGGCCTCCCTGTTTGAGCTGTCATTTGGCCTGAAATATAGAACAACCTGAAAGTAGACAGATTGACTGTAGCCTGACACAGTTGTGTTCAAACCACACCATGGCCTGTTTAAATATACTTAAATTACAGATACCACTTTTCCACTATTGCTTAAGTTGGGAACCATCATGAAACGGCTTGCATTGGGAACCAGCGTGAAAACATCACCAATACCTGTGCAGTGAACAAAGTGTTATTAGTATCTCTACAAACAGATCATGATTTATTTCTGTGGGAGTCACCATTAAGTATCACCTGACGTTACCCTTTTTTTCTTAACACCAGTAACTACAAAATTCCAGTCAGCTGTTTAAGGTAAAGCTGTTAAAGAGGGATAAATTCAGCCCTTGTTAGAAGTAGGGGCCAACTTGTCAAATTTGAACTTTTCCAAAGAGCTAAAAAATATGAGAATAATTTTCTAGCCCCGATTGAGTCACATCCGTTCAGACAAATATTTCAAACTCTGTGGCCATTGGGTAGGAGGGCTGTGCAAGACCAGAAGGAGTGAGGGTCTTCAGAGCACTGCCGGAGCCCTCCGTGTGGAGGTTTCTCATCTGGCATACAGTGATCCTGTCAAAGCCCCTTTCTAATCCTCTGTAGAAAGCAAAGCCTCTCTGTGCAAACATAACTGGAATGAACACCACTAACTCCATGTGTGTGTGTCTCCACAGGAATAACATTCCCCCCCTCAGCACGCGACGCTCAACCACTTTTAGAGTCTCACCGTCAGTGGCGGCCAAGGCTCCTGTCTTTTGCTCTCATCTATTTTGTGTTCAGAGCTGGTCATTTGTTTCACATGGGCCAGCCTTTCACTCAAGCAGAGTCTTGCAGTTTCACTGGCTTTCTAATCTATTGTGAAAAAGAAACCTCTCTCAGAATAGACAGGATTGCAGAACTGTTCTGCCTTTCAGAACTACTGTCTCCATGTTCTCATCCTTCTGAGGTTAAACTGGCAGGACAGCTGTCCTGGGCCGCTCTTAATAGTCGTCCTGTACTCATCTTGGCATGAGGAAGCCGTCATGTGTTTTGTTTTACTGACCATGCCGTTAACCTTTGCTCATCGGATATCGACACCCAAGCCATGGGGTAATCAGAGAGGGATTTGGGAGAGTCTTTGAACCTCCGTCTGTTCAACAAGCAGATCTGTTGCCTCCATGAAGTATTGAAGTATTTCATCAGAAGAAAAGGAGTGGAGCAGAGGAAGGAGGGTTACTTGACATTTGAGCTGCTTATTGAGGAGAACTCATGTTGAACAGAGTATCTTCTCAGGGTTTAGCAAGGCTTTTAAAAAATATCCTTGCCCCTCGAACTGCACACTGATTTAGGCAGAGTGTACATTACACAGTTTTAGCCCTGATTTGTTTTTTTCCTGTTTTTTTTTTACAAATCAGGGTTATCAGGGTTATCAGGGTTATATGTTCTGGTGATCCAAAAAAGTAAAGTGAAAAGTGATCCTGTGGTAAGTGTGGGTCTTGAACATGTGCCCTTCTGATTAAGGGGCCTGTTCCCTAACCACAAGGCCACTGCTGACCAGTTTCCAGCCTGCTTAAAATTAGAGGCATAGGATGTAGAGTAAACATATTTAGGAGCAGCAAAGCATATTTAAGCAGCAAAGTACTGGAAAGTACTGGACAGTACTGGACTAAAGTAACTTGCCTTCTGCAAAGTCTTTGAAATCAGAGTCTTGAAGATCTCGCAAGAGCAGGAATGCTTTTTGACATACTCCATATTTTTTTTTCATTCTTATTGCAAAAACACTGCAATGGCAAATTTAAAATTAGTATTGCCTCATGGGATTTTTTTCAAGCAGTGTTATTTCAGAGACTTTTTGTCGTGAGCCTCATCTGCACTGTTGAACAATACTATACCGACAGGAAAACTGAGTGCAAGTAATACATCTTGTTAAGTGTGAGCAGCACTGCAGTTCTGAAATTTTGAGCATCATTTTGGGCCCACTTGGCTCATGCCTAGTTCCTAAGCATTCAAACACAAGCCAGAGAGTCAGTCTCAGAAATCCTCTCTGGAGCTCATGAACATTGTGTCACAGTGTATAAATGAAAAAACGATTGAGGGGGGAGCATTTGGGGGAAAACAAAGTGTCAGCGGCCACAGCAGTATGAAAGCGAGGGTGTAGGGTGGCATCTGTAGGCGCCAGAGCAGCCATAAAGTGAAGTTTGTATTTCTCTTGCACATGTCTTAAATCTTGCCAGTGTAGCCCAATTTATGTCCTACGGGCTGCTAATTAGCAGTGAAAAAAGAATAAAAAAGACAAAAAGGTAAGAAGGTCATGAAAGTGAAGTGAATTAGCTTTGCAAGGTATTTTGAGAAGGCCAGAAAAATGATTTCCCATTCGTCACCATAATCATTAACCAACTGTTACAAGCAATTTTTGTTTGCAGCTTCTATCTTGCCAGCACTGTATTTCAAATTGATTTCAGTGGAATGGAATGGCACTTCATGCAGAACTCGCCGCAGCCATATGCGACCAGTACATGCAAGTGAGTACAATGCAAGCTCTGTGCTTGCAGAAAAGGCTGTTTGTGAAGCAGGTCTGCGGTGTGCCGTTTGGGCTCTTGCTGTCCCGTGGGCGGGTAGAGCTGGGGAGAGTGGAGAGGGCAGCCGGGGTTATCTTGCGTGGTCTTGGTCACACATCAGCATGAAGAACCTGCAGCTGCCATTCTGGCTCTGGGTGACGGAACCAAACAGAACTACGGGGGCAGAAAATCCAGAGCAACAAGCATGACAATCCATCAGGGATTCCAACCTCTCCACCTCTACCATGTTGGATAAGGCCCAGGAGAGCAGGGATTAGGCTGAGATCTTTTCTCTGGGTGCATTGTCCTGTTCCCCGTTGGTCTTTGTCATGTAGATCTTCCCAGTTCTCTTTTAACGACAACATTCTTCTTCCAAAGTTAATTATGTGTCCCGTTCATGGTAAACTAATCCCCGAAGGTGGTGAGCTTGGTGCTTAAAGACATGCAGCAGCAAAGTCAGAGAAATGGAAACAGAGCTAGAGCAGATAATAATCAGAAGAACTTTATTGTTCCAGATGGAAATTGCTTATGTTACTACTGTCAAGTCAAGTCACTTTTATTTCTAAAGAGCTTTTTATCGTGGTCACAAAGCCGCTTTACAGAATCTGGATCCAACAGAAGCACATTCTGATGATGGTAGATCCAATTTAGAAAACAGTAGACTCAGATGGTGATCTCTGGGGAGAACAGGAAACCCTTGAGTTAGTTGTTTGAGCTGAACTGCACCTGCTGACTGACAGACAATCAAATCTCAAACAAACTAGGGTGACTCTGTGAAGTACTTTGTACACAATATACTGTATAAACTTTCTCTTTATGCTGTGTAAACTGCCGCTTAAAACACTATTCTTATAAGTAGGTGGTGGACTGACAGCTGACTGAGGCAAAAGTAATTGCACATGATAATATTGCACATAATATTATATATTATGAGAATCAGAAAAGCTATTTCTCATGTAAAAAGTTTAAATATAAATATGTATAAATATTGTTATTGCAGCAAACAAGTTATTGCACATATCTGAGTGATCACATATTTGAGACCAAGCCCTTACCATTTAATGGACCAGGACGTTGTGGATTCCTGCACTTGGAACAGGCCCAATTGCCTTTTCTGCAGCTCCTTCATAAAAGAAAAGAAAAAGTAAGCATTCTTTGGAGGATTTTAAGCTTCACCCCAATTCAAGATCTATAGTGCACAGCCCTTTACTGCTAAAAGTGTCCAGAAACCAGGACCTGTTCTGCTGTGTTTTTATTCAAGTGAATCAAGCCTAATACAAATCAACCCCCTTTCTATAAATACATCTAACCCTTCACACCCTCTCCTAATTGGAAAGTGTTGATTTTGGGTTTGGTGTGTTTTTCTCGCCAGGCTCCCGGTAGCCTGAACTCTCCTTCCATGACATCACATGGTGTTGTGTTCCCCCCATCCACCATTGCCTCTTAATTTCCCAAGAGTTTGAAGCCAGGAGGAGAGCTGGCCATGCAGAGAAAGAAAGAGAGACTGGAGGAACACCTTCCACATTGCAGCACGAGTCTGATCACACGTCCAGCAGCAATGTTGTTTCCTTCCTAATCAGTTTACAAACAAGCTTCACTTGTGTTTGGGGAAAGACCAGGGTGATTGGAAGGATCCAGCCCAAACACATTATAGTAGGCTTATTGTTTAGACATGGCTTTTAGAGGGCCATGCATGCATCGCTTTTCTCACTCGGTCACACAAGGCCTCCAGGGTGGGAACAGGATGACGTCATCCTTCTTGCGTCTCTTTTTCTTCAGCCTCGCTCCATGAGAAAGATGAGCGACTGGCATTCGATTAAAGACGCGTCTAAAAACCGTGGAAGGTCCGTGGATTAGTGCCATGCAGACATTCCTTCAGTCATTGGGTCAAATACAGGGGCGGAAAGCAGTAGTCAGAGGAATATGCCTTTGAAGATGGTGTTTAACTGGATAATGCTGTCATTATGTGTAATACACCTCTAATTGTGGTGTTGTCACATTATTTAGTTGAGGCCAATCTTTTTGAGGGGTGTCTACCACACCTTAGGTCTTTCAGGACTGCAATTCCCCCTGGATTTAAGTGCATATGGCATTGCTGAAGTCGTGTTTTTCTTTTTACCTTAGAACAAAATGACTTGCCAAGCAGAGATGTGAAAGACTATGAAGAGATTTCTCTCTCTCTCTCTCTCTCTCTCTCTCTCTCTCTCTCTCTCTCTCTCTCTGCCTCTCTCACTCTCTCTTTTTCTGGAGTCCCACTGTTCTTTGTCTCATTGCTGTGTTGTCCTAGGTGAGGAGGACGAAGGTCTTTAATTAGTGCTGCGTTGTGGGGCTGGCGAAAGGGGCCGTGACCCAGGACTCACCCCACTAATTATTTTCGCAGCCGCACCAATCAGGCGCCTAGCGGGATGCCTTCTCCGGAGATTCCAGTGCATGGCTGTCCACAGGAGCGTGCGAGGAGGCTGGCTCCTGTCTCAGACCTCGAGGGATCAAAGCCCATTCTCTTTTCAGCTCTTCCCATTGAGAGAGAGAGAGAGAGAAAGAGAGATGAGGAGGCACAGTAATCGTCTGAATGCATTTTTAAAACACGCTGTTTTGGATTACGCCAGGTGGCCAGGCACCATCACTTGTACTCCTGACAAGGCTCGCATGGGTCACGGCCTCCTCTATTTTAAGTTCCCTGTCTGGCCTTGGCAATGGCCAAGTGCCCCTTTTGTCCCTCTCTGACGAATGCCATCTGCTGCAGGAAAAACACCCAAACGTGCACTTTGTTACAAATGCGATATGACTTAGATCCCCGCACCTTTGATTCTCATTATGTCTAGGACCAAGTTCAAGCATCACGTTATTTTTAATTTGGGAAATGGGTCTAGTCACTTCTGTTGTTAATCTGAACCCCAATCAAATCTCATTAGCAAGAGCCAAATGCTTGCGAATAAGAGCATGTCCCGTGTCTGCTGCACATATGATTTAACTTACTCAAGCATTCAAAGAAAAACATTTGGAATCCATTTTCAAATAGTGTCTTAGGCCTGTTCTACAGATTCTGCCTCTTTTTGTGACGTGAGCAATGCAGGAGTTCAACTTCTTCAGCCTGCTTGAGTTGGCGGTTCACCCGTACAGTGTTTGGGTTGTGGAAAAGTGCAGCAGGCTTGCAGTAAACATTCATGCAAGAAAGCTTGGCGTGTATTGTTTTTCCAAATCAGTTTACATAATTAGCTGAGTTTACTAAGCTACTTGAACGCTCTAACCTATTAACATGGCTGTGAGTCAAGTACAAACAGACTGAGACCCTGTGAAAAGAGTATCCTCAGAGACTCCATGGTTAATATGGACTAGCTTTTGCATGATACAAAATCGCTGGAGCTTGTAAAACAAACTCTCCAATGTCAAATAAACATGTTGAGTGATGGGTCTTGTTGCCCCAGCTTTGTTTTGATAGCATGCTTTGGCGGCAGACTTGTAGGCTGTTGAAACTGGAAGTCAGTTTGACTAAGCTAGGTCATGTTATACTCCATAAACCTAACCAACCCTCAGGCGTCTTCTTGTAAACACTACGTACTTTACTTTTTAGGAAACTTCTTAACAAGAACAGTGTTCAAGGACGGGTACAGGCTGATCCTCTCTCTCTCTTTCTCTCTCTCTCGCTCGCTCTCTCTCTCTGGCGTTATTCTGGTTTGGTTTGCTGTCAGCGCCACATGGAAGATCAACTCCGTACCAGCTACCTGTCAGCGGTGACACCTCCTCTCTTGTTAAGTCAGTGGTGCGCTGAAAGTGCAAGAAAGGAAGGATTTGACTGTAATCCTCACCTGATCCACACAGAACCGCCGTGTCTGCCTGCCTGAGCCCCCCGTCTTACCGTCACAGCAGGCATCTAATGTTTCTAGACGTCCAGGGGAAAAAAAAACAGCACCTGAGACAGAACGTGCACAATAAGCTGTTATGCCACTGTATAAAACAATTACACAGTCTCTTCTGATACTACAGCACATCTAATCTCTCCTTGTTCACTGAACTGTATTGGGTTGCACAGCTCGTGTACGATTGACAGCTAATGCAGAGAGAGCCAAATCCTTTCAGCACAGGCCCAGCACTTAACAAATAGTGTTCAAAACAGCTGAACACATGCAGCACACTTGGGGATGGGCCATATTGGCCAAAAGCTCATCAGCCTGTAACTATAGTTTGCTTTCTTTTTTATTTTTAGTATACATTTTTTTTTTTTTTAACTGTCCCACTGTTGTTTTGCTGATTGTCCTTGGGTTGAGAAACAGAATATTTTTCAGCGTGTTAACGAAATCTAAAACTGCCTGAGTTTTATCACCCAGGTCTAGGAACGTCACTGTCGAGACCTGCCGTTACCCAGGAAAGGAACGATGCCTTGTGGAAGCCTTTGGCCCTGTCCCAGTCTTCACGCCCTGCGGCACGGTCACGCAGGCAGACGCTAGCCTTAAAAGGGCGTCAGCTTTGGGGAAGAGTGGAGTGGCGCTCTGGCCCTTAATCCTCCTGTCAGGTGGTAACACGAGCTGCCGAGTAACACCTACTAACTGTGTTTATGAGATGGGTCGTGTGTTAGTGCAGTCGGCATGCAGGCAAGGGGGAGAGAACAAGGGAGGGACGATGTAGGAGCGAAAGACAGATCGTACTGTGAGTGCTCATGATAGCTGGAAACAAATATAGGCACACACACACACACACACACACACACAGGCTCACTTTGTGGGAGCTCGCAGGGAGCTTTAGGCATTCACACCCACCCCGGCAGGTTCGCTGCCTGGGACGTCATTATATTCAGCTCCACTGACAGACACACTGTGACGAGTGAAGGATGAAAAATAGAGCTACACACTGTGTCATCCTTTCATAGTTATCACGGTATTGGTCTCCGCAATGATACAGCATAAGTCTTCGACATGCAAATGAGCCTCCTGCCAATCACATGCGACCGATCACAACTTCAGCCGAGCATTACTGAACGCTTAGATCTGTTTATCACAGCTGGGTGTTTTTTTAACCATTCCTTAAAGTTATATGCAACTTATCCCTTTTCTGATTGGCTGCTGTGTATTGCAGCTCGTTTAAAAACATGGGGCTGAAACTTAAAGGGCAGTCTAACTAAACAGATGTGAAGGTGCTGGTTTTCTTCGGTCACTTTGGTTGTTGGCAGAAAAATGATGAAAGGCTGGTTCTATGTGGTGTGAGTTTCATTGCAGTGACTGTAAATTGCATTAGTCTTCATTTTGTTGTATTAAATATTAATTTAAAATGTAATTTTGTGGGCATGTGTGTGCATTATCAGTACATTTATATTTTATGTTGTGGCCTTTAGCAGACATTCTTAAAGGTCCTATTTAGGAGCCCAAAGGTGCTGGTCCTAGAGGTGGCAATCGAACCTGTGATTTCTTGGTCCATAGGCAGGTATCCTATCGCTAGAAAAACACATTTTCTTTTTACTCCGTGCCTACATTGAACTGTACTGGAGAAGGTAAACTCATGATATCCTCACTTGGTGCTTTGTCTGAATGTTTTGCCCCGTTCTTTACCCGGAGGTGTCCTGTTACATGATCAACAGTGGCCTGTCACACTTCCTTTGTGCAGCAGCTCGGAGGGGCAGAGCCGTGCTCAGGTGGGCCGTCAAAGGAAGTTTTCAGCACCTCAGGACTTCATTGCGTCGGCGGTTAGGCTGTTATCTCTCAGCTTAGAGCCGATAGCGACAGGTGATTTGTGGATGGTTCCATGGCCGACCCGGAGCGCGCCGCTGTAATTTGCCAGCATGTTAACATGCAGTGAGATAAGAGGACTCGAGATAGAGCCTCAGCACGGCGGCGAAAAATAGGTGGAGACAGAAGCGCGTTGGGGGCCGACAGTTTGATTGCATTCTCGCTTTGTTCGCCGGCATGGCAGTTGCTGCAGATGCAGGACAAACTCCCAACAGCTGTGGAGTTCCTCTCCGTTCTCCACTTACACGGCCTGGCTGCCTTCCTGTACACACGCGCCTGAGAATAGAGCCGTGTGTGAGGGGAGCGCAGAGAGCCTGATTTTGCACACCCAAACTTCCACACACACACACACAAACACACATACACAGACAGCGGACAGCTGCTCATACAATGCATGTGAAAAGCGACTCTTTCTTTTTATCTTGGTGCATTTCACACATTCGCTTGAGAGCCAGCAGGCTCTTGTGTTCTGCCCTCATGCAGAAGATATGGTGTTCATATTTGAACAGTACAGCAATGTTTTAATAAGCGAGCGTCTGGAACGCTGCCGAATGGTATGGAAAACTTTCAGGCCTAAAACAATGCAGTTTTGTTTTATTTACTCTAATCCAGGCTCATTGAGTTGGGTCACAAATTGTACTTTAATTGCTCACAATATATCTACTTTTGCCCCCGGTATATGTGCAGAGTTTTAGTGGCCCCTAGGGGACAAAGTTTAGCCAGCATACTCTCGGTAAGGCCCCTGGTGCTCACCTCTTCCATATCCCGCAGTAGACGCGTCCCAAAGCTTGGGGTTTCTGGCAGAACAGAGCGACTCTCTGATTACAGCTTAGAACTTTTTAGAAGTTTTATTTCATTTATAATCTTTTCAGCCAAAACATACAGCTCCTGTGTTGCCTGTGCCCCTTCAATACAGTCTGTTGTGTCGCATCAGTCTGTTAAACATCCTCCACAGTGGTCTGCATTCTGCCCCACTTCATCCTGCCTGTACCGTGAGACGTATGGGGGTATGTAGACTAGTGTCCTCTAACCAATCTGGCGCATTCTCATGTGTTCCTGATTAGTTACAGTGCACCCACCCCGCCACGCCACTTTCACGTGCCTAAAAAAGTATGCAGCGACCTCCTCCACTCATTTTTACATGCGAAATGGAGTATGAACCACGAACGTGCAGCATTCCCGCATTCTTACATCACCTGTGCTGGAGCTGGGCCTTGTCTCAGCGACAGTTTTGCAACAGTTGAGGAGCAATACAAGGACATGTTTTAATGGCAGGTTCCCGCAGCAAAACGTTTTCTATTTTTCTATACCACTATTCTTAGCCAAAGACGCTGCTCTTCTACACAACTGAATGTGGTCTGATTGAAAGCACTTTCCAGTATTTCTCAACCTGAGAAAATAAAACTACAGCAAACTTTATTTAAAACTGACCTCTAGGAGCTGAGTGTGCACTATAAATGGAGCTTTAACTAAAAATAAAAAAAAAAATGTTGGGGAAGAATGGCGAAAGGATGGTTCACATGTTGTGGTTCACGGTAGTAACTGTGGATTGCAAAGTAAAATGACAAACTGAAAAAAAATTTTGATCAAGGTAAAAGTCTACTAGTAAAAATTGTGCACTAAAATCTGTCTCTGTAACCATGGTAAGTAAGCAGCATACAATGTTGTTTTTGTACGTGTGTATGTGTGTGTGTGTGTGTGTGTGTGTGTATGTGTGTGTGAGAGAGAGAGTGGGTGTATGAGAGAGAGCAAGGGAGAGCGAATGCCTGAAGATGATAAATGAAGATAAAAAACTTTATCCATCATACAGGCCTGTCAAACGATGACATAGTTGCCTGATGGCAATTATTTAAGCTGTCAGAGAAATTCTAAAGGAGGAGGAAAAACTCATAACGCTCAACATGGAGTCTGTTTACAGAGAAAGTTCAGCTCTTTATTAAAAAGACGCAATAAGTTTGCTGGTAAAATTACAAGCTGATAAAGCCCATCCTTTTGAAAAACATGTGCAATGGCCAGAATAACTTGAAAAAATGCTTATTTTTGTGTTTTTTAAACAAACCTTACTAACTACTTAGGTATTTTTGTCAGACGGTGTCGTGTTGTTGAAACGTTGACGGAGATTTTAGTGGTTTATAGGTTTCTCCCTGTTTAAAGAGGATCCTGGTCTGGTCTGAGTGGAATTGCCTGCTGGAAGTTGGAAACTTCTATACTTCATATATTAGAACTATATACTATATACTATATACTATATATAGAACTTCTATACTGTCACAGTAATTTTCAACAATCGATTTCTCAAATGGGAAAGAAATATAGAATGTATTGCACTTGCAACAGTTTGGTTCACCAGATAAACGGCGCAGTAACTATGCTGGTACTGTCGCAGGCTAGTTGGCTGCATTAGTGATGTTTATTTAGTCAATAAAGAGGTCACGCTTAGATACAGCGAAGAGAAACATGCCAGCTGCAGAACCTGTTGACATTTGTGTGCACATACACAATGGACATCAGGTTAGTGAGTCATATTGTAAATGACAAAGCAAAGACAGCTTGACCCATTTGGCCACTTTAGGTTCATATAGTAATCGCTAAATAAAAAGGGCAAACAAGGACCAAGTGTTATTTGTAACGATTTATATGACAATTAACCTTTGCTGAGATAACCTCATATGGAGCGGACAGACGGAGAAAAAAAGAGCGAGCTACAATGAAATAGACAAAAAAAAAAGTTGTTTAATATGTGCTTTTATTTTAGGCAAAACATGGCATTCCTTAGCTGCGTGATTTTTGTAGACATTTGTAGACATTTTGCTCATATGGACGCTGATGAAAAAAGACAGGCAGGGGACCTGGAGTTGGCAAAGATGCTGAGATCTGCATCAGGAGTGATGAGGACTAACAGGATCAGGAACGATTATAATAGAGGGACAGACCAGGTTGGACGATTTGGAGACAAAGTCAGAGAAGTGAGATCGTGTTGGATTGTACAGAGGAGAGATGAGCATTATACTGGGAGAATGATGTTGAGGATAGAGCTGTCAGGAAAGAGGAAAAGAAGAAGGACAGAGAGGAGGTTTATGAATTTGGTGAGAGAGGACATGCAAGCAGTCGGTGTGAAGGAGGGAGATGCAGAGGACTGCAAGAAATGGAAACGGATGATCTGCTGTGGTGACACCTAATGGGAGCACTTAAGAAGAAGGTTTTGCTCATGTGGAAAGTGGCCAGTACAGTGTTGTTGATCTGACAGCGCAGTCTCCTGTTTGCTCTGGGTGGGGTAAGGCAGAGTGAACAGCCCGTACGCAGGGATTAAAGCTGGAAGGGTTTAGAAAGGAGAAACACTGGTGTGATATCATTAGTGGTTTCTTCTCCAATTGAGCTACATGCTACCTGTCAGTAATCAGAGCCTCCACAGCCTCCTCGCCCTCGTGTCTGCCTAATCCTGCTAGATTGCATAATTACAGGCTGTAGGGCCCACATACGGCTGAGAGTAGTGCTGCTTTGATGCTCTACAGGGTACAAGACCTACTTTGTCAGCCTGGAGCGACCAGCACATCTGCATTATGTCGGACAAATTAGCTCTCAAAACTCTTCTTTTGCCTGCCGAAGCAAACCTCTTTAGGCTCATTTACACCTGATGAGAACGATTCTCCATCCAATCAGCTGATCAGTCGTTTAACAGATTAAATAATTGTTTAAATGCATTTACATTTAGTATGACGTCACAATCAGATATGAAGCTCTTTGGTCTCATTTGAATGATTTTTAAAGAAAATCTGTAGCATGTTTTCTCATACAATGTTGTCAGAAATATGTTTAATTCTTATAATTCGTATTTTTTTTCAAATCATATCCATTCACACCTATGTCCTCATTCAATCTTACAGTTCAACCTAACCATTCAATCTAACCAGATACATTATGAGAGTAAGTGCTTTTGTTTTTTGTTTTTTTTCTCTCAGTAGGTTTTAGTTGCTTTACTGTAACAAAAAAAACAGGAAAAAAAATTCCCAGTAGTAATCACGTTAGGCAGGTTTTACAGCCCTAAACACAATACACAGTGAAATGACACAGCGTTCACATTTCAACATCAAAGAACAAGCACAACAGTACAGCATACAGTGGTAATCTCAACACAACACAGCACAGCACAACACAACACATCACAGCACAACACAACACAACACAGCACAACACAACACAACACAACACAGCACAACACAACACAACACAGCACAGCACAACACAACACAGAACAGCACCACACAATACAGCACAGCACCACACAACACATCACAGCACAACACAGCACAGCACAGCACAGCACAGCACAGCACAGCACAGCACAACACAACACAACACAGCACAGCACAACACAGCACAGCACAGCACAGCACAACACAACACAACACAACACAGCACAACACAGCACAACACAGCACAAGACAACACAGCACAACACAACACAACACAACACAACACAACACAAGACAACACAAGACAACACAAGACAACGCAACACAGCACAACACAACACAACACAACACAGCACAACGCAACACAACACAACACAACACAAGACAACACAACACAAGACAACACAACACAACACAACACAACGCAAGACAACACAGCACAACACAGCACATCACAGCACAACACAACACAACACAACACAACACAACACAAGAAAACAAAACACAACACAAGACAACACAACACAATACAGCACAACACAGCACAATACAACAGAACACAACACAACACAACACAACACAGCACAACACAACACAAGACAACACAAGACAACACAACACAACACAAGACAACACAACACAACACAAGACAACACAACACAGCACAACACAAGACAACACAGCACAACACAGCACATCACAGCACAAGACAAGACAAGACAACACAACACAACACAAGGCAACACAACACAACACAACACAAGACAACACAACACAACATAGCACAACACAGCACAAGACAACACAACAAAACACAACACAGCACAACACAAGACAACACAACACAACACAACACAAGACAACACAGCACAACACAGCACAACACAGCACAACACAACACAACACAACACAAGACAACACAGCACAACACAAGACAACACAAGACAACACAACACAACACAGCACAACACAACACAACACAAGACAACACAACACAACACAGCACAACACAGCACAACACAGCACAACACAACACAAGACAACACAACACAACACAAGACAACACAACACAGCACAACACAGCACAACACAACACAAGACAACACAACACAGCACAACACAGCACAACACAGCACAACACAACACAACACAGCACAACACAACACTTTTTTACTCATGATGATGTGTATAAACTGAAATCTGTTTGAAATCTGCTTGTTTCTCCGTGCTGTGAGAGAGGGTTATAATAAATACACAGCTTTCTTTTGTTGCAGCCCTTCTTCGGGCCCCGAGGTTCCAAGATGACTTGCTTATCTTTCCTGTTTGTGATTTTCTGCTCCAAAATCAAATCAAGGAGATGTTTTAATAGCCGAAATAAGCAAGAGTTATCTCGCCTGTCTGATCAGTAAACCTGCAGGTGAGATCTCATTCCAGTGCGTCAGAGCTCCCTGTGCACTCTTACGTCTCTTTTAACCAGCGTTTCCGTTCTGATTACTGTGGTTTGCTACGAAAACATCCAGTGACACTCTCTTTGCTTTTTTAAAATTTTATCAGTGTTTTTTTATGACATGCGCCAGGGCTTGACAGAGGAAAGATAACTTTATGGCATCTGATGCCGCCATTAATACAACAGTCCGAGGGCCGTGGATGTTGGGCCGCAATCTGATGCGAAGCCCAGACGATTTACGGCCTCAGAGTCTGGAGTTATTGTTCTTTTCAGAGGCTGCTTGGCCAACTGGCTGCTGGAGAACTTGCGACAGGCTGAAATAATCTGAATGCAATGCTTATATGAAGATCGGAATGATGTATGGTTTGTTTTTCTCTCATTTAGATGGAAAGTGCTGTTTTAATCTTATGAAAAGAGAGCTAACCTGTCCCCATCAGCTATCATGAACATTTATATTGTCCTGCACAAGGGAATCACTGTTGGGCCAGTGGACATCTGGAGATGGTGTCTGAATGCACATCTTCCAGCTTTTCTCCCATAATCTCTCAAATTCAAGCTCGCCTTCTAGACAGTTTATCTCAGAAAATTGCAGAACTTAATTCTGATTGAGTTTGTCTTTCATAAGTGGCTAACGCATGCAAGCTCTTAAAGAACTCTGGAAATCAGATCATGCTAATTCAGCCTTTCCCCTACGTAATTTAGCACCGGCTGCGCTCTTGGAAGAAATTCGAGCAAAAACAGAAATTCCCCTTCATTAGGCTCAGCAGAGGCATGGAAAACAGCATCAGGATGTAGGGGAGAACCTCGCTGAGCTGACGGACGCTGACGGATAGATGTGAGCATTGTCGGGTGAGTCGAGGAAGCTGTGTGTGTGACTTGTTAATGATGACCATGTGATAAGGATCCTGTGGCGAACAGGAGGGCCTGTGACTGACATTGTCACGCATCAGGTGCTGCTAATTTAACCAGCCTGTTTTTGGAGAAACAGGTCAGTTGGGTCAGCCATGGGCATGTGTGTGTGTAATGTGCATTTGAAAAAAACACCAGACGTGAAAGAAATGTAGTTTTTTCAACCATTTAGATGTTTTCTCTTGTTGTTTTTCTTTGGGATTGTGTGGAGAACCCCATTTCTGACCCACAAACATCCTGTTAATTCAGGATGAAATTTGGGAACTTCATAAACATTGTTTTTGACCAGATGTTTCAACAGGCCACTGGTAACTAGCACATCTTAAATGGAGTCTAGAGTCAATACTGGCAAGTTTCTGGTGGATTCTTTAGTCAATAGAGGCAAGTCTCAGATTAAGCCTTGAGTCGTTGCAGGCAAGTTTCCAGGTGTGAGTCAGGATAGTCTCAGGTGCAGTTAAGAGTCTTAAACTTTGCATCCTGGACAAATCAGCATGCGTTCTTCAGCTTTGTTGAACGGTCATAACAATATAGATAGTAATTTAAGCTGGACATTGTAAGATATATTGAAAAATTACATCAAAGGGGGTTTTAATTTTACCCCCTTAAGCCCATTATCAATGTATAACCATATCAGACACAGTGTTCAACAAAGAGTGACATCATTGTAACTGTAAAACGCATAAGAATGAAAAAAATCTACATATATTAAAGAACTACTGCACTATGAAAGCAATCATGAAATCAATGTAAATGACAACAGCACAACAGCAACAGCAGAAAGATTTAGAATTGCATCTATTTTTATCTTATTTTATTTATATTTTTCTTTTTATTCTATTTTTATCTATATAGCTCTTATCTGCAAACTCCAACCACCTTTCATTTCAGTTAAAGTCAGTTAAATTAGTAAAACTAGAGATTGCTGGAAAGGATGTTTGATGTTTGTTCAGCATTTCACACAGCGCACCACAGTAAATCCAGCTAGACAAGACTAATTAGCCTCTCTTTGTACTGAGACATGTAGTGGATGAGCGTAGTGTTATGTATCTGCTTTGTATGGAATACAAAAAAATTATGAAAGACTTTTGCTTACATTTATAATGACTGATTCTAATATTGAAAGAATTAGAACTGGGGAAATAATAGAAGATCCCAAAATAGACCCAATAGCTAAATAAATTATCCTTTTTTATTTTAGACTACAAAGTACTTGAATGCAAAGCAATGAACATGTGAAAGTAGAGCAAGGCCACAGGTTTCCGTTGTGATGGTCTAGAAGAAGTCGCAGGATTGAATCCCACCTCCAGAACTACCACCACTGGGTTCCAGAGCAAAACCCTTAACCCCAGGTTACTCCAGGAGGGATTTTCCCTGTAATTAGGAAATGGAAGTCGCTCTGGATAAGAGCATCAGCTAAATGCTGAAAATGTAAATGTGAATTCTGCCCACACTTAGAGAACAAGGAGATTGGTGGCTCCCGTCCACAGATGGCTGCGGTATCTCCACAGGTAATTTTTTGGCCATTTGCTTTTAGGAACTCTTTCCTGCTCCTAAAAACATGTTCCCAATATTTTGGTGAACCATGATACTTTTCAGTATTTCAATACTTCAGTTTCAATTCAGTTTCAATTCCTAGATACCCCCATTGTTCGCGTCTGCACAAAATTTCAACATGCATAAGTAAAATTACCATTTTACCAACCAGCTCAGGATGCAAACCGTTTAACAGGCTGATCCTGTTATACTAAGAGCTTCATGATGGTAAGAGCCCTGATGGTAAAGATGAGTCATAAGATGCAAATATCGCATGTTTTCCAAGGTAATGAATAAGTCATCTGAAGATATTTATCACAATAAGGATAGAAATCAACACGTTCCCTGCCCTGCAAGAAACCGTGCAGTCTCTATTTTAAGAGATTAGTAGTGTTGGGATCATAACTTCTGATGACTGATTGACTGATTTTGGATTTGGTTGCCAAAACACCATTGTTTGCTCCGTTGCAGTTCCAAGATTAATGCTTGGGTGGGAATTGTTTGTCAAACCTATATGTACTTGGAAGACCAGAGGCAATTCGAGGCAGGCTAAAAATACAGTCCGACAGCTGTTTGTCAGAAGTCAGCGGATTTCTTTTCTCGAATATTTTGTTCCATGCCGCAAGTTCTCCTCTCGTTATCTTCCGCCGTGTCGTGGGAAGTCAAACCCCCCAAATCTGCAGCTTTACAGTAAGCGAGGGAGTGATGTTTCAAGGATGGATAACATTTCCAGCGTTTATTGACTGCTGAAAGAAAGCTTCGGACAGGAGGTTATGGAGATACATTAGCAAACGGGGGGGAAAAAAAACATACGCAGGGTCTTGATGAAAAGAAGAGGAGAGGAAAGCATCAAGCTGCACAGACGGCCAGACTATCGATCAGACCTGACCTGCCACTCTCTCCAGCCCACTTCCTCTGTGCACAGAACCAAGTGAAGCAGCACAAAACATACACATCATTTAGCTTTATAGTCAGATCCTTAAAGCCTTTATAGCCTGATCATTATTTTCTTATGCCTTTTTAAAGTGATAGTTTGGCGAAACATCACATTTACACCATTTTCTATCTGCTCCCAAAGGACTCCATCAGCCAAAACATGTTGTTTTATCTGAAATTTACCTGTAATGGTGAGGTTTTTATTCATTTTTACAGCTCAAAGTAAGTCATACTGTGTACTAAACCCCTCTGACTCATCTGGATGTCCTTAGGACATAAATGTGGTTTATTTTACAAAGTCTCCAGAAAGACAAAAGAGATAAAGCTGAATGTGCATAGTGGAAAGGAAAGAAGTGCACATGCGGTGTTTTCCATCGCCTGCTCTTAACGGAAGTGGAGGGTGTGATGTGCACGTTGAAGCACTTTGCCAGATTATTGAGAGTAATCAAATCAGCAAGAGGAGTTTATCATCACTCAGCCGTCTGAAAGTTTTGAAGAGAACTTGAGGGATGGCGCGATTAACAGATGTAGCCCAGAGGGTAAACTGATCTTTGTGAATTAACGGTTCTGCTGCTCTTACGCTTTGGCACATTGTAAGCTCAGGATATACTCGATTAAGTTAATTACTAACTCTTGTCTTCAAGGCACAGCAAGTTCCAAAGAAATCTTATATCTCTTTATTATACCGTCTGGCTGAGAGTGTGCATGTGTGGATGCATGCGTATGCCTCTGTCACGCCTTTATCCAATTAGGGCTTGAGACGTACTGTTTGTAATTCCTTCGTTATCTTCCTGACGTCTCTGTGAAAATGTCTCTCAGACCGCTCCTTGAATTAGGACATTGTTGCACTCATCAGTGACCTTTTGCAAACACGTTTTTCATTACTCGGTTACTCAAATTAGTGATTCGTTTGGGCAGAGAACTATTCCAGTTTAGATTTTTTTTCCCCCTGCCTACAAATTTTTACGTACTTTACCCCATTTGTTGTGTTGATAAGCCTCTTAGCCAGGATAACAAGGAAAATCACAAAAACAAAAGAGAAGAGACAAGACAAGCTGTGAAGAGATTCTTCTATTGAAAGGGAGTTTCACAAAGAGGCACTTTTACATCTGTAATTATCATTGTCCCCTCATTTCCACCCCACTGCACCTCAATTATGGAGAAACTGCTCCGTGATTCAATGCAGATGTGAAAGGCTGAAACGGGGCACCCTTCCCCCTGACCCGCACATGGCTGTCCCAACCACAAACGGAGGGAATGTACAAATCTCTGCAGGCCTCTCAGGGCCCAGATGTTGTTCCTAGCACTGTGGGAACAACAGTGCTTATATTAGGAAAAAATATTAGTCAATACTAATCACCTCAGCAGAAGAAAAAACATATGGAACGAATCAAATAAAAATCTATTAAAAGATTTTTTTTTAATTTTTGAGAATGAAATGAAATTGTAATGAAATTTAAGTCGCTTAATAAAGCAAAATAAGTTCTGAGGGCAACTTTCCGAAACTTAATATAATAAATATGATCATTATAATATAATTAAAGTATAATACAATCACAAAAACATTCTTGTGTTTGTTAAAGTCTTTTCCTAAACTTTGAATAGGCTTCCTCACTATTTTAATTTAAATAATACAAGCTACCTGTAGCTTGTTTAATGAACTTATATAAAGTCAGCAAGCACTTAATAAAGTTAAAGTTTAAAAATGAAAACTGCTAGGAAAATATTGAATTTAACTGAATAAACAAGCTTTGTGAAAAATGTATCAAATGTAGCATATATATATATATGTGTATCTTCATTTAATTGTTTCTGAATATTGATTTTGACCAGTTTGGACCTCAGGTCTGCAAAGAAAGTGGTAAACGGTCCGTCAAGTTCTGCAGCAGATACCATGCATCTCTAGAAAAAATGGGAAAGCTGAACATAGAAATGAATCAAAAGTATGGGCTGCATTGTTTTAATTCTATAAATCTATAAATCTATACTAGTAGACCGGAAGCAGTAGTCAACTGGTCAAGGACAGTGCCTGAAGTGCAGATTTGGGGAAGCAATGTACAGGCAGGAGAAGCATCTAGAAATGTGTTTTTTTACCTCCCACAAGAGTGAAAATGATTCACTAGTTGCAATCGTCCCCTCTGCCTGAATCAACACACTGTCGCCTCTCTGACTTTGTCTCCAAACTGTCTAAAGTAACTGAAAATGAGGCAGCATGATGTTTCTTTCAGTTCAGCAGCCTGTGTCTCTCTCTGGAAGGCTCAGTGAAGAGCAGACAGGATGACTGCTTGCTACCAGAGTTTAGTCTGATAAACAATCATCACTTTCTCAACGGACGAGACAATTAACCACATCCAGCTTAAGTTCTGTGTGAGATGTGATATTCTCATCTGAGCTGTAGTGATTTTGGACTGCTTATCCTTCTGTGGCTTGGGTGTCGAATGCTGAAACTGAAACAAACTCTTCTACCCTCCCAGTTTTCTTTTCTTTAACGTTTACTTTTAAAACTGTTTCCACCTTTTCATGACTACTATTCTCAAAGTGATTTTTGATTGGTATCCGGCACTAAAAGCAGTGCTGGATTTTTCTGCTGAGAGGCTTTTTAAAGGTTGTTTTTTTTGAAAGAAATGAGTCGAGAGCGAATAAATTTGGTTGGGAGGGACCATATCCAAGGAGCCAATCAGAGATAATAAAATATACTGGAATAGTGGTATAGTGGTATAGTGCACATAACACCCAGCCTTAGATCAAGAAGCACTTCTACAGTCCTTTTTGAATAATATCAGAGGTTCCACGTTTGGCTTTCTGCTGCTGTCTTTATTTGGTATGAACCGTCGATAGCATGTCGGGTTTTGTTGTCACGAAAATGATGGTATTAAATATCTTAAATTGGATCAGACAATGGCGTACACATGTTCTGCCTCACACACTTCACCCTGTATTGATTTGGTAAAGTGGCTGTTAAGCCACCCCATCCTATACTTGCGTTCGGGGCAGATGGGGAAAGTATTTCTTTTCATTCACTCTGCTATACATTCACATTGGATGAGCAAAGGCTGCTCAAGGCTTTATTCATCTTCCCTTGTTAGGAACTTAACCTAACTGAGGAACTGGTCCTCGAACTGCATGCATATATACAAACACCACGCTGGATTTAATCTGAAGAAGTTTAGATGTTCTGAGATCTGGCCCTAGATGAAGATGTTACCAGTCAAGCCCACACATTGATATGTCTCCTCACAGGGAAATCAGCAGGTTTGATTCCCAGCCGGGCGGTCTCGGGCCTTTCCCTTATGTTTGCCTGTTCTCTCTGTATCCATGTGAGTTTTCCTCCAGTTTCTGTTTCGTCCCACAGATCAGACACGTCAAGTGGGCTAAAGATTCCAAATGATCTGCCAGGGATTTGTGAGAGTGTTTGTCTGTGTATCTACCATTTGAAGGACCAGCGACTGGTCCAGAGTGTTTCTCCATCTTCAGCACTCCATCACTCTTTGCTGGTTAAGAAAAATAAAGGATGGATGCAATAGAGCGATTTAGTAAAGAACAAAATTGCGCTCATTTTAAATGCGTTTTGTATCGACAGGCTTGAATTAAAGCAACTTTTTTCATTGAGCCTTGAAAAATTGACAAGACTGTATACTCAGCTGGTACTTTTTGATCAAATTTAGAACAAAGCTCTGGTTATATGAAATTTGTACTGCACAATTTGAGGACGTCACTGAAAAAATAGGCGATTTGCTAAAATTAATACTTTTACCACTTCTGAGACTTAAAAAAAAGTCAAAAAAACATGGCGTAATGCTCATGGTCTTTAGATCTGCAGGTCAATGGCTGTATGGTCAGCGCGTCAGAAAATGGAGAGTGTATGTTTATGAATGAAACGGACAAGGACTGTTCTCGTGGCCTCCATAAGAGCAGAGCCATCCGATTAAAGAGTGTGTGAGTGATATCAGATGGGCCGTAGGGCAGGGCTGTGGAGTGGCACGCAGAGCTCCGGAACGTTCCGCTTCACTACCGCAGCCCGGCTCGGGGTTTATGGGAGAGGAGCACCTAGTGTGTATCAACACACACACACACCCACACACACACGGTGCTTTTAGAAGATAGCACTACTTCAGGATGCACATCTGCCCACTTAAGAGCAGAGACTCATTTGTGAGAACCCGGCTTATCTGCTCTGCATTATTTATTATTGTTGTGATTCAGAAGGGAGATTCTCAAACTTGGGAAAGGAATTCATGAGAAGGGAGAAGGTCGAGAGGCAGGTGCGTGTGTGAGCAACAGCACTCGTGTTACAAGTGGGTGTGACTAATCAAATAAAGCGAAATTCAAACTTATCTTGGCTTTATGCGGCCATTTACCTAATCTGGTGAATAAAGCAAGAGAGGTAGCCATGATAAAATCAAGCTTTTGATTGAGCGCTTAACACCAAAACACAGATAATGACATGAGTAGCACATAGTAACCCTTTTAGCGAATACATTATGATACTTTTTATTCATTTTATTTAAAGCTTAAGTTGAGAATGTGATAGAAATATGTGATAGAAATATTAAACTGTGGAAACTAGAGCCTTATTATATTTTACACTGAATGATTAGCTTTTTATAGAAAGTCTGCTTGCTTTTGAATATTTTATAGTATTTGACTGTATCTGCCATGAGGATTGGGTTTAAACAGATTTTTTAAGGTATATTTATATATTTCCAAACAAGATCCAGGCTAATACTAAATCATTTATATCAATATTGGTCAGTGTCACTTTTTATTACCGTTTTCTTCTGTAAAGCCATGCCAGTTTGCATCTCTCATCTCTCAGACTCTCTCAGTCTCCCACACTGCTGAAAAGGAAAACAGAAATTAAGGTTTGAGTATTTGGAGGTGGTTCAGATTTAAAAGATCAGATCAGCAGCAAAGCCATGCCATGTGCCATAATCAGCTCACATCCAAAAGTGAAAACACTCATCACTGAATGTTTGGCTCAGTGATGTACAGCGTCTATCACAATCTGGACTTAAAATACTGAGATATCATTTTTTGGCCCATTTTGCTCAAACTTTCTCTTCATCTCATTTGTGCCTTGTGGGAACTACTGTCAGTCTTTCGATTCCAAGGCATCTGGGAGAGTCCTGTCCGAGGAAAGACTATTTCAAATCCTTCTGGAGCTTTAATTGATCTGAGCTCTGTAGAATATATAAAATATTGAAACATATTCCTTTTATTTCCAAAATCACATTGAGCCTGGAAACAGCATTTACACCCCTACTAAACAGATCTTTAAAGAGCGATTTTAACAAACGTCATGAACGTTTTGCAGTAGACAGGGTATCAGTAATTTTTTCATCTAAAAGTCGTAACAGATGGAAAAAGAAGCAGTCGCAACAAAAACGTGTTTGTAAAGAAACAAGTCAGTGTTCTTTAGTACTAACATCCACCATATGCTCAGAAAGGTGAATTGGGATATAATGTGATGTGATTTATCACAATAAAGAGGTTCGCTGGTTCCTGTGCTTGAGTTGGAACCGTTCTCCAGCTCACCATCTCACACCAGACTCACGAACTCACACAGGAAGCCCAGGCGCAACGTCCCTGCTTCATGTTTCCTTTCAGTGCTGAGCTATACAGGTCCTGTCTCACAGAAGGAGCGCTGAGAGAACTTTCCATGCAGCTCAGTTACCTCCTCACACACTTCCACACAAGCACGAAAAAGTTCACTGCCCTCGACCTCCTGTCCTCCTGCATTTTTAAACCTCTCTCTGGTCTCTCCTGCCACACTCACATCCATCAAAAGGCGCTGAAATATGAGCCACACATACAGCCGAACAAAAAGCACAATAATTAGTGGTATAATAATACAAATATGATGACTGTGCACAATTTTGCACAACAGTGTGTTCCTCACTGAATCAGGATCTGTTCATGTTGTAATAATCATTGGAAATAAGTAAACCTCCTCTTCAGAGGCAGCCGTGCTCTCAGGGTTAGAGATGAGGGCTTAAAACCAAAGCTTGCTAGTTCAGTTCCCTCTACCAACTGGAAAAATGTGGTGAACAACCCAGAGCGCTTAAACCCTGTAACCCTATTACCATTAAAGCCCACTGCTCCTGGTGTGTGTGCTCAGTGTCGGATGGGTTTAATGCAGAGAACAAATTCACCGCTCACTTTTCATGCGATATTGACAAAAATGTTCCCGATGTTTGATTGAAATTTGTGGATAACAATAAGAGGACGGTATTTTGAATCTTTCTAGAAGCGTGTTAAACGTTTTACGTTCTTTTTAACGATACAGTCCTTTTTGTAACTAATCGTATTATTGAAAACAATTCAAGCAAAACAGACCTTATTTTTTACTTAAAATGTAATCATTCAGGCAAAAACTATGAAAAATATTGAAATCTCCAGTCCAATACTGATGTGAAAAAGCGCAAGTACGTCTACAAGTAGCCTGCAGAACATGCTTCATTAAAACTACACATAGGCTAAAAAAACGGGAAGTGGTGACCGACCGGTTGAAACTAGTCCCCGTAATTAAAAGTGTGTAAAACTGAACTACAAGGCATGGATCCATGAACCTGGATCAGCAGTGAAAAGCTCTGTTTAAACATTTCAACGTACTGAAAGAGACATCCAGCCCACGGCATTCGAAATGAACTTCTGTCTTAAATGAATGCAATTTTTTTTTGTTGTCAAGTTCTAACCGATTTCTAATATCGCCAGATTGCCATCTTTTGAGCAACTTTCTTTTTAAATCCAAACCATCTCCATGTGAGTGGGAGTGATCCGCGGCAATTAACTCTAGCGAGGGCGAGGCTACAATAGTCTGCTTTCCCCAATAAATAAGAGTGATATGGCCTGAGTGTGTGTGTGTGTGTGTGTGTGTGTGTGTGTGTGTGTGTTTGTGTGTGTGTGTGTGTGTGTGTGTGTGTGTGTGTGTTTGTGTGTGTGTCCACGTATGGGGTGAACAGGGACTGGACTATATTTGGGAGGCCAAGCGTGACTGATGATCCCTACACCTGCTGTGGGACAGCAATTGTGTCCCTCATTGTGTTTGTGTGCTGACAGCAGGACTCTGACCTGACTGGCATACACACTCTCGCACACACACACACGTGCACACACACACACACACACACACACACACACACACATATATGCCCACACTGACAAGCCTACACTCACACATAGACAAAATGAATTCAAATCAGAATTAAAATGAGGGCGGATTAGGTGGAAAAATACAGAGTCCTCTTGTCCTGTCTAGGCTTTCTGCCTTCAGCTGACCACTCCTCTGACAGTGAGTTGAAGGAATCGTTTTCAGAAAGGGACATTTCCACATGTCTCCCCCACATCAATTGTAGTTGATTAGCCAAGGCATGTCTGGTGTCTGAAGTTTGCCGTGTTTGTTTTGAAAAGGAGTTTAGAGGCCGATGTAGCTGATAAGTAGAACTAAGCCTGTCACAGTTATTAACTGCTTGATCTGATCACAGTTTTAATTACTTTCCACGTTGACCTCAAATAATCCAATGTTACAGCACATCAAACCAAACGGTGCTTTTTCAGAGTTGAGGGAAAAGCATGTCTAAAATAAAGCAGAAATCATATTTATTTATATGCCATGAAAAATAAGGTTTCAACTTGATCGGTCAAACTTGAAATAAGTTTCAACAGCTGGGAAACAAGAATATCCATCAGTTTGCCCAACTGATGGATATTCATTGTAATATGGATTGTAATAGTGAGTTAAAGTTTCTGAGTTATATCCAGGTTATATCTTACCAACCATCCCCATCTGGACATTGATTATTGATTGGCAACAAAAAACAATGGTCATAAAGTAATAGTTCAGTCATTCGGATTACAATGAATGAGTCATCGATAAGCATTACTCAACTGATTTTGCAAAGACGACAGAAAGATTCGTCAATTTTTCTTCTTTCAGATGCTCCCATTAGAGGTCGCCACAGCAAATGATCTTCCATTTCTTCCTGTCCTCTGTGTCTTCCTCCTCCAAACCGACTACCTGCATATCCATCCTATTCTCCTCTTGCCTGGATGCTCCTTCCTCAGCCACCTTCTCCTTATCTTCTCTCGGGGCAGCAGTGGCCTAGTGGTTGGGGAGTCGGCCACAGGATCAGAAGATTGTGGGTTCAAACCCCTTACCAGTAGGTTGCCCTGAGGTACCCTTGAGCAAGGTACCATCCCCATCGCTGCTCCCTGGGTGCTTTCGTTGCTGCATGGGTTTAATGCACATGTCCAATTTTGTTGTGGTTCACTCTGTGCTGTGACCTCGCAATGACAATAATAGTCACTTTCACTAATATACTCCTTGTCTCTCCTCTGTAAATCAGTCCAAACCAAGGCAATCTTGCTTCTCTAACTTTGTCTCCAAACCATTCAACCTGAGCTGTCCCTCTAATATACTCGATCTTAATCTTGTCCATTGTTAGTGATTCAGCTTAAAGTAGTTTAAATTATGCAATTTAAGAAGAAGCTTCTGTTACTTGTGTTAGGCTTAAACACTTATCCAGACAAGGGTCATGCTGAAGCAAATCAAATCACACAACAAACATCTTCACCCCTAGAGAACAATTAAGCATTGCTCACTTTCCAATCCCCTGGCTTGTCTTTGGACTGTAGGAGGAATCCAGAGCAACCGGAGGAAACCGGAGGCCGCTCCAGCTGTGAATCAAACCCAGAACTTTCTGGCTGTTATTATTATTTAGCAGACGCCCTTATCCAGAGCGACTTTCAATTTCTGATTACAGGGACATTCCCCCTGGAGTAACTTGGGGTTAAGGGTTTTGCTCAGGAACCTAGTAGTGAAAGTGGTGGGTTCTAACCTGCAACCTCTTGGTCTGTAGGCAAGTATGCTACCACTAGACCATCACCATCCCTGATGCCCATCGCCTTGCAGTTCTAGATTCTAGTGACAAAGCAAGTTTTAAACGTCTCGGCTTTGAGAACTCTTTCTAAATGTGAGCAGTTGCTGTGAAATCAATTTTATTTTACTTTTTTTAGGGTGTCTCAGATAAAATGTTGTTGATAAGCCCAAGGCTCGGGACAGAAGCAGCCCAGCAAATATTTGTCAGTGTTTTATTCCTCTGTTAATTTGACATTAAACACATTGTCGGTTGACTAAACTTTTGTCTTGGGTGAACTCTCCTCCTGGACTCTGGCTGCATTCAGACATTCCTGCACGCGCACCCGGCATACACACAATTACGGCTTGTTAGGAAAAGTGTGATATTGTAAACATACCCCCCCTTAGCCATGCCCTCCCCTTTTTTTCCTATAATTACAGCTTCTGTGAATCCTGGAGGATCCAGACACCTCGTCATCCCTCCAGCCGGCCTCCCCTCCTCAGTCCTCTCTACATCTCTTTCCAAACCCATCTCTGCTGACCTCTCTCGTCCGCTCTGCCCAGCGCCATGCTGTCCGGCCCGCCCCTCATATCTCTGCAGCTTTGAAGATGTCTTGTTTACTGTGCACAGTGTGCCAGGTTTTAACCCACAGAGGTCGCAGTTATTGCCTTCAGTAACAAAAGAACAGTTCAATGAGTTATTTCTATGGTGCAGCTCATTCAAACAACTGGAGACAATCGGTTCTGCATTTGTTCTAGGATGTATCATTTGAATTTGAAGAACGTTTGACTCTTTGTATTGCAATTGAATTAATATTTTTTAATCAAATGTAAAGTAAAACAATCAAACCTGACTTCTTCGGGTTAAGGGAACTTTTCCTTCACTTTCCTCCCAGATTTTTACTCGTTCCTGTCTGAGTTGCCCCGCTGCGAGGTTGTTTGCACCCCGGGGCCCGTTGGTTTGCCGGCCCATCCACAGCACTCTAATTGGAGAGGGGAGACAGGTGGCGCCACCCAGTTGCGCGGTGGCCTCGTTAGCGCAAGGCTGTGTAATCTCTTTGTTTTTGCAGTGTGAATATGGAAGCCAGTGCATGAACTTCTGACGCCAGGCCCTGCAGCGCCACTCACCCATGCTGATCCCCCTCCCTGCCCCCTTCCGCTCCTGTTATTGTAAGATGTGTCAAGGGTTCTAGCCCACAACAACCCCAGAGTCTAAACACCCCCCGCCCACCCTCTCGCCTCTCTGGGCAAGATAAGGACATTAGGAAAAGACCGAGGTGCTTTTTGTTGCTGCTCCACTTCTGTTTTGTGTTTTTTTTTAAGACTGAGCGATATGAGCACTAATATGCAATGCTATCATCAATAGACAGCAGGAAACATAATTACTCCATTGCACAACTCATTTCATTCATCTTTGTACACTCATTTGTGCGGTTCATTTGAGGTTCAGATTAAAATTAGAAACATGGTGAAGGTTTCGGGTTCACTTCCGTTGAGACGCTTCATGTCAGTTCGTTTTAAATGAGCTGTTTTTGGTTTTGATGGTAAAATATAACACCTGAAATATAGATTTAACTTCTTTTTTAAGGTCCTCACTAAAATTCCACTTGCTCTAACACTTCCAAAATTATAATCCTCATTTTTAAGGTGTTTAAAAAGTATCTGGCGCAATAGTTTTAAACAAAACTCTATGAACTGGGAGTTATGCCTCGAGTAAAATCATCTTATGCTTTTAGTGGAAGCAGGTACACACTACACTCTTGCCAGGTTTTCCAGTCATGGCTGGTTGGTTTTCAACCAGTGTAAATAGACACACAGAAACAGAATCTCAACAGAAAGCAACGAGCAGCTGCTGCACACGCCTTGGAGCAACACGAAATCTAGGTGCACTGATGATTACCTAAATTAATATTTCACATAGATAGCTTGCAAAAAAGATCAAACCACATGTTTATTTTCTGAGAGACCGCACCTTCACAGACCACACCTATGTGCAAACCTAATTATTTTTGTGTATAACATACTGGGAAATAAAATGCGGCTTGTGCACATTATGTCATATTTAATGGTTCCATTGTTATGGTTCCAAAAATGTTCCATTTTTTCCCAAAATGTTAATTTACAGGTTGCCAGATCAACATATATGCCAGAATTAAGCACACATCACATCACGCACAGAGAATGATCATACTGCGTGGCTGTCTGGTACATTATCTGAGATAATTCAGCCCTACTATAAGGATAAAGATCTGTGAAGATGGACACATTAGATTAGATTAGATTAGATTTGTATTTTGTTGATCCCAGTGTTTTGGAGAGTAAAGTAACAAGGACACAGATAAGTTGTAAGAAATCCACATAGTACGCAAAGTGAAATAGTCTAGTCATAGAAGGCTCATATCTATATGTGCAAGGCTCCTCTTAGTCCAAATTTCATGATAATCATGTTCAGCCGGCCAAAGTTTGGTGTTTTTGTTCTTTGTTTCTTTGTTCTTGGGTGTTGATTTGCAATGACACGGCTTAAATGCTTGTAATAATCTGGTTTCAATTCTTTCGTGTGGTGGGCATGCCTGGCTACCACGTAGATCAGAGGTGTGTGTGTGTACGTGTGTTAGCGGTCCAAACAGGCCATCGGAGCACAGGTGTCCGAGGCAGAAGGGCACATCCAGCCTAATGCAGTCAGGCAGGTGTGGGGGTCAGTGCGGGTTTGTAGGGCAGCTCGTTGACCCCTGGTGTCCGCCCTGCTTTGTTGGACTATCAAAGTAGCCTTTAATTAGGGCCTTGGAGTACCATTGTCCTCACATTGTAATGCAGACACTTCGAAACAAACCCTTCATTAAAAGCTCCTGTGAATTTGGCACCATCATCTCCACGCTGACAAAGGCATAAAAAAATTACTTTAATTGAACATACCTGCTCCTGCCACGGCAGTGTAAATATTTATTCATCCCAGACGTGTCTGTGAACTCTTTGATTAATTAGTCTTCATTCACAGCCATCGGCAAGAATAACACAAGCCTGGTGTTGTTTTATCTAAATTATTCCTTGCTCGTTGCACTTAGAGGACAAGTGGAGAAATTCCTTGGAGCTTGTATAAAGCTCTCAAAATCTGGCTTAACTGTTTAACATTTTTTTCCAAAAATGTCACAGACCTTTTGAAACTATAACTGTTGTACTGCACACTCAAATCTGACAATAATAATAATAATAATAATAAAATTAATAATAAAAATAATAAACGTAAGGGTGGGGTGGTCTAGTGGTAGGTTACTTGCCTACAGACCTATGGATCTAGAGGTCCCAGGTTCGAATCCCACCTCCAGCACCACCACCATTGGGTTCCTGAGCAAGACCCTTAACTCTGAGTTGCTCCAGGGGGACTGTCCCTGTAATTAGGACACGGAAGTCACTCTGGATAAGAGCGTCTGCTAAATGCCGTAACTGTAATGGAAAAATAAATGAGCATTCTGGCTCATTTTGTACTCAAGCCTAAAGTCTGAAAAATGACAAAAGCAAGAGCAGTTTTTGGACCGGATGAAGAAAAAAAGATTTAAGTTGCAATCGAATACTAGTAAAAATTGCAATCAGGTAATTCCCTTAAATCTTTCAGTCCTAATGTTCATGTCTTTATGTCTTTATAAAGGTATGAAGATCTCTTCTTGGTCCTCCATTTGCGTTCACTAGCTGCACCATCTGAGACCTTCTCAGGCAGGTTGGAAAAGCTGTATTGGTTGTGCAGAGAGTGTGTGCGTTGGGAAGGGATGAGGGTGTTGATTGCTCAAGTGCTGTAATGATTCTTTTTGCAATATTGTTTTACAAGAGACCGAAACAAGAGCCCCACTGTTCCATGGTGTTGCCGGGCTCCTCAGTGAAAGACCTAGTGTGAAACCAGAGCAGCGTCGTCTCCACACCGGCCAGCCTGCACCATTAGCACGAGAGGCTTTTACCCCAACCTCACTCTCCTTCCATATTTCACATTTACAGCGGCTAATTACTCTGGGCTCAGGACTGCACTCCCCCTCCCCCCCTCGCTTTCTCTCATTGGATGTGGGTGTGAAATGGCACAAGTATTAATGCTCTGTGGCTAGTTAGTAATGCCGCGAACACCCTGCCTTGTTGGAGGTGTCAGACATGTTTCGCTCTTCATGATTCACCGCGTGGTCTTGTGATTTCTTCCCACACCACACAAAAGCCTCTTGGAAAGCCTGCTTGGATTTCCTGCTGAATCAGGTTTTGTGTTCGCAAAGGGTGTCTCCACGTTACGCTTGAGTCAGGCCAGGCATCGGGACATGTTCTCCGCCACCATGCTACCCATGAGTGTGTGTTCATGTCTACAGAAAAGTGGCACTTCACACATTTAGCAAAAGTTCACAGCAGAGGGCACTTCTTCAGGTGACTAGCAATCCTCTAACTGTATTCAGCCGTAAAAGGCACCTTTTCATTTCGAGTAAAAGCGATGGCCGGCTAAAAACCGTGCTGTGACAATTTGGCATGGAGACCTGACACAAACAAGGCTCCCCTCTCATTAAGAAATAGCAAGCGAGAAAGCGAGGTTTGGCCATGACGCTGAAACGGCCAGAGGGAACGCTACTGCTGTTTTTGGCCGCTGGCTCCAGTTGCCTTGGCGATGGAAAAGCACAGCTCTTTCTCGGGTCGGGGCACATCTCTTTCAGCCAGGCCGAACAGTGACGGTATGTGTGAGTGGAGCCTGAATGGATCAGGCCCTCAGCTTCTGCAGCTGGTGTCCTGCTGAAGTGGAACGCAGGTGAGAGCTGAGCGGCAGGTGGATTCAGGACAGACTGGCACGTCTAGGGGTTCTTCTTAGAACATGTATCGCCCCAGATCTTACCAAGATCCATCTGCATCTTTATGATCAGGAAGACACACAAAACCGACTGTACCCTCCGTAACTCTGTTTGGTAACATTTTCCTTTTAGTTAAGACATGAAACTTAAATTTTCAGCATTTATTTCAGTTTTTTTCAGATTTTTATTATTTATTTGGCGGTCTTTCAAAACTCAAAAACTGGCCCTTTATCGCAGCTCTCTGTATCAATGCAGCTTAATATGAAGGCCAAACTGTTTAACAAAAATAAAATATCTTTTTTTCTTTCTTCATTTGTTCAATTTGTAATTAAGCGCTCACAAGGAATATCCATGGTCAACTTGTGTACAAGTGCTAGTCTTACCACAGACTGTATCATGTATGTAGTTTGAGAGCCATAGATGAAATAAAAATGATGAAGGTGCAGCTTTAGTGCTTTAGTACAGTTAATTTTCTGTACTAAAGCAGCCTTCTGGACCTGTTGTTTTGGAAAAACCTACAACCCTTAACGCAGGATTTTTCTGCGGATTGGCTGATTTCAATGCGTTAAACGGACTTTGGCTACTATTCAATGGCCCCTCTGTCTGACAGAGTTGTGTATTGCTTCGCTTGGAGAGCTCTGGGGCCTTGCCACGGTTTGATGGTTTATGTATGAAATGAAGATTCCACAGTGATTCCCAGAGTCTGGGCTTGCGGTGGTCGAAATGATTGGATGTCAGCGCGGCCAATTCGGTACAACTTCCTCTTTCTCCTCTGCACATTCCTCTATAGCTAATGGAGCAACAAACAACCCCAGTCAAACTCTGCACTGCAAAATAAACAGGGTTTAATGAGCTGGTTACTGTGTCCACTTTATGTCATGTTGAGAAGATAATTTCGCAGAGGGGATACGGTTCTAGAAGCTAGATTTGTAAGCATATTTCAGCCTTCTCAGGAAAATTCAATACATCAAGAGTATTTAAAATTTTCCCCAACAGTGTTAGAATGCCTGTATGATCAGGGATTGAACCTACATAGAACTTAAAATGTTTTTCCATAACCAGACCCCAATTGTAATCTGCCATCTTGGAGTGCCACCTTGTTGCCTTGTGTCTTAAATTAGACTTGAAGGTTCAGATGGAGATCACTGTGTGGATTAAACACCAACAAAAAGCAATCAAACTGCTCAGGAACAGAGACTGTACTGAAAATGAGAAACAAAAACACTGTCCTTCAGCAAGCCTGGAATTGTTCCTCAACAATAGATTCTTAAAATTATGAGAAGATGATAAGATTAGTGATTGTCTGATTCAAGTAGAAGTTTGTTGGTCTTTGGGCAGGTTTTATAAAGTCTCAGGTGGGTTCTGACATGGGTTCAGAAATTTTTTCTGCTACAATTGGATCGAAATGCAATTTTCTTAAGTTATTATTGGGAAGGGTGGAATTTGCAGGCTTTACGCAGTGTTTTGTCTGCCTGCTGTCGGGTTCAGGCCGAGTTTTGCGAGCCTGTGACTGAGTTCAGACAAAACTTTACTGGTCTGTTGATGGGTTTGGATTTAAAAGCTGCACTTGGGCGCAGTATTTCTGGGACGTATATGGGTTCTTAATGTTCTTAGTGATTGTGTCGGAGGTTGAATATGAGATGGCTTTGTGGAATATCAGTCTAAGAAGCTGAATAACGACAAGGTCCAGAGATCTCGAACTGAGGATCAGTCCCTGTGGCCCGCTTCAAGTTTCACTGGATACGGTGGAATGCAGCTCCAGTCTTCGCAGCTCTATTACCCTGCAGTGAACACCCCCTGAAATGAACAGAGCAGACTGGAGGAGAATCAAACCCAGACGGTGCAGTCGGACAGCTGCTTCTCCAATCTGAGATCCACATCACAGCCCTTTATCGGACATGAGGAAACCTCATTATAGGGTCTTTTGGAATCTCCCGCTTTTGAACTTTCGTTCTTACTTTCTTACTTACTCTGCTCCCCCCCCCCTTCTTTGAAGAACAAATTAAAAATGGACCTGTCTGTATGTCCCATGGCACTCTTTGTGGCATTATTTTAAACAGGAAGCCGCTATCATCCATGGTCTCAGCCCTCAGACAAAACCATATCTATATTCTCCTGTTCTTATAAACAGCTGTCTGAAATCGTCCTTCACGCAGACACACTTTCATTCAGCATTGAAGGAAGACTGAATTCTGAAAAAGTTAAGAGCTCATGTAGTAAAAATGCCCACAGAGTCAGACAGGTCATAACTTTTTTTCACATTAGTCACCCCATGGAGTTGATTTTCATGCTTTAACTGCCCCAGCCCAGCAGCTCTCACTGCGACGGTGTGCGTGTGTTAGTGCGATATTCACTTTGACAGGGCCTGTTTTCTTGGGCCAACTTTGACTTCCGTCTGAATTCTTTCTGACGACTCCAGTAGAGCTGAGTTTAGACCTCAGTCTGACCACTTCACCTTTCCAGACCTGAAGATCCTTTCTGTTCCACAGTTCCCACCAGGCATCTTTAAACCAAAGCCAGCAAACCCAGCTGAGCAATACCCATAGCTTAGTATCATACGATGAGAAATTATTTAGATTAACACTAATTAGGGCTGGAGACGGTGGCACAGACAAAAAAAGACAGGAGGCGGATCTGGAGGTGTCAGAGTTAAAGATGCTGAGATTTTCGTTGGGTGTGATGATGGACAGGATTAGAAATGAGGATATTAGATGGACAGCTCAGGTTAGAGGTTTTGGAGACAAAGTTAGAGAAGCAAGGTTGCGTTGGTGTGGACATGTCCAGAGGAGAGACGAGGATTATATTGGGAGGAGGATGCTGAAAATGGAGCTGCCAGGAAAGAGGAGAAGAGGAAGACCAAAGAGGAGGTTTATGGATGTGATGAGAGAGGACATGCAGGTAGTCAGTTTGAAGGAGGAAGATGCAGAGGACAGGAAGGAATGGAAACGGATGATCTGCTCTGGCGACCCCTAATCGGGAGCAGCTGAAAGAAGATAAAGGAAAAAGGCTGGGGGATTCAGCTAAAATATATATGTTACAATACAATGTTTCATTGGAGTCCCTATTGATAGCTTCTGATCATTTTGAATGGCCTATTTGCCAAGAGGAAGGAAAATGAATTAAACCACTTTAATTTGTTTAACAAAGTGTGTTGTTATGTCCATGTACTGAGCTCTATTATGGACTGCTGTTGGGCTGTTTCTTCAGATATAGTATGTCATGATAGACTCCAATGAGATGTCCTTAGATGATAAAAATTGTTTGTTTTTTCAATTCCAATTATTAGGCAAAATGTTCTTTATCTCTCCATTTTACACATACAGGTGCCTAAAAATAAAAAGATTTATCAGCAGTTTCCTCATGCTCTGCATTTCCTTACTCCACACTGTTTCTCTTGAATCAGGGGTCCGGACAATTTACCTGTCGCTGTCACTGTCACTCGTAGGACTGAGGGTTATGATTGGCTGTTTGTGAATTCTGGGTACTCATGCTCTGTTTTCCTTTTTTGCATTTAATGTGTTTAAAGTGAAACTATTAAATTTTTCCTCTGAACAACGTTCTTGTTTTTATCGGTGATGCGACTGTCACTGTGCAGATCATTTTATTGCCCTGGCACTAATAAAGGGAAATATGCACACATTGTTCAAATCAACCTGAATTGAAGTGTCTGTTCTTGTTACTTCTTGTCGGAGAAGAAGAGAAGAGAACTCTTCATACGGCATATTTAAAAAGACAAACTCTTGTAGTCCTGCCATCCTGTCAAACTTATCTATCCCATGCTATAAAAGTTTCTAGATATAATGCTGTCAATTACACTTAAAATGGATTAGGTGTCAGTATCATTGTGCAGCAGCACAGCCAGTATACTGTCCAGCACTAAGTACAGATTGTGTACATTACGTTCCCAACATTATTTTTAAGTTAAATGTATTAAAAAGTGTTGTTTATACATCTTTGCCACAGTAACAGCGTCTTCACTTCTAGATGCTGGAACATCGCAATGGGGCTAGCGACGGTGGCCTAGTGGTTAGGGACTAGGTTGCAGAAGGTTGTGGGTTCAAATCCCAGATCTGTAGGTTATGTACTGTCCCCATCACTGCTCCTCGGGCGTTTCAATAACTGCCCCCTGCTGCACGGGTTAATTATTGGTGTTGGATGATTTGTTCTGGATTACAAGTTCCAACCCAGCTCATCCCAAATTCATTGAATGGTGCCTCTTATATGCTCCACAATCCAACGCAGGGAGTATTAGAGCCCCTAACCAATGCTTGAAATGTTGACCTCGTGTTGAGTCTTATTCCACTGGCTTTGCTTTTCAAAAGTGATTATACAGTTGGTAGTTGAATTCAGTAATTATTGCCTACATCTGAATGATTTGGGTAACACATTTCTTTATTCATTCAGACAGTAATCTGAATAATAAAATCAGCCTCTCTAGTCCTCAGCTGATCCTGTTTTGTAACAGTGGCACCCACCTCCAGACATGGTTTGCGTTGCTGATGGCAGCATTTGCTGGAAGTGCGGGAACATGCAGAGGGCCTAAGCAGCCCGCAGGTGAGACATTTACAAGCCTCGCTGCACTTAGGCACGCCTTCGCGTGGGCCTGTGGCTCTCAGTCATACACATAATTATAACCTGCGAATTTATGCAACTGAAACACTCATGGAGCAAAATATGTAGATACGGTGTGCCTTTTTTGGCAATCGCTCAGGCTCAGGTGGGACACTGGGCACACTGTGCGCTCTAGACTGGAATTGTCAAACCGGGTTCGGTAAACAGGCTGACGAGTCTGCCTGTGTGGTGCCTTGTAGTCCAGACAAATCAGGGTTGTTTACCCATTTATTGCACCATGCACCGGACTAGGATCAAATAAGCAAAACTGCCTGCCTCCAAGTGAACGCAGCTAGAGCCTGCAAGACCTCACTTGTTCTCCGACTGTACTCAGAAATAGAAACTCGTCTTCCCCGTCGTTGGAGCGATGATGCAATTGTGTTGTTTTTATTCCCCCCCTTAAACAGTCTCTGCTCCATTTTATTATGATGTGATTCCCATGGAGAGGCAAGCTGACACTGTTCCCTCATTAAACCACATTCAAGACAACACCTCTTTCTCCAGAGAGAGAGAGAGAGAGAGAGAGAGAGAGAGAGAGAGAGAGAGAGAGAGAGAGCGCAAGGGGAAACAAGTGCAATTGAAGAGACGTTGAACTACATGATGCCTTTCACTACATCAGACTTGTTTGATAACAGCACTGTTAATAGATGGAATAGGGAAGGCAACAGTTATTCTCATAACTCTTTCTCAACAACAAAAAAATTATTCTAAATAACTCCTTGTGAGCATGCCAGCCCAGCAGGGCATGACGACACCAAACAAAACATCATCAACAAACATTAAACATCATTAGCATTAGTATTGAGCAAACTATAGATTTTTTAAGAAACCGAGGGTGTGCTGTAAACTCAACAGGCCTGTCTGATACAATGCAACTTCTTATTTAATATCTCTGATTCATATTCAGTCTGAAGTAATCTTTCTGAAAATATAAGTTGGTAAACCTCACCAAAGACCAGTGTTTTTATAGCTATATGACACATGTAAAAAGCTTTAATGACAAATGACATATACCTGCATTGTTGCCATGAGGTTGTTCACGCTGAAATTAAGAAATGCTAAGACATCATTGAAATGTTATTTATGTTTAAAAAGTGAAGTGTAGCATGACTAAAATGTCCAAATGGGGCCATACATTTACATTTGCAGCATTTATCAGACACTCTTATCCAAAGCAACTTCCATGTCCTAAATACAGGGAAAGTCCCCCTGGAGCAACTCAGGGTTAAGGGTCTTGCTCATAGTGCTACAGGTGGGATTCAAACCTGGGACCTCTTGAGCCATAGGACCACAGGCAAGTATCCTACCACTAGACTACCGCCACCATACATTCTATGCCCGGGGAGCAGAGATATGGACAGTTCCTCACTCAAGTGTCCTTCAGGGTAACCTACTGGTTTGGGAGTCTAACCTACAGCCCTTTGATCATGGGAAAAGGTATCTAAGCTAGACCACCACTTCCCCAGTATTTACAGTCAACATCTCATTTAAAGAATCAAGCCCGGTAGATTATGATGCCTCGTTCCAACAATGATAAAGTAAAACTTTATTTACTCAAAAACATATCATTAACTGCTTATTAATCCAGCTGTGAAACTTAGTTCTGCAAATTTGCTGAAGTAATACCCCGACTATGCAAATTCTTGTTGCTCGGTCAGCAATTTGCAGGAAAATGCTGGTGTTTTGAAAAATCTCCATTCTGGAGACATTCTGAAAATCTGTTAAAAAAAATTTTAGGCCAAAAAAGGCCAAAAAAAATGTATCAAAATATCCAGATATATGTGGACAGGGTTTAAGAAAAAATTTTTTTATTGATGCCTGTTAAAAAAAAAAAAAAAAACATTCTGAATATCTGAACATGCCTTATAAATGTAAAAGACTTCATCTGATTATGAGTAGACCTAATGGATTACCCCAGCCTTCTTGTGCCATCTTCTCTAATAACACTCAGTTTGAAAACGTCCAAGCAGAGTAACACCATACGTTTGCTGGGAAATTTGCTTAGCTCATCACTTTGCAGAAACTTCATCCAAAAAAACAATTTATGACTGCTGCTGATGTACAGCTGGCTGCACCATCACTAATGGATTTTAAATGTGCTCCTTCTGGGTGCAGAGAGAGAGAGATGACATTAGTTGGTGATTTATGACTCCGCCTACCTTTTTGCCTCAATTTAAGCACAGCGCTTCACCCTTTCTCTCTCCCCTCACAGGCACACAAAGTAACGAAATCTCTGCTACCATTTCGCACTTCATTGTAATCTTCACTGAGGCCACAGCCAGAATATCATGCATTCGCTTTTGCAGGTGCTCCTGAAGATAAACCAGGCCCTTTCTGCTGATTTATGGAGACGGTGAGATCTCTGGGGCACATATTTAGGCCACTGCTGTATGCTTCCCACACATGATCACAATTGCCCAGCTCTGTTCAACCATGCCCACCCAAGTGGGAAGCAAAAGGCACACACACAGTCTTAGCTTGGTGTACACTTTACCACTTTACCAGTCTTGACAAAAAAAAAAAAAACATCTTAACCAATTCTATCAGAAGAAAAGAACTAAAAACATGCCCTGTCCTTCTGTAGTGCCCAGTGGGAAAATGAATGCCTCTTTATCTTTTTCATCCTATAGATTAATTCTGCTTGCTTTGATCTTGTATGACCCACTTTGATAACAGTCCTTCCTGGGCGTTATGATGATAGGGTTGGTTGCTCATTTTACACCAATGAAATGCCAACCACTCATGAAATGCCCTCATGTTTACACTACATCAGTTAAGGGCATCGAAAGAACACAAAGAGCTCATGAAGAGGGCTGATGGGCATTGAGATAAGGGTGTGTGCTGCTGAAAATACTACAAACAAGAAACTCCTTCCATTGATTTTGCTGGGCCTGGTTTCTTAAAAAAATATGGGTAGGCAATATTATTGCATTATATTCGCAAACATTTGATTTGGAAGTATTAAATACCATTGTAAACATGATAAATGGAATACTGTTTCCATGTGATGAGTTTCCTGATGTAGCAGTAATCACCATGGGACCCCTCCATGTCTTGTGTGTTGTTTTGATTGTGTTAAGCCTTATTAGTGAAATAGAAACATTGAATCATAACTCTAAATGCATCGAAGCAGGAAAGCATAATGTATTGGACCATTGTGCTGCACAAATAAGCAGCTATCGGTCAGGAGAAAGCACTGGCTTATGAGATATAAATGCTTATATTAAACAAAAATCAGGACAAACATCATTCATTAGGGCTCCTTTTAAAAACTTGTACCATTGCAGACCCTTGCAGCACTTGTTAAGCATGAGATTTGTAGAAAACCTGAATGGTTTGATGAGTGTAAAGCAATAGCTTTGGCTTTCACAATTATTAGATTTCATCTGGGATAATCTCATCCTAGCTATTCATTTATTTAATTTCTAGAGATTTTAGAAAATATGCCAAGGTGCATTTAATCTCTAAAATGATCTAACCTTTAGATTTTTCCTTTACATTATCAGGTGTTTAAAGATTCATAAGTTACTGGCACATGACATGTTTTTATTTTAATGCATGTGAGCTGAACAGATCAGTTAATCGTTCCATGTAATTTCTTCAGTTATCCATACTCCAGCTATCCATAGTAGGTGTAAATACCTTTGGACCCATGATGTTCTTCACTTAACAGAGAGTTCAGAAGGTCCTCCATTTACCACATGTGAAGGTGGACATCAAACACTCACCACGGAGCAGTTATCGCAAGTGGACCAGAAAAATGGCTGGTCAGTCCCCACACCAATGGCTGAAAGTTTATCTATATATAGTGTCAGGAGTGAGAAGGCTGTTTTCCTTTGATGCTCTTTAAATGGCCTGAAAGTGTATTTGCATGGGCCACCAGTTGGCCTTCAAGCTTATCTGTTTGATCCAGATGATTGTGTAGTAGATTTATTTATTTATTTATTTATTTATTTATTTACGGAGTGGCTTTTAAGGTCATCAACTCAATCAAATGTCTAAATAGCTAACAGGGATGACCCACAGGTACACTAAATCCCACTTTTATCTGTAGTGCTTTAGAAGCCTTGAAGCAGCAACAAACTAACATTTCTATCATTCAGAACATATTTTCTGTGAAGCAATGTTCCTCCTCCTACAGATGTTCAAAATAAGAACACTTGAATCAACCACTCCTGGCATTAATTATTGTATCTACAAAACCTTTCAAAGTCCTAAATTTCACAAACATTTTAGACTATAAAGAACTTTAACTGGAGATTTTGGTAACATCAGTATAGATTACCACTGGTATGGCAAGGGAGGTATGGATATTTAGAAATACTGGCATTAAATATAATGTATCATATTTTTGTTATTCATTTGTAACATTAAAATACTGTGTCTCAGGATGGGTGTACAGCAAATAAAGCTTATTGTTTTGTTTTGCAAACAAATTCTAACAAAAAAAAAAAGATTTAAAAAATGTAGAAATGACAAAAGGTATAAAT
>CM029383.1:5011939-5072555 GCA_017165825.1 Hepsetus odoe | reverse complement strand
ATTAGAGAGGAGCGGGGTGGGGGGGTGCTGTGGCCTGGAGGTGAGGCTTATAATCACCTGACGTGTGAATGCCTTTTGTTATGTGCGGTTTTCACTGTTGTGTGTTTTCACTGGCTGCTTTGTGCGCCTTAACCAGGCCGTAATAACATGTCACTCAAATGTCAGCACCCTGAAGAGTGGAGAAGGAAATACTTAAGCAAACACATAAAAAAAGCAGCCTTCAGCAGGGACATGTAGGTCTGAGCTACTTATCCCAGGATAATTTTTCACTTCGCCACATTTGGCCTCAAACTGTAGGGGGAAGCATGTAGTGTGAAGGCCTTGCGCAATGATAACAACAACAGCAAAAAACATCACAGTTACCCAGTTGTCAAGTCATTTTAATTTTTTTTGCGCAAAGCAGCTTTATAGCATCCAGATCTGAGCCCCTAGTGAACAGAGCCAAACTCCCTAAAACAGGCAAAGAAAGCTCTGGAGGAACCCATCCTCCTCTGGTCAGCACTGGTTAATCAGGAAAGAAAGAAGTGACATTAATAAAAAGATGTCTAACATAAGCTGAAGAGACTGATTTAAGCACTGTCGGCTGGTACTCTCAGTAACTACACTGACTACTATTCTGTTAAACACTATTTTGAAATGGATGAAACTTTTTTTTTTACTTTTTTAAGCAATGCAAAGTATTTTCGTCCATTTTATAGGCACCACAAAACACATAAGCGAGTGCTTCAGAGATGATTTAACATTTAATGCGCTGTGTGAGTAAGTGTGTTATGATGCAGGCATCCGGTTTGCCTCATGCTCATTTATGCAGTATTCGTCATGCCTTGTAAGTCCATCCCAAAACCATAGAAGCAAACTTTGGATGCCTCGGATGAAAACTTGGTCAATTTCAATGTCCTTCAAACTGTTGCTTTGAACGCGAGGCAGTCGATCACTCAGCTAGTCACAACATTTACACAGGCAGTTCTGGCATCTATTTGTAAGTATTCGCAATGAAGGAGTTCTCTCCCTGCTAATCATCCTTCTCGAAAACTGAAAGGCAGCTGCCGGCGGGAGATGTGAAGGAGCATTCAGATGGATACGGAGGGTTGAAGAGGCATGCGGAGAACTTAGCACTCTTTCTCTCTCTATGTTTTAGGGGTCAGAACAGCGGCCTCTCACAGACCCTCACCCCCCCCAGGCCCCTCTGGCCTCTTTTCAGAGCACAGCCCACCCGCCCCTGTGCGTGAGCGGGGTCCGGTGGGTGGGGCCTTGGCCCTAGCTGTGGGGATCCGCTGCTCCTTTTATTGTCCTCTCCGTGAGAGGTGTCCGGCCAGAGTGGGACGGCTCAAACACACAGGCGGCATTGCTTGTGTGGGACTATGTGAGTGTGTATGTGAGAGAGTGAGAGAGAGCGAGTGACTGAGTAACACCCTCTCTCTCTCTCTCTCTCTCTCTCTCTCTCTGCCTCCCTCCCTCCTCCTCTTTCTCTCTATCTCTCTCTTTCCTCCCTCCCCAGCTGGGCCGTCAGTGTGGAGTAGCGGTGGAGGCATCACAGTGTGTGTGTGGTGGGCAGAGTTTTGGAGGCTGGCAGACTCACACACTCATGCCCCGGGCAGCTGAAGGCTTGGTGATGGCCGGCAGGCTGCGGGGCCACAGGAAGGTACCTCCATGGAGAAGAACCTGTTGGATCCTGGTGCTGCTTCTGCTGGAACTGAGCTTTTTAAACTCTGCAAATGGTGAGTCACACCACCAACATCTCTCCGCTTTTTCATTCTCTTTGACTGTCGGTTCATTAGTGTTGCAGTCAAGCATCACTTTCATACCATCCAGAATCAAAGTGCACCAACTGCTTTCCAGAACCTAAATTGTTAAAGCATCTTGTCAGTGCTATTGCCAGACATCCAGCATTGCATAATTATATGACACCTTAATTCACACAGGAGACTCTAGACCACTTGGAAACTTTAGGCACTTGGCCGAAAGTGTGTCCCGAGGCTGCTCTGCCTCTGCTGAGCAGCAGTGATTGTCAGCAAGAGGCTGCTGGTGCTATTTTTTGCGTGCCGGTATTTATGCCAGTTCAAAGCTGTTGTGATCAGACTATTCAACTTGTGTCTGTTGAGCGAACCCAACACCCCCCCTCTCCCCTGGCACTCCGTGTTTTGAATTTTTGTCACCCGAATGCCAAACTTGTATCGCTGCAGTTTGCTACACACCTGATCTACAGCGCAGACGTTTGTGCGCTTTAACTATGAGCACGAGTTACCAAACGGCTTGTAGCAAAATCTCCATTCAGCAACCATGAACACATTTAGTAGCAAGTGTCAAACAAGCCCATAAAAAATCAGTCAGCCGAACCCGCAGCCCGAGTGAGCGGGGTTGTGTTTTGGTTAAGAGCTTTTTGCTCGCTGGTGCGGCATTTGGCACAGCCTTTGAAGAGGGGCTAAAACTGATCAGTTGCCACACACTTGTTAAACACACAGTTGGGCGGCAAGCCGTAAAATCCATCCTCCTCCTGTGCCACGCACACACTCCAACTCCAACATACACCCAACACATGCACTCTTCCACACCTCAAATAACTGGAGTTCTGTCTGTGGGTCTGGGTGACCGTAGGAAATATCCTGCAGCTGCAGAATTTCAGCTGTTGATCGCGTTTTGGGGAATTTAAAGTGTTAAAATATTGTTAGTGCGATTACTTCGCTGCTCTACACCACCTCTTTCTTTTGCAGCATCTAATCTTTTCAATCGTTTTAATTAAAGGCGTATGGCAAATAGAGAAAGTGTAATTTATGCCTCTGTGTGATTTCTAACGCAAATATTTATGAAAAAATACCTAACGAGTAGTTCTCAGCAGCCAACAAGTGGTCAGCATATGTGCAGCTAATTGGGAAAGCATTTAAGGCGGCTTCTCATGAAGCTGTTTGAGAGTTTGCATGGCTATTTGACTGTTTTCATGTTTGTACACGCAGTAAAATAGTAAATATAAGTGAACATAAGAATTCTCGTCAAAGAGTTTATGTATAAAACCCGATACGTCTCATCACATTTGTTAAGTCGTATTAAATGTAGAAAGTGCATAATGTTGATTCAGTTGAAGTGGAGGGTTGAGCCTTTATAAATATTCCACTGTGTCTTTATTAATAGATCTGATATTAATACAGCTCAGTGTGATAAATAGAGAGGTGTGGGTCCAGCGTGTAAGTGGCTTGTGCTATTAAAGGCGAGTTTGCCACATTTTGTCCCTAAGCGCTTCTGCATTAAATTGCAAACAAATCAGGTGTTGTTTTGATTCGTGTGGCAGCGTTGTATATCGCGTCTAATGGAATCCACATTCCTCCATCCTCTTTCAGTTTGTTACATCATGTCGGAGGCCGTCTAGCCTACACAGTGATGCTTAACAGGGTACGCAGACAGTAATCACGGGCTGGAGTTATTTTACTCCAGGCAGACTGATAGGGCAGAAAATTGGTGCCTGCCATGTTTTACCAAACAGCCAAGGACAGCAGGCAAATCAGACAGATAAGTGGAGGCAAAAAGTGAGTGTTCGTGCCCACATCTGTGTGGAAGAGCTCTCGCTAATGAGTTTCCCAACTGGCCGCAGTAAAGTCTACTTCGCTCTCTCAGCTGCCACCAGCCAGACATTTGGAGATACTGCTTTCTCAAAAACAAAAATGAATTTGAAAAAATACTTGGGTGCCTCAGTACAACAAACGTGTCACTACAACAGCAGCAACGTGCTTCAGTGCAGATTTGTTCATTTTTTACTGGAAGGATACATTTTCAGGAGTAAATCCTGACCAGTCGTTATTTTTTTTATCTTTTGACTGTGAGAAGTCGTGGAACAAAACGTTTTATAGGTATCCAGCCAGCTCCACCATCCCCACTAGCGTCCAGGACATCCTGTAAGACAGAAGAGGCTCTCCGATTAATAAATGCAAATTAACATTATGCGCACTTTTTTGGTGAACACATTTTTGGCTGCCAAACACTTGCACTTGGATTAAATTTGATGTGTGAATATTTATATTGATTCAAAAATAGATTTGAATACGACATGCTGAAGTCATAAATGTAGGTGTTGTCAAACTTTTGATGGGTGTGCAGAGTGAGACAACATGATCAACACATCGTCCAGTCACTGGATGTTTGTGTTTTATTCGGTGGAGATTTAATAACAATAATAATAATAATAATAAAAGTTCTACAAAAGTCATACACGAAGGGAGTGGATGGACAGTGACAGCAACTCCCTAACCACTAGGCCACCGCTGCACCGAAGTCAACACCCCGGGTCGCAGCAGGGTATCTCCGGTCAGGGCTTGGCCCGGATGGTTATACTGATGGCATGGATGGGATTCCACGCTCTCAGGCACAAAACCATTTAGGAGTGTTTTATGTAAGAACACCATGTGGTTTACACTGCTGATACACCGCCGAGTCCAGACGAGAGTTAGAGTTCAGGTACCGCAGCTAGACAGACATTTCTCTCACTGGTGAGAGTTATGCGCAGTGTGTTTGCAGTGTGTGTTGCCGGTGGCACTGCAGCCTCTGCTGTGAGATGTTCCTGTGTTAGTGGCTCCTGTGTAGCTCAGTGCTCTTTCTATCACAGGAATGTCAATAACAGCTCAGCCCAAGTTTCCCAGAGTGCTTTTCCCCGAGACCAAGCTCTGAGAGTGGTACTGTCTACTGACACACACACACAGATACACACACACACTCAATCACTCACCGTGACAGACCATTTCTGTCAGTCCAGTCGTCTGTTTTCTTAGTTTAAGGTTATCCAGTTTCTAAAGACTTTCCCTTATCAGTCTCTGAAAAGCTCTTATAATTCTGTTACCACATCAGATCTATCAACACCCAGCTGTTCACACCCTATCTTCATTTTATACACATCCAAGACACATCCAAGAGAATTCTACTGAAAGTCAATCAGAGTGGTTTAGTGGGAAACGGTTCATAGCACAACCCCAAATCAGAAATTATGTTGGGAAAATGTGGTTCGGAATTTTTTCAAATAAGTTTACTTTACTGCAGGCAGTATGAACCCAATATATTCCATGTTCTGTCTGGTCAATGTCACTCCTTTGTTAATATACATCCATTCCTGCATTACAGGCTTGCAACACATTCCTGAAAGGTTGAGGCTGTAAAGCATTTACCACGTTGTATTTCCCACTCCGTCTCTTTTCAGAATGAAGTTTTCGGAATGAGGTTGTTCCGACTCTTTATTTAATTGATTATTTATTTCTGGATTTTCCATATCGTGCCACTGATTCGGGATTGTAGAGATGCTGATAGACTCTACAGTGGTGGTGACAGAATTGAGGGGTTATAATGTCTCCATCAGAAAACAGCCCATTTAACTCACTCGCCTAAAACAATCAGTGATTCTACACAATGAAAAATATTTACTTATCACCTTACAGAACCTGCATGTGAATATATATATATGTTTTTAATATATCAAAGTCAAACATTTTTAATATCACGCAGTACCATGGAGTGTGCACAAAAATATAACACACACACACACAAACATGCACACACACACACACACACACACACACACACACACACACATATATATATATATATATCCAATGATTTTATTGTGCCAAATAAAAAAAACAGAACTGAATATTAAACAGGCATTACTGCTTTCTTTTGGAACACATTTTATCTTTATACATATATCCTTAAAAATAACGAATGATTAAAAAGCTTAAAGCAAAACAAAGTCTGAAAATCTGCACTAAGATTATAGTTATAACACTGATTGACGACGTCTCCTCTGATGTGTGATGGCAAGCTGTCCTGGTGTCTGAGCATAAGTTGATGAACAAGCTCGCTGCTGTTCACCATCTTTGTCTCACGTCTATCAATCTGCATTTCTCCTTCTCTCAATTTCTTTCATGCAGCTTTCCTACAACTAGTAGCGCTAGTCACTAGTGGCAACGTCTATGTGGGCGCACGCTGAGGGCATGTGATTTTTATTTAATGTCTCACACAGCATTAGCACTAAATCAACATAAACAGACCTACTTATTCTCTGCTGCAAAACACGCATTTGCTATGCAGTAAAAATGTCAATGGTAAACTGAGAAGAACATATTGGGATATATTTTGTAATGAAATGCATGTTTTCAGTTTTAATGGTAGTAGCTGCCACTTACCTGCAAAAAAGAAGAAGATTTATACACTGAATATGTCTGGTGGATAGGGGGAAGTTGAATAAGTGTATTATATTTCTAAGATCGCAATGTTTCAGTATTTAGAGGATTATTACAAGTTTAATGTTCCGTGACTTGAAGGTATCACTTGTAACACAAGGGGACCTTCTGGTTAGCTGTATGTTCAGGCATCTTCCTTGATGATGCTTTTGGTTCTCGATTAGATGGAAACCATGTTAATAAATGTAGAAGACAGACGTGGGGGAGTAACGTCTGTTTATCAGACTCAGCAGAGTGGGCAAGGTCAACTCTGCCTGTTCTTATCTCCCTCTGACCTTCAGAGTGGGAATGCACAATGAACTTCCTGAGGAGCTAACACACTCCTGCTGGAGTGTTCAGGATGACATTCTTCCAACTGCAGCATGTCCGTATGTCTGTGCGAGTGTATCTGCATGGGCACCTGTGTGTGACAGAGTCTGTATAAGAAATGTGAAGGAGAATGAAGACATCAAACTGAAATAAGTTGTTGACAGCTGCCGTCCTCTGAGCAGCTCGCTACCGGGAATCGTTTAAGAGACTGATGCTCCCACTCTTCCTCTCACTGTGCAATAATTGTACAACATGTTACTAAGAAAACAAAGGCCACTTTTCTGTTCTTTCTCCTTCTTTTACATCCCCTACTTTGGACAGTATGCTGACCTAAATAAAACTTATCTGAAGTGGCATTGCTGAGAATCACGTCACCCTCCTCAGCGTTACTCCACAGATGTTCTCAAGGCTAACGCACCCTGGCCAAAAACAGCAGACTGTTGGATGTGTTTGGCCCTTCAAGAATGCTTAAAGGTATAGTTCAAGCAGAAAATCTCATTTACACAATTGTTCTCATACAAGGAAATGACATGACCGGAGTCTGAAGTTTGCTTCTTTGGAACTGGAGCTGCGAGTCTAGTTAACCACTATAAAACCATTAACTAGTAATTGTCAAACAGTAGGTTGGTACTACAAATTCGTATCATCCATGGTAATAGCATTTTTCTTGTATTCAGTTTCCCCCGAAGTACATTTATGAAGTTTTGGTTCATTTTAAATAACCATTTTCCAGCCTCTATTTATTCCAGTGTTTGATCCTGTGCCTTTAAGACTTAAGATTTATGTACCCTTATTACTTTAATATAAATGGGTGGAGTTCAATTATGAGTAACATTCATAAATGTGACACAAAACAAGTTGAAAACAGGCTGTTTTTGCAGCTTCGCTTTAATATTTAGACCGTATGGCCTGTGGAGTGAAGTGCATCCTTCTGCACATTCGAGATAAAAAGGTTTTCAGGCCTTTAACAAATCTCAAATTCACTCTTGCACATGCTTCATAAACCCTTTTCTTTTTTTAAATAAATTTGGTCCATTTTACAGTGACATTCTCAACTTGTTTTCAGTGAAATTCTGTCCATTTTACAGAAAGTTGGCCTATTTGAGATCTTACTTGGCACGTTTTTTGGCCGCTGTGGGCTGATTTAGAGATGAAGTTTCAACAATGCTAACAGGTGGCTATAAGTATTACATTTTTTCTTTGGTTTTTGCCCTGGAGCTACATTAACCAGACATCATGTGTTGGCTGATAGATTACATTTGGGTGAGGGGGAAATTGTGCATCATCACTATACTGAGTGATACGTTCCACATATTCTCTGCAACAAGTTATTGCTCAGCAGGTACTCAGTTTGGTGGAAGGCAGGGTTTGCAGGGTTCAGAGATGTGGACAGTGGCAAGAAAGAACAGAAGTGAAACAGCAGCCGCAGTCCCAGGCCTTGTCCAGCCGGATGGCTTCCTTACAGGACACGGATTGGGTTCCCCAAAACAGAACCTGATCTGCTGCTCAGATGCCAGGGCCCCTGCACCTGTGGCCTGCAGGAGTACAGAGCGGAGGCGGAGAGGGCAGTCCAGCTTTAACGGACACACTCATGACTGACCATGGCAAAGATAATAACCCATCGTGTGTGAACACATTCTCAAAGCCTTTACTACATTTCACATATTGTGATTTTTATTATTCATTTATTATCTCAACCATTTATCCTGAGAAGGGTTGCAGGTGGTGCTTTAGCCTATTCTAGCACACAGGACAAAATGCCGAGAGACATTCTGGACAGGTTGCAAGTTAATTGTCGGGCAGACACACAGACACAAACACATTCACACACACACTATAGGATCTCAGTTACATGTCTTTCAACTGTAGGAGGAAACCCACACAGAAGATGGGAGAACATGCAAACTCAACACAGAAAATACCCAGTCTGCTCCACCTGGGAATCAAACCCAGGACCTTCCTGCTGTGAGGTGGCATTTTATATCTCAACCAAGGAAATTACGCAGAACACTGTTGTAAATCCTCTGTCTTCCTTCACAGTTTTCCACAGCTCTGGTGATTCTCTTAATCATCTTCAGGAAATGATTCTATGATTTTTTATATGTGTTTAGAAGCATGTGTTTAGAAGTTACACAACTTTCTTTGTCTTAAGGTGGCTTTTCAGAACAGACTCCTTAACATGTCCATCGGCAGAATCACCAGGGATATTGTAGAAGATACAGATCAGTATAACTGCTAGGAAGTAGCATAATGTTCAGTTATGATTTATTAGGTAGTTTTGGAAACTTGGAAGGTTTTATTGCTGAAGCAAATGAGAAGAAAAATGAAGATCATCTTCCACCTTTAGATAAATGAAATGCCAAAAGTAGAAAGATCAACCCCTGCATGCAGCTGTGTGCGGACGTGACATTTTAAGTGACTTAAGCAAATAGCAAAGGGCAAATAAAGCGTGCAGTGAAGTTCTTGAAGCTGAAGTGTTTGAGTAATAAGAGTAATGTAAGTTCATGCTCGTTTTTCTCACACAATAACCTCCCTCTCACATACACACACACTCATGATGGACAAGGGACAGGTGGGCGCCGATCCTGGCACTTTATGAAACGCAGGGCTTTATCCGGGATCCCTCTGGTATTGTGTGTGCGCAAGAGAGTGCGTGCGTGAGAGAGAAATGGCAGGGCGGTGGATGGAGGGAAGGCAGAGGGTCTCTCTGTGTCTAAACATGGTGTGGAAGAAACAGTGGACAGCTGGACTCGGGGCGAGCCATGGTGCTGCAGAGGGGCAGGGGGGAGTCTCTGGCCGCTCCGTGTCTCATCACATGCCCTCATCCCAGTCCACTATAAGAGACATTATTCCTTATTTGTTATGGGAGCCCATTTCAAAACTTCACGAGCTCAAATATCAAAGCACAAGTACACAACGAAGACTGATGGCCTTTTTTGTCCCTCACCGTCCCCTTTCCTAGAACCTTGTGCCCTCTTCTGTTTACCGGCAAAAGACTACCAACTTATAGACTGCCATTTGGTGTACAGTTACAGAGTGTGGCCCATCTGTAGCATCATTTGTCAGCCACCCACATCCTGTGTGGCCATGATGTGATACAGAGCTCACTGCTAGATTGAAAGTGAAAGTTAGAGTCGGGATAAAAAGGCCCAGGGAAAAGTCAGCAGATGGGCTGTACAATATATTGTGATATCAGTCTCTGCTGTGCTGATATTGCTGATGGCTGCAATGTGCAAACGAGCCTTGTTTTTTGATCAGTTTATCTTTTATGATAAGGGTTTTGGTTATTGTGGCTTAAGCCTGATATATGCAAATTATCTCTTTTCTGACTGGCCATCCTGATTTGTAATAACATGGGGCGGAAAGAGTGCTACAAGTACTACTACAGTGGGATGGGAGGGGTTCAGGACTGCAATATATATATAGATATATAGATATAGATATAAAATAAGGGTAATACTTTGGCAGCCATTGCAATCGCAAACTACAGCATTAAGAGCTTTGAAAGCCTATTCTAAAAGATAATTCAGTGGAATGAAGGTATTATATGATCTTCTTATATGTTCTCTGTTTTTATGTGATCCTTTTCTGGCTGCAGAGCATCTTATCTGTTTGTCTGAAATGGTTGCATCCCCATTCTGCTCCCACCGTTTGACCCCTTGACAGTGAATATCCAAACAGATATCCAAAATCTGTTTGGGCTTATGTTTAACAACACAGGGCTCTTTGTCTCAGGTGGAGAATAAAGGCCAGGAAATAGAGTCCAGTAAATAAATAAAAGATCCAATGTGCGGCGGCATCCAAGGATCAGGAGTTATCAGTCTCCGTATCTGGAAACACCTGCTCCCCCTGTAACCTTTGAGGAGGTAACACAGAACGCCACTTTGTCCAGCTCCACTCCTGCGCTGCTCTAAATTAGGCCAGCCCCTCTTTATCAGATGGACTTTCGTGAGGGCTTTTGAAGTGCAATCAGATGGCGCAGGTGTTTTTCAGGTAAATGAGCTGGTGGCCAGCAGGCCACGATGACCGCGGCCAAGTCCTCCCCTCTGGCTCCAGCTGCTCCACCACGATAAGGCACCCTCGCTCATCTGCTTCACTTTGAATGGGAAACGGAAAGGCGACTTGCGAATGATGTCACTGAAATGCAAAGCAGACTGTTGGGAAAGCTCATCACAGTTCTGTGGGCTGGGAGAGGCCCTGAGTGCTGCAGCAGCCGCAGGTCTAAACAGGTACAGGTGTCAAAGATGGTTGGACGGACTGCTCCGAATGGAAATAGTGTGTGATTAATCTTTATTTAGACAGCCAGAAATAAAGTGAAACCATACGCTAAGTGTTTCCATTACATTTGACTCACACAGCTGGCACAGAGTCATATTGAGAGTGAGCAGCCCCGAGTGATACCAGTGAGATTTTTGAAGCACTTAGCGATGTGTGTGTGTGAACTTGATGAATTTATTCGAGAAAAATCAAGTGGACACACGGATTGTGCTCATAGCCAATGGCATTGTTAGCAAGGCTGCCATCTGATATTCGTTAAAAGGGTGAACTGCTTGGATTTGTGTAGACATGCAAGGAAATCCAATTAAACAGGTGCTCCTTTTTAATTAAACATGCAAGTGTGAGGTGTTTTTAAAATACAGACCATATCTGCAGTATGCTTTGTGGTGAGACTCATCATGATCGTGTTACTAAACTATCACGTTGGCCAACTCCTCTGGGGGCTCAGATGAAATGGAGATTTGCTGTTTAGACTTGAAGGAAGATGTCAAACATGAGAAGAGTTTTGAGATTTCCCTGCTTAAATGAAGCGTCAGTATTAATTAATGAATATTATTTATGAGTTACTCCATAAAGCCTGTGAGAACTGCACAGTCCCCACCCTCCTTAACTTGTTCGCTCATTTGATCACCTTCACACTGGGGTATCGGCAGCACTGCACTTGTTTGCTCATCTTATCTCCGAGATCGACCCTACCAGTTAACCTGGTACGGCTCACTCTCTCTGCTCTCTCTCTATTACTGGATTCCCCAGGTTCAGTCTGTTCTCCTCGCACACTCACTCACTGGCACCAGGGAAAGGCTCACATAGCTTCCCTCTGCTGTACTGATGAGAGCAAGCTATACTTTCACTAACATTTCGTCTTTGGGTTACGCGTTATTAACATTTCAAAATCCTTTCTATACTCCTCTGCAATTAATGCATGTGTTGGATATTAATGCTGCACTTTCACATCACTTACATACAGAGCACTCTGTCAGAAACCTCTAGCATCATCACCTGTGGGAGGGTCATGCGTTCCCCATTTTGGGAACACTGAACTAAATCATGGTTTGAGACATGGTTTGTAGCTCTGAATGTGAACATCTTAAAAACTACACCTAATTCTCTGGTTTATATATTTTAAAAAAGTAAAATCTAAAAATAATGCTAATGCCAGTGAAAATGAGTTCTCTCAAGACTTTCTCAACCTTATTGTTGCAAAACATACTGATGGAATTGGTTACAGGAATGCCACTCAGCCCAAAAACATCAAACCAAGAGTGAATTTTGGAGGGGGAAACATCATGGTGCGGGTCTGTTTTTCTGCATATGGTACTGGCAGACTTCACATAATTGAAGAATAGATGAATGGAGAAATGTACCAGGACATTCTTGATAAGAATTAAATGAATTTCAGTAAGTGTGTTCAATACTTATTCCCCATCTCATTCCACTTTACAGCACATAACTTAATTTATGGGTTTGTGGTGATCTCTTTGTATGCGTGAATTACTTGGGTAGTTACCGACATCTGGTGTAAATTTCATTTTAATTGCCCCGTGAGAAATATATTACTGACAAAACCATCAATGTGTTCAATACATTTTTCCTCTGCTGTATTTACTACCTGATAAAGCATTAAATTTAGCATAAGCATTCGCAACAGCGATAGTGAGGATAATATTAATAATAAGGATAATAAAAAAGATCATAAAATAACTAATAGCAGCATTCTGGGGAGACGTAATTATTACCACCTCTCTATATGATCATGTTTAAAAATAATAGCATTAATAAAATGTCCCCTGCATTCTTCAGCTGCGGCTCAGCAATTTTTGTTTTCTTCACACATTTAATGATCACATCTTTGTTGAGTTGAATCAGATTTGTTATTATGGGGAAAAGGCTGAACTGTGTCATGCTGCTATCCCACAGGACAGAGACTGAGAAGCAGACAGAGAAGACTGATGGAGCCTAACATTGCTTTTTTGTGCATGCATTTGATGTGAATCGCATAAATCCTTCAGCCATTGGTCATGGGGGCTATGGGATGCCGCCTCTCCACGAACACGCTCAGGTCAGATGAAGGCAGTAAATGCGTAACAGATTGGTGGCGCTCTCCATCATGCTGGACGGGCGCGCCGGGACAGGGACGGCGGCCTCCGTTTGGAGATCACTCCAGCAGACCGGGAAGATAGATGGGCGCTCTCGGCTTTGTCACGCCGTGCTTTAGCCCATGTTTGTTAGTGGAATGGCGAGATCTTTGAAGTGAATGGGGGGTTAAGGGGAGCGAGGGAGGGGCAGGAGAACAACCGGGTGACGGATGAATCCGTCTCAACTCCAGGGAGAAGGCAGCAGGGTCAGAGCTCTTCTAAAGACAGCTAGATTTACTCTCAGCACCTGGAGAACTCAGCCTGTCCTCTCTTTGCTCTCCTCTTTCGCTGGCACGCTGCTGTCTGTTCCCCACATTAAGTGAGAGTTCATCCATACTCACTTTTCCAGCTGCTCTTTACCTCTTCGTTTGATTCAACTGTAGGCAAATGGCAAACTGTGAGTAAAAAAATAGCAGGCTATTGTTGTGATAGGGCTCTAGCCATGTACTTCTGGAGTTGTCACAGCGATCATGTATTGTTTTTCACACATTGCTGTTGATTTTGCAGAAATAACATTGAATTTATAGTTTTTTTGATACTTGTTTAATTTTCAGATTCATAAAGGAATCAACCAAAGTTGTGCAAAGAAGTTACTGCAGAGATACTCCAGTTGTTAAGAGATAGCGGAGGACAAACTCTAACTGATACTAGAAGGTAAAATTGCTGTGGGGTGACAGTTCAACACTGTCGCAATATCTCGGCCACTATATGATATTATTATAGTTTTTTCACATTTACGGCATTTAGCAGACGCTCTTATCCAGAGCGACTTCCATGTCCTAATTACAGGATAAAAGTCCCCTTGGAACAACTCAGGGTTCAGGGTCTTGCTCAGGGACCCAGTGGTGGTAGTGCTAGAGGTGGGATTCGAACCGGGGACCTCTTGATCAAGAGGTCCATAGGCAAGTACCCTACCACTAGACCACCGCCACCCTGCACCCTTTTTCTTGAAAGCAGACATATAGGACATATAGCCTCTGGTGCCATCTTATAGGCTTATAGTCTTATGGTGCCATCAAACTTTCATTTTAATTTCTGATGAAGAGAACAGGGTCTTGCGTCATCTTACATCAAAGCAGATGTATGTATCGAAATAAGAGCATATCAGTTAGGCCATAAAATTTAATTACTCACTCATAATCCTGCGGGTGGTGCTGAAGAAAAGACCCAGACAGTCTTGCTTGGGCATCAAACCCAGGACCCTCCTGCTGTGAGGACCAGTACACACTGTGCTACCGTGCAGCCCCAAAATGAAAAGAATGATCAACAATTTATGCAGCTGTATCGATAAAATGTTGCGATATTACAGTGTTTGCTACCTCTGAGAACATCAGCTGTGCTTCACAAAGGTCCACATTTGGTGCAGTGGTGGGTTGTGTGTGGATGTGTGAGGTCTGCGTGTTTGTGTGTGTGTGTTCTAGCAGTGAGTCAGGTTTCTGTCTGACCTTGCAGGTTTGTCATCGCTGATTTCAACAAGCTTCCTTGGTATGAGTGGAAGCTGATGGACAGACTGGAAGTCGCTGTTATTGAGAATATGCAGCGGGTACTGGCCTTGCTGTTAACCAGGGGCTGCTCTGCCATCTGTCTTATCTTCATACTTTCACACTGCCTGTCAAAAGTTTGGAGACACCTGGCTGTAAACATTGCAAAATGACCACGTGTCCTTTGTCATAAATGTACATGTTTATAACATGGTAAGGAATAACCAGAAGCCGGTTTCATCCAGAATGTTGTTAGAGAGAGTTCCTGGCTATGTTTCAGCTTCACAATCCCTGACAAATGTAGCTTTTTTATGGCAGCATTTAATAACTTTCTCCCATAACCCATATTTAGATTCTCTAACATTGGTCAAGCCTAGTCCTCTTGCTCATAAAAGCATGATGAACAGCCAGTCACGTTAGGAGGAGTCAGGCAGCCTGCGTAAATATGAAGAAAGCAAAACAGAGCAAAACACTGTCGCCACTGCTACTTTACTACTGCTTACTGAAGTCGTTTCTATGTTCTTGGGTCTGTGTAGGATGATTTGTTTCCTTTGTTGAAAAGTGATATTCTCCACATGATTGATGCCACAAAAAGAAAAGAGACCCTGAAAAGAATCTAGCACGGTCAGGATGCTCATTGATCAAAATGTTGTGAAGGATCAGAAATCACAAACATGACCTTCCATGAAGCAGGTCAGGCATGTAAGGTCAAATGCAGAAGTATAAATCCTCTACAGAGAACACACATCACTCTTTATCCCATGCATTTAACTCGCAAAAGGGAAAAAATAAAGCCCAAAATGAACCAGTTAGTAAGAACAGTGCATTCTATATTGCACAATCTATGTTTAAGTGTTATTATAGAGGAGGTAACTTCACTTAGACAATGTAGGAAACATCAATTGACATGGCATTGCTTGAGTTTAAGTGTGGCTGTATAAAGTGGTCCACTTTTGTGGGGGATAAATAAGCTTAAAGTTGAAATCGTGCTTTGAGAGACAGGCCTCAGGTTGACTTAGTGGAAAACAGTATAGAGTTAAGATTGGCTGTGTCCCATTTTGTCAGTAATTAAAGGACACTGAACAAGTCCATGTTTGATTATGAAAAGAAGATATTTGCGCAGTGTGGCAGATTAAAAATAATGACGTTTCTGTTCTTGTGAAAAAGACTCATTCAGTTTAATATGTGGGCATATCTTGTTTTGTGTATCTTGGGTATCTTATTCCCCAAGAAGACACTTGCAATTTATGTATGTATGTAAGTATCGTATTATTATATATTTATCTGTTTATATTTATGATGAATATTTTATTAAGGATTAGCTGTGATTTTAATTCCAACTTTTGCACCGACTGCAGGAAAGTTTTAAGGGGGGCTGTATGTGTCTGATTGAGGTTTATAATGGAAGCCATTAAAAGGGTGTTTGTGTTAAGACTTTACCAAAAGACAGTGCAGTCATGTGTTTTCTGGAAATGAGGATTACTGGAGTAGCGGTGTGGTCACCTGTGGAGTCTCGGGGCAGAAGAGACAGAGCTCTGGCCACAGATGAACTTTAAAAGCTGCCCGAGGTTGTTCTGTGGTGGAGACAATGTTGGCTTGTTGCGTTGTTTAACCACAAAGACTAATGGTTCATTATCCAACCCTGAGGGACTCTCTCTCTCTCTCTCTCTCTCTCTCTCTCTCTCTCTCTCTCTCTCGCTCTCTCTCGCTCTCTCTCTCGCTCTCTCTGAAGGATGACTGGTGAATACATATGATGGTCAGAGCAAATTAATAACTACATGAATGAAAATGTGACCAGTATATCATATGCTAAATGGCTTTGGAGGAAACACATTACTATCAACAACATTCTTAGATAAAATGACACAAACGTTCTCTTTTTAAAGTTTTGAGTGAAATATGATGCGCAATTATACCGTATCATTCAGCGCATCTGGTTCACTGCTTGTCCAGAGGAAACGGATCAGTCTATGAGAACTGAAAGCTGAAGGAGGGAGGGAGCGGGGGCCCTCTGTTAAAGGTGCCGGACTCAAACGGCTTCTTTTGGTGGAGCTGGAGCGTATGTGAGGCCCCTGCTGTGTTTATATCTCCTCAGGTCTTTAAAAGGCCTGCCTGACAGAGCAGGCGTTATTAATGGGGCACACTCCACCTCACTCTGAGCTCCGTCCTGGGACAGTAGTTTGGACTGACTGCTGCTGGCTGCTAGGCCTGGACCTGCAGCTCCGGAGCTGCGGGCCCCTCCACGGCCCCAGAGAACCCGGGCTGCAGTTCAGAGTCCATCCCCCACCCGCGCCAACCCCAGCCATCGATCATGCATTAAGTAAATGTGGAGAGGAGGATTTACATCAAGGGTTAGGGGGTTGCGCATGGCTTTAATGGAGGCAAATGAGAGAACAAACAACATGCTAAAGAAGGATATTTATATTGCTTTTCACCCCGTCAAGGAAAAGAGGAGTTTTTTTTCACCTTGTACTCAAGGTCATCTTGCGTTTTTTTTTTTTGTTTTTTGTTTTTTTTTTCTTAACAGATATGGAGCATAAAGTTTGTCCATCCTTTTAACTTTTTCAGAGCTCCCAGATAACTACTGTAAAGGTACGAATATACCTTTTTCCATGGGATAGTGAATGCACTGTACTGTAGGTGCACTGTACCTTAAAATTCATTCAAGCTACACAGTTAAATCATGCACCTTATTTGCCAAACAGGATTAAAATGGACACCTATACGCAGTCACTTTTTTGGCGGACTAAAACTTTGAGGCTCTTTTTAATAAGAAAAAATTTGTTCTTGCAAATAAGTTGTGCCACACCACAACCAGCAAACTGAACCACTGTAGCTTCTCACTTGGTGGTGAGCTGAAATGTTTCAGAAAGAATTGTAATCTGATCCAAACTTCATAAAGCAGCTGAACTTGTGGGCTGTGAGTTTTTTTTTGTTTGTGTGTTTTTTTCTGCCGGTGTTTTTGTTCTGAAAGACAGGCACTTTTGATGTAACCGTCAATGCCATTGCCATCTGCCCATTTATCGTGATACCGCCTCCCATGTTAGCGCTGTACGGACTGTTCTCTTTAACAGTACACGCCGTCCGTGTGGTGCCAGGGCCTGACTCAGTAGAAATTAATCACCAACACTCAACACTAACAAGCTGTTCCACTTAATGCACCCTCCCTGTGTTCGCAACTGTTGATGTTCGAGTGGGGAGTTTTGATGGAAATTTGTGCTTTTTTTTAAAGCTTGGACGGTCCGGGAAAGCTGTTTGAGACAGTCCAGGACGGCTGCACACCTACATCCCCCTTAAACTTCACAACCATCAGTGTGTTATTGTTCCGAGTCCAAGGTAACACTCGCTCAGCCCAAATAAGGACGAGCCTTGTGCGCCACGACTTTTGGGAAACCGAGAAAGCTTTTTTTTTGTGACACATTTCACTGTAGCGCATTAAGAGGAGTGTATTTTGTTCCACTTGCTGTGTGAGTGTGTGTACGGGCCAGTATATCCCAGAGTGACATCGTGGCTGCCCTGTTTGTGCGCAGCGTAATAGCAAAATAAATGAGTGTGTCTGAGAGCTTGTGAGAGGCAGTGGATCAATGCTGGCTTACTTTCAGCCATGCCATCTGATTTATGTCCAACAATAAGTGAGTGTGAAGGGTCGTCTGGGATATGCCTGTGGCCTGCAGAGGCTCCTCACACACACACACGCACATACACTCGCTCACACACAGTTGAAAATCTGATCAGTCTTTTACTTAACTGTCGCTGAACTGAGGCCCTGTGAGACTTCTTTTGGTCACTTGCTGAGTCTATTTAAATGTAACATCTATCAGCTAACTCAATCTTTCAGTTCCAGGACTAAAGTATACAAGCCAGAGCTTCAGTAAATCTGCTGTAGACTGTTTTGTCTGCAGCGCCAAGGCTGCACTATATATCATTTATACATCATTATCACAATATTGGATTTGGCCCAAGGCTGTATGTAAAGTTTTTAACTTTGTGTTAAGAATTTCAACCAAATCAAATTAGGAGCTCAGATTGAAATACAGCAGAATGTATAGCAGTTAAAAACAAAAAATGCTTTACTTTCTTATTACTCACCAGTCAAAACACAATTCACAGCATCCAAACAAATCAGATTGGTAAAAAAAAAAAAGTATACGGACCATCTTTAACCACTTTATCACTGTGTGATAACTCACGCTATACTAAAGATATACTAACAATAATTTTTCTGTACCTATTGTTGAGCTTTTTACAGCAATATACACATTAATATGGGTTATTCAGAAAGTCATCAGTGACAAACTGTGTTTACACATTCTCGCCCACAGAGAAACCCGTCCACTCGTTGGTTTTTCTTAACTTTTAGAAGCATTACTGTTTTGTCTAAATTATTTCTTGAGAAATGTGCTGCACGGTGTATCTTTTTCAGCCCAACTTTGGAAATGTTATGATATAATAATGTGTTTTCTCTCTCTTTCTCCATCATTAACACCATTTTTATCAAAACTCCTATTTTCTGGGAAGGGATAGGGCAACGATGCACCACAAATATGAGAGGATGTTTAAGGGGAAATAACCAATTCTCAACTATTTAGTCTTTGAGATGTTAACAGAGTCATTTAGGGTGGATTAATGGTCAATTTCCTTACAGAGGTGGAGAATGGAGTCAGATTTAATACAGGCATTTGATTTACCATACTAAACCACCAGTGGATCTTCCTCCTGAGTTTTTATATGTAAAGGTGATGGTGTTAAAAATGATCTCTTTGGGTTTGGTATGTGAATAACTGCATGCCCCCTTTAACCCAGCATGGAAACGTGACAAGTATGTATCTCCACGGTACAGGAAAACACTGCCTTATATGAAGGTTCATGTGATTTAATTATTCAATTTAAAAATAAATATATAATTCGAAGTCACACTGACACAGTCCTGGCAGCCTCAGACGCAGGTCATTCTGTAATTGTTAGTTATGTGTGACGCTATTTTTAAACCCGACCTATCATAAAATTGGAGTGTTTAAAACTCATGACTAAGCTTAATTCTGCATTAAAATGAGCCTATATAGCACAGGAGTGCCAGACAAAGCTCGGCAGGCTGTTTGAAGGCTTGTGTGAAGACACTCCCCCAGAACTTCCATTTAATCCATGAATATCTACACTCTAACCCATCTTATCCAGAAAGCTGGACACCCTGGAAACGGGAGTTTTGATAGTAATGTATACGAAAAAGTCTTTTTTCCTTTCCTCCACCTCAGCCCCAGCTCTCTGTTGTTTTAGCACAAGCCGAACTTGAGCACAGTCATGTAGACTCAAGGTAGCCCCATTAAAACCTCCCTCTGTAGACACAATCATTTTAGGCCTTAAACTTTTACAGAGCTGTTACAGGCACGGTTATATGAGAGGGACAGTGCAAGTCCATATGGTGCTTTTCTGTGGGTCAGCTCTGTTGACCACTGTTTGGAGACCACCGATTTTACACTGAACACCTTAAGTACAGTAAGTGTGTTTTATCAATGGCTATTTTTAGTGTGACGGGCCGGTTTAGGTCATGTTCGGACGCTTGGCTTGGTGCAGATTGATTTGGGTATAGTTGTTGATGTGGTTGAGGTTGGATTTTGGGTCAAATTTTCTCAGGTCTTTCTTTCTCAGGTGTGGTATACAACGTTCTTCAACATTTATCATGTCCTTAATCTGTGTTCTTTTTCAGGCCCTACTAAAGCACAAGCAGAAGCGTAAGTGCTGTATACAAAGCCAAGGTGACCATTCATCCACTTAAATGAATGTGTCGTTTAAGTGCTGTTTTGAAAGTGAGCTACTACATAATTCATCTGCTGAGCAAGTTATGAGGGATGTTGAAGGAGAAAGTACTATACTGCCTAAGAGTTGTTCTACAGAGACTGAACCACATTGTACACACACACACACACACACACACACACACACACATACCGCATATACTGCGCACAAAAAGCCCTTTCTTTGCGAGTGTGTCCAAGCTCGCCGATCTGAACAGACTTTTACTCACCACAGCTCTGTGCAGGTACACTGAGTACGGACCAGGCTGGACACTGTTGACTTTTACAAACACGGTGACACTGTCAGTGTTTCTGCCATGACAGCGCCATGACGAACACGGGCGTGATAACTGATTTGCAGTGTGAACACATCCCTCTAACTACCTGTGTGATTTATCGGCCTCGTTAGGGCTTGCACAAGCCTCTTGGCCACTTCTCACTTCCCTGAAATTTGCTTTTCCTCTTTTCTCTACAGCAAACGTTTTGGATGCAATGTTGTTGAGAAATTCTGGGAAGGTGATGATGGATAGCCGGAAGGAGGACAGCTCAGTCCCGGTGGTTCCTGAGAGGATGTTGTGGTGCCACTGCTTCCACCACTGTCCAGAGGATTCCACCAATAACACCTGCAGGTTAGACCCATACCCAGCTCTCCTTAATCACACTGTATGCTGTAATGTACTTGATTGTGCAGTATTGTACAAAAGTCTTCATGAGTGCCACCTCTCATTTCTTCATATTTTTCTTCCAAAGAGTCTTTCATGTACTTTTAATGGGTTTGCTGAGGAACAGTTTGGCTCTCAATTTCAGTCCAGGTCTTGTAGCTGAGCAGTTTCAGAACATTTATTTTTGTTGGTTAAGACACACAGTGACCCATGTATGAACCTTCCAGCAGAACAAAGTCATTTAACTTAAGACGTAAAGCAGTAAAGAAACAGGTACAGATGGTTGCAGATGATCAGGTGTTTCGTTTACTGCTGGTGCTGAATGCTGGTGGTTGGAACTTTTTTATCTAGAACCTTGTAACATTAGGCACGTTGCATCCTGTTGCAGTAAAACATTGGTTCCCTTTTCTTTCATTTCATCTACTCTGCATGGCAAAAATAAGAGTTTGACAGTCTTGAAAAGTACTCTTGCATCAACAAGGTGATGAACAGAATATAAATAAATAACAGCTCAAGACTTTTTTTATTCTGTGTACCGATCCATCATCTCTGCTCTGAAAAGTGTTCAGATGCGCCAACAACTGATAATCAGCCCAATTAATATTCTATTTACAGCTTTCATCCTAAGCATACCGTACACTCCCCAGCCACTATATTAGAAACCCCATTCTTGTTCTTCAACTTTGTTGGTGTAGTTACACATCTGTTGGTGCACACCCTCTACTCCTTAATCAGTGGTCCGTTTCTGCTGCTCTTGGCTGGATATTTTATAGTGCACCACTCCTTATCTAGTAATGCTGTATAAAAAGTGTGTAAAAACCTGACACACTCAAATCAGTGCCACGTAAATCCACTACCGCCACCCTAAATCCAATACAACCATGTCAGTGTCGCTGCTATGCTAAAAACGGGCTGCTATCCAAATGATATCTGGTCACATTGATGCTTTGCTTAGTAACTGACCAAAACTGGCAGAGGCTTCCAAATTGCACAGCTAGTCTTTACTAGGTGGATGTAATGGAAGATGATATATTGTATATTTTACAGTGCAGATAACTGTGTGTTTTATAACTGCGTCTGTTGCGTGTGCTCAAGCTCAGGCAGTTTGCACATCTCTGCCCATCAGCCTGCAATGGAGGCATATACAGTACTGTAGTGTTGTGCTTCTGAGCACTCAGCATGATCCAAGACCCAATGAAATTTGATTTAGATCTGGCTCTTTTCTTTTAGCTTTACAGTTGATGTCATCAGTGCTGCAAGCCTGAAACAAGTAGACCCATCTGTTTCAGAGCTAGATCAGCTCAGTGCTCATAGTAGGGAGGATAATAATCATTTGACAGTTGTTAACTGCGATGGCATCTACAGGACGGATGGCTACTGCTTCACCATGGTCGAGGAGGAAGACGGTGGTCCCCCTGTTCGCACCTCTGGCTGTTTGGGACTGGTGGGTTCCGAATTTCAGTGCAGGGTGAGAGAAATATTTTTATTCTATATTTAACCTTTTTGATTTTGATTTTGTAATGAAGTAATTATTTTTTTAAATATTCATTTCAAATCAGCACTTCTGACATACATACATATATATATATATATATATATAAATCTATCTTTAGTATTCTATGAAAATAAGTTTTGAGTCATTTTTGCAGTATTTTAGAGGAAATAAACTTTCAAACAGCAATGCAAAAACAGCTACACTTCTCTCTCCAATAGTGAGTGCATCACTAATAGTAACTTACTGTTATTAGTTCTGGATGTGGTTGCGAACACTGATTGCTCCCATCAGCAACTTTACTGACTGTGTGGCTCTAAAAAAGTATATTTGAACCATGGGCTACAGTTGTGGCTTCTATAGCAACACACAGTGAGACAGCAAATTAGTATTAATACATTGTTGCCCCCTACAGGATGAAGTTAGGACTGCAGTGATGCAAATACTTTGTTATGATTAATGCAAAAAAAGAAAAGAAAAATAAACACTGAGTACTCTAAGGCTGTAAAAGGATATCAGACCACTAAATGTCATACAATAACTTGTGTGTGGTTTGTCTGACAGTTTGGAATCTTAAATTTGTACACAGCTGCTCCACTTAATTTTATTGAGCTGTGAGCCAGAAATAAATTAAACATATAACATGTTTTGGTTGCTTCCAGCGATAAGTGCTATTTTTTATGGGTTAAGAGCTGCTGTATTTATTGGACATGATAACAAGCCCTTGTTGTTCTCCAGGACACTGGGAACTCTCGACTGAGGAGAGTTCTGGAGTGCTGCACTGATCAGGACTACTGCAACAGGGACCTCCGTCCAACCCTGCCTCCGCTCAACACAACCAGTAAGACATCCTCTCTAAATCCAGTCAAAAGCAAGACATAATCCCTATTTGAGCTGGATTAGTGTTAATGGAGAGCTACTGTAATTTAAGTGATTTTAAACTTGTTATTACAATCCAGCATGAATTTGCACTCAGATCAGATTGTCTTACAGATCTGACAGTTTATATTTATGAAGTCAATGGCCTTCTTTAGCTGGCAGTGTCAGAGTTAAAGCTGCTAAGATGCTCGTTGGGTGTGACCCCACTGACAGGACAGGGACAGCTCAGGCTGGATGTTTTGGAAAGTTAGAGAAGCAAGGTGTCGTCCAGAGGAGACGAGGATTATATCGGGAGAAGGACGTTGTGGATGGATCTGCCAGGAAAGAGGAAATGAGGAAGACCAAAGAGGAAGTTTACGTATGTTGTGAGAGGGGACACGCAGGCAGTTGGTTTGAAGGAAGAAGACGCAGAGGACGGTTGATCCACTGTGGCGACACCTAACGGGAGCAACAGAAAGAAGAAGTTGGATGAAGACAGAACCCCCTGCAGTCCAATCCAGTCCAACTCACAGTTTCTGACATACTGTTATAGTGTGTGCTGTAAAACTGACATAAACATCTGGGATGTGACTTCTCAGTCTCGGCTCTCGGCTGTGCAAATCAGTGAAAATCACGCAGATACTTCATCCTTTACAGATAGATCAATTAAATCCTTCCCAATTACATTACACAACTTGCACTAGGGAATCAAATCCAGTTCAAATAGTGCTGCACTCACACATCCGACCACAAGCTCTAAGATATCATCTTTCGAAGCTTGATGTCGCAGCTCAGAGCTTATCTGTCAGACAGCCACATTGGCTCAAAGTAAAATAAAGGGATGGTGGTAGTCAGCCTGATCCTGTGAAGCGATGTGTGCCAGTGTATATGCTTTTATGTGTTCTGGAGTGTGTTTGTGTGTGAGTCTACATCCCAAGGAAGCCGTTTCATCCTCTCTGATCCACCAAATACTGAGACGTAGTCAAAGTTGTAATCATCCCGACTTAACATGAGCTATAAGATAACATCGTGCTATAGGAAGACTTTTATAGCTTGTCCTCAGGCGTGTGTCTTCTGTTAAAGCTATTCCACTCGTGTGTTTTGAGAAGCAATTTGCATATTTCATTTGTGTGTGATTCATATTTGCTTAGTGGATCCCTTGTAGCACTAAACAATACAAAAGCATCACTGTAATATAAAGACTCATCATTTTGTCATTTTAACAGGAATCAGGAATCAGGAGTTTAATTATATATAATGCCAAGACATGGATACATTTCATGGATACGTTTTATGGACCCTTACTGGTTAGAGACTAGGCCCCAGGATCGGAAGGTTGTGGGTTCAAATCCCAGATCAGTAGGTTTCTCTGAGGTACCCTTGAGCAAGGTACCATTCCTATCACTGCCCCCCGGGCGCTTTAAATAGCTGCCCCCTGCTGCGCGGTGTGTGTATGGGTGAAAAGCAGAGGTTGCATTTTGTTGTGTCTCACTGTGTGCTGTGCTGTGCTGTGCTGTGTTTCACAATGACAATCAGTCACTTTCACTTCATATACCAACACCATGAGCAATGAAATTTTGTCAAATGTAAAGAAATGAAATAGATTTCTTAAATATGTTGTTGATCTTTGTTCTGAAAATACAGGAAAACAAACACCCACATGTGCACACACACACACACACACACACACTATAGTGGAGATGACGGCGAAACCCACTTCCCTTCGTCTGTATAAGTTGCTGAGAGGAGCGCTGGCATCCAATTCTTGCCTGATGGTTTCTGACAGGTTAAAGCGTTACAAACCGCACGTTTTAGACCAGCATGAGGGGGGTCTAAGAGGGTGGGAGCAGGTGAAGCAGGGCTGGCGGCCTTTGCTTGTTCTCTCACTCTCTAATGAAAAGGACAGCCGGACTCAAGGGAGCGCTTGGGTTTCCAGCCTCAGCGGCAAGCAGCTATCTGTCCATCTGTCACACTGCAAGACATCCCACATAAAGATTGTGTGCGTGTGTGGTGGGGGTGGAAAGTGGGAGCACAAGGAGGTAGTGTTTCTGTAATAACGACACTGGGGACATAAGGACAAATTAATTACTCAATTAGAAAGACAACTTACTTCCTTAACCCAGTTTAACAAGTAGCTTCTCTTCCCCACACCCATGGTAACCAAGAGTAAAATCAAGAGGATGCTGGTTGTCAGCTTATGTTAGCCTGAGTCTGTGCAATTCTGGGTGTCTGTGTGTTTTAGTCACAGTATATGTGTGTGTGAGTGGGTGGGTGGGTGGGTGTGTGTGTGTGTGTGTGTGTGTGGATCAGGCAGGAGCTTGGCAGTAATGTTAGAGTCCCAGAGAGAACAGCGCAGCCCTGGGCTTTCAATGGTGTCGTCAATCAGCAACCTGATCAGAGTGCTACAGGAAGGGGATGTGATCGATCACGACTCAGTTTCCCTTCCACATGCGCATACTCACACTCTCTCTCTCTCTCGCTCTCTCTCTCTCTCTCTGACACAAACACACACACGCACACACGCACACACACAGGGCAGCTGAGCATTGCCTGGGCCTGGAAAGCACATGTAGAACCGAATAGAATAGAATATAAAATAATAGAGAAACACAACAGAATATAATGAACAAGGCATGTCAGAATAGAACACAAAAGTTACATATTAATATACAACATAGAAGATATCACAAGAAAGCCTCAAACAATATAAAAACACAACACAGCCGAATAGCTGAACTGAACAAAACGAAAGAACAGAAATGAAAAAAAAAGGAGGTTGAATAATGGAATAGTAGGACAGTGGTGGCCTAGTGGTTGGGGAGTTGGCCACAGGATTGGAAGATTGTGGGTTCAAACACCTTACCAGTAGGTTGCCCTGAGGTACCCTTGAGCAAGGTACCATCCCCGTCACTGCTCCCCGTGCACTTTCATAGCTGCCCCCTGGTGCACGGTGTTTGTGTGCATGGGTTAAATGCAGAGGTCCAATTTCGTTGTGGTGTGCTGTGACAAGAAAAGTCATTTTCACTTTCAGTAGTGTAGATGTACATAATTAAAAAATTGTTATATTTAGTTAAAAAATGAAAGATAAAGAAAAATATTTTCTGCAAAAAGCATTTACACATGTTCAAAAGCTGTTTTTCACTCTTCTTTGCAGAGTATGTGAACAGCAGCATCAACCAAATGGCTCTGCTCATCTCTGTAACAGTGTGCATAACAGTGTGCTTCATCATCCTCGTCCTCTTCTGTTACTTCAGGTAAAGACCAGTCTACACCTCACACTTTTACACTTCTAGCTATGTCCAACGTCCCTGGGCTGCACTGCATCGACAAAATATAAGACTTGTGGTTGTGCTACATATTATGGTTGCAGTGTCTTTTTATATAAAGTATTTTATACAGTGGTCTTTCATTCCCAATAACACACATCATCAGAATACACTGAACGCTGTTGCCTCACGGCAAGAAGGTCCAGGGTTCAATTCCCAGTCGGCTCCTTTCTGTGTGGAGTTTGCATGTTCTCTCAGCTTGGGTTTCCTCCGGGAGCTCTGGTTTCCTCCCACCGTCCAAAGACATGTATGTCAGGCGGACCAGTGATGCCAAATTGGCCGCAGGTGTGAGTGTGTTTGTCTGTGTATCTGCCCTGCCATGGACCGGTGACCTGTCCAGGGTGTTTCCTCACCTTTCGCCCAGTGAGAGCTTGGATAGAATACAGCACACCCTAATTAAGACAACAGCTATGAAAATGAATGAGTGAGTGAGTGAGTGATTGAGTGAGTGAGTGAGTGACTGACTGAGAGGGAGAAATATTACCTGTTTTTAAAAGCACAGGTTTAGTTCCATAAGTATTGAAATGAAAGATTTTGAGCTTAATTTTTTTTGCTGTGCTGCAACTTGAGAGGTGTGTTTGCGTTTTGCAGCCTTCTGCACAAACCACTTTCAAATAAATAAATCAGGATGTTCTTCAATACTTGAGGCTCATACGCTTAACTTTCACACACCTTGAGGAGGCACATATGTATAGTATTATTTTAAAAGCATTATAAACGAAACACTGGAAGGTATTTTAAACGTGATGGTTTCTATTTAATTGTTTTAGGAAGAGGAAGAAGTTCTTACACGATAATAAATACTGTAAAAATCAGGTTATCTACCTCCAGATTTGTTCACAGATGCTCTTGTGGATGTTATATTAACTAAAATGGCTCATTTTATTTTATAATAAAAATATAAATTATTTATTTGGTGATGATCAACCATGATAATACCTAATAGCTCACACTTCCATTTCCACCAAAACTGTTGAGAAAATCTGTCGCTAGACTTCTGAATGATGGTTCCATGCTTGAGATGTGGTCATATACATGTGTGTGTGTGTGTGTGTGTGTGTGTCTGTCTCTGTGTTCATTTTAGGCTTAAGCGGCAAGAGTTGAGGCCCCGCTACACTATGGGTCTGGAACAGGATGAGACCTACATCCCCCCAGGAGAGTCTCTGAAGGACCTGATTGAACAATCACAGAGCTCTGGCAGCGGCTCAGGACTCCCCCTGCTGGTGAGAGAGGAGAACTACCTTTACTCCAGCTTGACCCTCCTCTGTGATCATTCTTAAGTGATGTTTTCATGTTTCGTACACTCTCTTTTTAACATGCACTCCTTTGTATAGACTCAAAGATGAGCCATCTTGACTCCAATAATAGCCGTTAATTGAGTTTAATCCTCCGCCTTACCTGCGAGACTCGGCCTGTTCTCGGCTCCGCAGGTGCAGCGCACCATAGCTAAGCAGATCCAGATGGTGAAGCAGATCGGCAAGGGCCGCTACGGGGAGGTGTGGATGGGCCGCTGGAGAGGAGAGAGGGTGGCCGTGAAGGTCTTCTTCACCACCGAGGAGGCCAGCTGGTTCCGAGAGACAGAAATCTACCAGACTGTTCTCATGAGGCACGAGAACATACTGGGTAAAGAAGAGCACCATCCCACACACGACATCAGGAAAATCACTGATACTCTTATTTTCCAACACAGTCCTGACCTTCTTCACTGGAGGGAACTTTACCTCTTGAACTCTTATATTTAGTTTTAGATATTGAGATGGTTTGTGCCATTACTGCTATAAGGACTGAGTACTTTAAACTAATTGGTAAGTTATTAGAGGAAGAAAAATTCAGGCTCCTTTAATCTGGGTTTATACAATAAAAGTTTCAGATCAAATTTTTGTGTATTTTTGGGCCTTTTACCAACTTTGTTCACTCTCATTTCAGTTCTTTTATCTATTGGTCTGTCCAACCACCGAGGTTCTTTACTGTATAAGTGAACCTGCTTGTTTAACCTTTAGAAAATAGTTGTTTGAAACATCTCACTGGTCCAGTTCAAAAGGACTGTTCATTTCTCTGCTCACATCCAAGTGTAACGCAGTGTCCTCTTCTGTAATAATTTTCATCATTAGAGGAATCTGAGTTCTCCATCAGCAGAGAAGAAACTGAAAAATTTATCTCAGTAGGTCATGATAACAGCAGGCTCAGAAAGAAGAACCAATATTGTCACAGGCAGCCTTTTAAACAGCTGTTAGCATTAAATGGCTGGTTAAAGCTGCTGCTTCAAGAAACGTTAGCTTTGAGATACTCATATTTGTTTATTGTTGTTGCTTAAAAAATGACATCAACTACACAAACAACATTGCCTCATTTTGAACATAAGGGTCTTCTTCAAGCATCTGTTTTTCTGTCTTATTTACACGTTATTATTTTATCCTGTGAAATCTGTTGTGTCCAATCGTTGATGGTTCAAGATTTTCTCCCCGAGTCATGTCCAATTCCACCCACTGGCCAAGACCTTACCAAGCACACAGTACCATCACTGGTAGGGTCAGGGCTTGCATTTCTTCTTATAAACCTCCTCTTTGTCCTTCCTCTTCTCCTCTTTCCTGGCAGCTCCGTTTTCAACACTCTCCTCCCGACATTATCCTCGTCTCTCCTCCAAACCAACGCAACCTTGCTTCTCTAACCTTGTCTCCAAGACGTCTAACCTGAGCTGTCCCTCTAATATACTCATTTCTAATCCTGTCCATCCTCGTCACACCCAACGAAAATCTCAGCATCTTTAACTCTGACACCTCCAGCTCCGCCTCCTGCCGTTTCATCAGCGCCACCGTCTCCAACCCATACAACATAGCTGGTCTCACTACTGTCCTGCAAACCTTCCCTTTTTCTCTCGCTGGTATCCGTCTGTCATAAATCACTCCAACACTCTTCTCCACTTGTGTTTACTTTCCCAAAATCAAACACTGCAAATTTCCAATGAAACGGCCCAGAGAAAGCGAAGCCAGCTGTACAGTCTTTGGCTCCTTGTCATGTTTTGTTGCAGATATTTTGCAGGTCACTTTCCATTGTTCACTTCCTGTGAGCTATAATTCAAACTGAAGTTGCATGAAAGTTTCATCGTTTAGACAAAGACTCGAGGGTTTATGGAGAGGCATAGATAATTTTTAGACCACAAGCCATGAAAAAAGCTTTAATGTTTGCAAAAAGGAAGTGAGAAATATACCAGATGTTTGTGGGGTTAAAGAATTGTTGTCTTAGAAAGATTTTCACCACTAATGTACCATCTCCTAACAAGAAAGACTTGCGCTGCACAGTATTTCTTTCCTATTGTGTTCCTCAGCCCAGCACTGTGTATCATAAACAGATGAGCACGGCACTGTAATTTGCAGTCGGTAGTAACATATGGATCTGCTGGAGTAAGTCTCACTTCATGGCTGTGCATCTGTTCCTCAGGCTTCATTGCGGCGGATATTAAAGGCACGGGTTCGTGGACGCAGCTTTATCTGATCACAGACTACCACGAGAGCGGCTCCCTCTACGACTACCTCAAGTCTACCACGCTGGACACGCGGGCGCTGCTGCAGCTGGCCTATTCGGCCGTCTCAGGCCTCTGCCACCTGCACACCGAGATCTTCGGCACTCAGGGCAAGCCTGCCATCGCCCACCGAGACCTAAAGAGCAAGAACATCCTGGTGAAGAAGAATGGCACATGCTGCATCGCCGACCTCGGCCTGGCTGTCAAGTTCATCAGGTAGGAGTGTGTGTGGGGAGAGAGCTGTTTTCTTTAGACTCACGCTTTAGAGCACAGTGTCTCTGTTGCTGATAAATATTGTTTTGAACAGTAAAATGAATTAGTTTTGTTGCATTTTTTGTACTCATGTAAAATATCGCAGTGGTATGCAAAGGTTTGTGCACCCCTGTTCAAATGGTCACAGAATTTTTTTAATGAAAACGTGAACACGGAGGGATTTTTCTGCTAACTTTAGAGTTTCTGTCTGTTTGCTGGCTATAATATAATATGCACATTGTGTCACAGAGTCGAACTTATATTATCTCTTCCACAATGTGCTCCATTGAGCAAGTAAACTCGTAATTATAAATGAAATTGCTCGAAGTGTCTTTGCTGTCGAAGTTGTGAAAATACTCTTGGCTTCCAAAATCAAAATAATAGCTTGTAATTTGTCCTGCTCAGACTTGTAATCACAGATTTTCTCATTTCTAAAAAGGCAATGTTTGTATTCACAAATTGATAACATAATAATCACACATTAACACAACGAATGCAATATAAAAACATGCAAATGAAATAAATTAATTTTTCTAATAACACATTGCATTCTCGTACTTGTGGAGCTCTGATGTGATGCACTGCAGTAAAAAGATCCTTTTTACTGCCACTGTAAAGAGCAGCGTGCAGCACTTTACTCCTGCAGGAAACCAAACTGGACCCAAACACTGCTCATCTTTTCAGATAAAGCTCACAAATGAAATGTCACTAACTGAAAGTCACCCAATCGCTCCAGTGTTTCCAAGGCAACTTCAGTAGTTTTGACACATCTGAAGCCCTCAGTCAGATGGTTTCTGTTTGTGTGTTTGCCATGCTGCTTCAACATGACTTTTGTTTGCTCCGGGCCGGCAGTGACACGAACGAGGTGGACATCCCTCCAAATACGCGGGTGGGCACCAAACGCTACATGCCCCCGGAGGTGCTAGACGAGACCCTGAACCGCAACCATTTCCAGTCCTACATCATGGCCGACATGTACAGCTTCGGGCTGATCCTTTGGGAGATCGCTAGGAGATGTGTGTCAGGAGGTCAGTAAGAGTTAGCGGTCAGGAAGAGATTTTACACTTCTTTGTGTGATATGGAGTTAGATTCCCTCATGAATGTTTTATATTTCAAAGCAGCAATGAAACGACCTCATCGCTCATGTCATTAAGATCCTGCAGACCAGACAGTCTGTAAAGATGCCCTTCTGTTCAGAGAAGCTCTGTTCTAATTGCACACAAGTGAATAGATTTAGTGCAGAAGTTCTTTTAAGAGGATGTTCTAATCCAAACTGTCTATCTATCTATCTATCTATCTATCTATCTATCTATCTATCTATCTATCTGTCTGTCTGTCTGTCTGTCTGTCTATCGATCTGTCTGTCTATCTATCCATCTATCTATTGATCTGTCTATCTATATAATCTTTCTGTCTGTCTATCTATGACTGTCTGTCTATCTATGTATATGTCTATCTATCTATCTATCTATCTATCTATCTATCTATCTATCTAAGTTCAGTGTCATTTTTGGTTATAGTGTAAACGATCAATTAAATTATAATGTACATGTTCATGACTGTATTTTATTCGTTGTCTTTTTCTCCACAGGAATTGTGGAGGAGTATCAGTTGCCTTATCATGATCTAGTGCCCACAGACCCGTCCTACGAGGACATGAGGGAGGTGGTGTGTATAAAGAGGCAGCGGCCCTCTTTCGCCAATCGCTGGACCAGTGATGAGGTAGTCGTCTCTATTTATTTAAAAAACCTCTGTCTCTCCTCGTCTTTATTCTCCATCATTTTGTAACTTAAAATATAAAATAAGGACCGTTTTTAATTTGATTTTTTAACACTTTAACATTTAACATTTTTTATTTCATGCCGTTTTTCAGTGGCTTTATTGGCACGCAGCAAATTTTGGGCTGAAAGCAATTTAGTGAATTGGCTGATTCATGTAGATCCAGAGTTTTCCCATCATCAAATAAACCATGTTTACAAACATATTTGATGACTCTGATGTTCTGTGGTAATCAGATGTGTTTGCACATGTAAATATACTCCTAACTCCTAGTGTGTGTGTGTGTGTGTGTGTGTGTGTGTGTGTGTAGTGTCTGAGGCAGATGGGCAAGCTGATGACTGAATGCTGGGCACACAACCCAGCCTCGCGCCTCACTGCCCTGAGGGTGAAGAAGACTCTGGCCAAGATGTCCGAGTCACAGGACATTAAGCTGTGAGGGAGGCCCGCGGCAGCTCAGAGAGAGAGGCAGCTCCGGCCCTGGTTCCGGTTCCAGGCAGAGACAGCCTGCTGAGGGACTGCTCTGAGATGAGCGAGGCCCCGGGGCTTCATCTTGCTTTCCGTGAAAGCTCCCCAGCCAGCAGAGAGGCACACTGGAGGAAAGAATGCGCCCCCTGCTGGTGCTCACATGACCCTCCTCGCAGGCTAACATGAAGGACAGACTGGGGAGGGAACACTAGCCATCACCTAAAGCCATTTCTTTGATGTCAGACCTTTCTGTTGCCTCATTACATGGTCATGTGGGCTTTTTTAAAATCAAGCACTGTTCCACCATATTTCCCAAACAAGGGTTACACATTTTACACAAACGTTACGAGAAAAGCACCACCGGCTTTACGTTTCATTCTGGAGTGTTATGTACAAAAACAGACACAGCATTGTGCAGCATTGTGTTGAATCGTTGTATGAAATCATTTTCTTCCGTCGTAATGCCATCCCTCCTTTACACTGATTTGTGAAAGGTTAATTTGTAATTGTTAATGAAGGTAATGGTGGAGTGATGCAGGCGTGTGACCGAGACCTACTGTAGGCATTTCGTTACTTTCAGGCCATTTGTGTTTGCCTTGTACAGACCTGTAACCCAAAATATGAATGTAAATAGTGATGCTGAAATGTAATTATGGATTGAATAAGTAAAATGTTTTTCTCGCGTTTCTCCGACCGCTTCCTTCTTTTGCTTGTGCCTTATTTAACATGTACTTGTTAGGTTACTATGCGACACCTGTATGTAAATGGAGTGAAAAAACGGTCTGTTATGGTTGTATATATCAGGTTAACATTCCCCCCCAATAAAAAGGCTTCCCGTTCTACTTGCTGTGTCCTTGCCTTCGACTTCAAAGCGGGAACATACTTCTTGATCAAAGTGGTGCAACTTTTGATGATCAAAAAGACTGTGGTTTTGCTCTGGGAAAAATACTGTTGATTGCTTATTTTTCCTCAATAGCAAAAGCAATTATCACCAGAGTAAATAGCCAACAGCTGGAAAACGTGCCGTAAAACATAAAATCACAAGAAAGATTAAAAATAATGTTTTGGTCCATATGGTCCGAGAGACAATCCTACTTGAGTATTCGATGAAAGCAAAAATGTTTATGACCTAAAAAGAAAATGGCCTTCGTTCTTAAAAAAAAAGAAGCAAAGAACAGTGGTGAGTTGCAAGAACGGCAAAGCAGTTGTTTTGTAGTTTATCTGGATTTATTCAGCACAATGAAATGACATCAGCGTGTTTATTTTAATGATGAGCACTTGAAAGCAGCGGCACATTTTCAGATTAATTCCTGAATTCCAATGGGTGCAGCTGGAAGTGTGTGTGTGTGTGTGTGTGATACAAAGTTCCCTGCAGTGCTAAAAACACTGTCAGATGGCAGACTTGTGCACAGAATACACACCAAACCCACTGTAACACTCCAGCGCCGCTTTAACAGTGTCAGTTTGGACAAGCACACAGAAAATATCCATCCAGCCTTAATCTGAGCAGCGCATCCTCACCAGGGTGTGAGGATGAATGTGTGACTGTGGAGGAAATGCAGAAAGCCTGTGGGAAGTCTGAGAATGAAAATCACCCAAAGCCACGTCCTGTGAGACGAACCCCAGTATCACCCACTAAACAGCTGAAGCGTGAAGTTAAAGACACTGAAACTCATGCGGCACAGTACCGTCATATCATCAAATCAAGCACGTTGACGCCAGAGTTCAGTGTTGCATATAAATATAATTTATTTCTTGTTTAAAAATTCTTTCTTACATTTTGTACAGAAACTTCACAGAGGAGATGCAAGCTTTTGCAAATTACATCATGAACGTGCCATAAAAGAATAGGTAACATCCTCACTATAAATATAATATTCATAGCTATGGGACTATGGAATGCAACTGCTAGCGCTTTTTTTTAATGCAATGTACAATTAGTTTATAAAGGATGCAGAAGTTGCATAGACAGCTTTAGAAATTTGGACAACTTGTACAAGAGAAAAATGAAAGGTGGCCAAAAAAAAAAAAAAACGAGACAGTGCTGAGAATCGCAAAACACACTGAGATGGGACAGTTGCTTTGTAGAGGGAGACGGCAGAACTATCGTACATGCATCCATCTGCTTGCTCATGAATCAGCTCTCTAATGTACAGCAGCACATCTTCAGTGGTCCACTCACTAATCTTCTCTGTCCCCAAAACCGATGTCCAACTGTCCGCCTGATTTTTCTCTTGTCCTGCATCCCAGCATCTGCAAACGCATTGCTGAAGAATAAATGTCTTCCTCGCTTCCTTTATATGGCTCTTTCTTTTTTTTTTTCAAGATAACAGAAATGCACAGGCCTCAAACAGGCAGCCTGTGGTGGGACACTGCAGACTCACCACTGCCTCCAGAAAGCTCTTGATTAGATGCACACAAGTCAACGTCGTCGATGTACACAAGAGCTGCAGTCCGTGATAGAAAATGCACAAAGCGCATGGCTGGATGTTTACTCTGGACCCTGGGACACAACCGAACCCTGTGGGATGAAACAATGATCACGAGTTTCACCTTTCACTGCGTGATTTCCTGAAATCGTCGCCAGCCGCATACACCCATGAAACAACATGTTCAACGACAGACTGTGAGAGGAAGAAATACAGAACACAGTCCGAAAGGATGGAGAAACGTTTACAAAAAACAGCACAATCTTGCTAAAAAATATTTGGTTCCTATTTGTTTTTTTTTTTTTTTAATGTCCCTAAATTTTGCGATTAAATACAGATCACAATGCAACCAAACGCAATTAATAAGAAAATAATAACAGAAATCAAATAACAATAACACTGTTAAGCTTTACAGTTACAATGTCCTTGAACGCATATTTACAGGCTGCATATTTTTGCAAATTGTGTACTTGGTGTGAATGTCCACTAGGTGGCACTGTAAAAAATGAAAATTACATGGGAGACACACGAAGGGTTAAAAAATTAGAAAAAAATTATGCTAGGAGAAAAAGAGCTAACGCATGAGAATAACATATGTAATAAATGAGTATAAATAATGGCATTATTAAATATTTCATCATAAAAGGTACTTTTCAACATCAGATCAATTTGAAGGGGAAAGCGTAAGGACTGACACGGGTCGATGGCACTGGGGGAGGGTGGTGGGGGTGGGGGGGGATTGGATGTGATGGGGCATTTGATTCCTCTTCTCTGGGCCTCTGGGCCTAGCCGCACATATTCTCCTGCCTGCCATACACACACACACACCTCTAGCACTGATTATCCTACACGTCAGAGAAAAAAGTGGAGAAGGTCCAATATCTGGACAGCAGAAGTCACGCGTTTCCTAAGAAACTGATTTGACAAATACAAAAAAAAAAAAACCCAAACAATAAGGAAGTAAAATAAAAAACTGTACCACGAATTGTACAGACTGGACTAAAAGTACAATGTCCTTTATTTGATCCTTTTTAAGTCGTTTCTCTAGATTTTGGCCATTTGAGTAAATTCCATTTATACTTTGAAATGGGAACGAAACCACTGGTCTCTGGTCGCTTCCTGTCGTGGGCTGCCCGTGGAAGAGCTGGGTGGGATCGCTGCTGTGTCACAGTGCCCGCTGCGCGCAATTCAGTCTCCGGCCAATGTTCCGGCTCGCCACTCTTCTCCCCGTGATTCATCCGTCACGCCTCCCAGGGACGTCCTGCTCTCGCCTCTGTGGATAGGTGTCAGTGCTCGGTTGCCATGGGCACGATGTTCTCATGGCGACCCATTTCCTCCAGGACAGCAGCCAGTCGGTTCAGGTTACCGTCAGGGAAGTGCTGTGCCTCCCACAGGTCCAAAATCACACCAGTCGGACTGGACTTGGTGGCAAAGTAGTTCAGATACCTGAGAGAGAGAGAGAGATAAGCGGAATGAGAGAGGCAGAGAGAACGAGAGTGAGTGGTGGAAATGGGAGGGAGTGATCTGAGGGGCTGCTCTTTTATAGAGGCTAAGTGACAGCTCTCTAATCAAACACGCTTTGAATTACTCCTGAAAAGATTCTTTTTTCACCAGTATAGTTGGAAGCCGCCGTCACCTTCTGTTTCATCATTCGCTCCTCCATTTTGATAGTGGCACGATCGTTCCACCATTAGAGGAGAGAGCAGAGAGAAACGAGCAAGGCAGTAACGAGTGAGGGAGAGGGGAGCAGAGTGACGAGAAGGGGGGAGACTTTGCAAGATAGGGGGAGAGATGTGGGGTGCGCAAATAAAGAAAAAGCAGGATAGAGAGAGATAGAAGGGAGAGAGAAGAGAGGGAGGGTATCCAAAGCCTCCAGTAACACACACACACACACACACACACACACACATACACACACCCTCTCTCTCTCTATCCCCCCACCACTGGCCCAGGCTCCTGCTGCTGCAGCAGATAAGGAGTCCCCCGCTGAGATGTGAACTCAATAACTGAAAACACAGTTTGCACTTCTCACACAAGCTGTCAAATAGAGAGAAGCTTGAGCAAAAAGACGGAGCAGATCCATGGCAGCGGGACCCTGCTACAGCCTCGCCTCAAACCCCCAAACATTTTCTTCCTCCATCCCGCTAAAGGGTGCAGCTCACCTGTCTAAGTTGAGTTTGTGCGCCAGCATCCTCCAGTCATTTCCCCGAGTCTGAGGGGCGTCCAGGCTGCTGCACAGCTTCTGCCGGATGGACACAGGAATGCGGAAGGCATTGGGTCCCACCAGGGTGGTGATGTTGCTGGCTGGGTCCAGCAGCGAAGTGTCGATGCACTGGGAGTCCTGTAGGGGGCGAAAGAAAGGACTAGAGGGTCAGGGATGGCTGTGGTGAAAACAATGAGTTTCAATAGAACTCTATACACACATTGCTGAGTTTACAAGAGACCTTCGTTTTGACCTATACCTTTTAGCCAAATCATTATAAAGGTCTAGTCATGTTTAAGCTCTGAAAGCAATAAAGTGATTATTGAGCAGGGGTTATCAATTTCTGTTCATTCTACTTGACCAGAGCACAATTTAATGATTTCCCTGCTCACACACACCAACTAGACCTCATAATAAACTCTGCTGATCAGGCGCACTTAAACCAGGGAACCACCAGACTGTGCTGCAGCAAGGCCCTCCAGGACCAGAGCTGATCTCCCCTAATACCCTACTATATATATATATATATATGTGTGTGTGTGTGTGTGTGTGAGTGGGCGCGTGTATAGAATTTATTTACTTCTGATCTTTTCCCTGCTGAAAAGAAACAGTGACGAATATTCTGAGGCATCTAATCCTGCTCACAGAGGAGAGAGTCCCAACCTCAGTTAAACAACCCAGGTTGTTCCACTGGCTAGTTCCTGTAGAGTTTGAAGTAAAGTAGAAATAACGACGAGTGAAAACATTCAAGAAATCAATCATCCCGGGTTTTGGCAGTTGTTGCTTCCTTTGAAACACCTTGGGGCAGCGGTGGTCTAGTGGTTAGGGAGTTGCCCTGGATCGGAAGATTGTGGGTTTGATTCCCTCACCAGTAGGTTGCCCTGAGGTACCCTTGAGCAAGGCTCCCCGGGCGCTTTCAATAGCTGCGCCCTGCTGCACATGTGTGTATGGGTGAAACGCAGAGGTTGAATTTCGTTGTGTTGTGCTGTGCTGCGTTTCACAATGACAAAGGTTGTCCCTTTCACTTTCATCAGTAATTCCTTAGCAATAGAATTCCTTCTGATTAGTTTGGAAACACTTCCCTGGAAAGAGTTTCTGTAGATTTCAGAACTCATCCTGCTATTACTGTGAGTTACTTCTTCAGTAAAGATGACTGAGCCTGTTCCAAAAGCAGCCCGAACCCAAGCCCAAGCCATGCTTCACAGATGAGTTTGTATGTTTTGGATTATTTGCAAACCCCTACTTTTATCAGAGTTTGGCATTTGCTTCACTTTGGAAGATATGTATCTTTGTCTCATCCATAAAAAAAATAGTTCCAGAAACTTTGAGGCTCATTTTTTTGGTTTTCCGAGTCTTACTGCTGATGAGTGGTTTGCATCCAATGGCATGGCCTCTGTATCTCTGCTCAAAGTCTTCTTCAAACAGTGGACTGAAATACCTCCATGCCTGCCCTCTGGAGGTTGTTCATGATGTCACTGACTGCTTTGGGTTATTCTCTACAGCTCATTACACCAGCTGTTTCCTTTTTTTTTGATTTACAAAAAGTTGTACGGGCTGTATTTATTAACTCTTTTCCTCCCTTTCTCTCAGCTCCTCAATGGCCTGCTTTCCTCCCATGGACAGATCTACAATCTGCATGTTTTTTTTCCGTTTACAACAACAAGTGCCATTTTCACAGGTGAGATCCGAAGCTTGATGTTTGAGTAGATCTCAAGAGCTATTTATAGTTTAAACAATCAGTCTAACAGGGTACGTCTGTGTGACGACAAATGCCTGTCTGTAACAGTTATGGCGGCAAATGCTGTCAAAGCACCTGTAAATTGAAATGTTGACCATAAGGCTGCGGTGAAGACAGCACTGGGAAAATCAGGAGTGGTGAGTGTGATGTAGAGGAAGACAAATACCGAAAAGAAGGGGAATAAGGAGAGTTTGGTAATTGGCTCAAGACGCTGAACATATATATAGATATATATCTCTTTAATGCAAACCTGAGATTGAGACTGAGCACCTCGACCTCCCAGTGAACCAGAACTCAACACGAAATACCAAAATTACCAGCTGTCAGCTCATGAGTTTCACACACAGATGCAGCAGCACTGCTTAGTGCTGTGGCTTTATAGTGCTGTTGCTGATTGCTGTCAGCTGTGGCTCTGTACCTCCCCCTCATGCCTGGAGGGGGAATTGTGCTGCCCTCTTCTGGCTGATGCTGGTACCTTACCCCTGTCAGCCTCTCATTATTTACTTTTACTCAGTTGAAAAACTGGGTGGTTATACACACAAGATGCTATGTTTCATGTAATTTAACATATCTAAATATAAATACCAACAAACAAAAGCTGAACAACTTCAAATGATTTCAAACCCAAATGTTTTCACAGTATAGCAAATCAAACAAAAGAACTGGCCTCGCTGTTCCAATACTGTCAGGATCTTTGTTTAACCAAGAGTAACCTCTGTTTCCAACGAGGCACACTGAATAGTTAGGCAGAGCTGTCTTTTGATAGAGGGCTGAATAAAAAACTTGAACAGTCTGTGCATGGTCCACTGGGAGCTGAGGAGGGAAAGTAAACACTGCTCTGAAATCTGCAAGTTCCCAGCAAACAGGGCTTCATGACAATTAGCTGAGCGCCCAGTGGCTCATTTTGGGTACTCCAGGGAGCACGTCTTGATAGCAAAGAGACAAAGAGATGAGAGAAAGAGTGAGACAAGGGAGCGGGAGAATGTGAGAAAACGAGAAAGAAAGCAGACGGCCTGCCGTCACGGGCAGTCAGAAGACAAGAGAAGGTCAGTGGCGAGAGCCAGAAAAAACATGAAATTCACTTCATATCAAGGCCCACAAAGGAGTCCCTGCTCCCTCATCATTGTGACACTCTATTTTCTTAGTCAGCTTCTCTTTGTGAGCAGATGTCAGCGGGGGACTGGAGGCTGATTAGCCCTCCCCTGTGTTCTGTTCTGATAAAAAGCGACTCCGAATTTGGGTTCCCTTAAAGCGCACAGTCTCTTCAGAGGCAGTAAAACACTACTGTTTAACCCCTGACTCCACTCAGCAGAAGAGGAGATGCACTCAATACACCAAGCAGAGATAGTTAAGACAACGAGCAGCTGATGGGATGTAAGCCTACCATTCAAATGATAATGACTTTTTCAAACTTTTTAAAAACTGCTGTAATGCAATGTAACCATGCCATTAATTGTACTATACTTTCTACCTTTAAAATGATCACGATCACTTTTATTTTTTTAATAAAAAACATTAAGTATATATAATATCGGCAAGAGACTGTTAGCGCCTGGAAATCGAACAATGAATCTTCTCTGTGAGGTGAGCACTAACCACTGCACCACCAAGCTGCCCATCGTAATATACAATGCCAAAAAAAAACAGCTTTTTAAACAGCTTTAAAAGCAATACCTTCAACAGACAACTCTGGACATCGCTTGGGAGAACTAAGCATAAATAAGAGACAAGAAAACTAACAAAGGAGGAAAGCTGTTCTTTTCAGGATGAAACAGAATTGTCCTTGAGGCCTTCAGCCCAGCACTGTTTGGTAGGTTCTTTAAGAAAAACACTCAGCTGGATAATCACACATGATGATGATCATTCCATGCACATGCACACACCGGTGTGTTGGCCTTATTCCTATAGTGTGAAAGAGCGTGTTGTGGCGAAACACGTATATCACTACGCTCTAACCTCAGACAGGGTGGTGTTGAGCTGGAAAATCTGACCCTCCCCCTCCACCTGGCGCACGCACAGCTTGCAGGCCAGCTCCACTGTGCTGCCATTGAAGCGCTCCAGGGTGAAGGTGCAGTGCAGGTTCCTCTGAGAGCCACTCCACACGTGCTGGAAAGGCAGCTCCTACACAGAGAAATACAGAGAGGAAACAGAGTCCTGTTTTCATACAGCACATATACCGGAAAGACAGAGGACGACAAACAGCAAAAGGAGATATGCCAACTTTAAAAAAGTTTCATCTTTCAATCCTTTTTGACCTGCCTGTCAGGAGCTATTTTTTTAAGAAATGTTTCCGTGGCCTTGAGCTGTCACTAGAGTGACAAAATACACTTGCAGCGGGAGTAAAACAACTGTTTGCTAAAGTTGGGCAGCAGTACCTGATACTTGGCCAGCAGTTTGCTCTTCCACAGGGTGTGGGGTACATCGTGTAGGGACAACCGCAAGTTGTGGGTGCTGTCCTTGAAGTTCAGGGTCTTTGGTTCATCCAGGAGCTTCCCTCCCATCTGTTTCTCCATCTGCAGCACCTCCTACAGGCCACAAACATGCCAGAGGAGTCACTGGAATTGCCATCGAAAGCCATCACGGACCAAACACATGCATATACTTATGGTTTCTAACATTAGCCAGATGACACACTTTACTGAATGACTTCTTGGTGATGTTCTGCTTCACTTTCCATTGTGCAACGTAATTGTATTTATAGTATTGGCCTCAACTGCTGCCCTCTTTTACTATGTACAGTAGCGTGCAGTTTTATTCAACCCCTTTATTTTTACATTCAGTGTAGATCATCGGCATGCTCGAGATGGAGCAGAAGAATGGGCTGAAAAGGACGTGAATGAGATGCGCTGCCATACTCATGTTTCAGAGGGCAGATTCTCTGTGTCTCAGAACAGTTGGCTGATGGATATTCTATTCAAATGAATGCGCTCTTTCTTCCTCTGTGCAGCATGGAAACTGAATGTGTGCCTGCTACCTCCTACTATTCATCTGCTGCTCTCTCCCACACGGCCTGCGGGTGGACCACACACACGCCGCCACCACACATGCACGCGCGCACACACACACACACATATACACACACAAGCCAATGCATGCACACAAATACATGCCTACCTGAACACATTTACATGTGCAAAAATGACCAGCACCTATCAATATGTAAAGACGTGAACGAACAAACATATAGAATGGTACTCTACACTGCCTATGCCAAATCAGATCTCAGTGCACAGGGCCAAAAAACATTCTGAAGAAACACAGGGTGATATGGGGAAAATGAAAATGCACAAATAAACAGCAGTAATTGATACATGATGTGCAACATGCAGATTTTTGTAGATAATGGTTGCATAAACTGATAAAAGTTGTGTACTGGTTGTTTGTTTAAAAACCAGAATGATAAGACATTGTCACAATAAGGTCTTGTATTGCCTACCCCTCCAAAATAAAATACAAATCTGACTCACTTTCAGGGCATCCTGGGTGTCGTCCAGGCAGTATACACGGATGTTGTACTCCAGGGCAGTGCAGGTTACAGGGCCGAACACGGCCAGTTTAAGTCTTTTCGTGGTGGCAGCGCTCACCGACTGACCAACCAGGCAATATGTGCCCAGCGTCTCAGTCAAAATGTGACAGGCCTCCTCGTCCATCTGAATATAACAGGGAGTGGTGAAGTTCTCCTCTCCCACCACCACCACATCCTGCAAACACACACAGGCACGGAAATCACACATCAGAGAGACGTTGTCTTAAAGTTGTCAGTAAAGTTAAGTCACCCTTCCCAGTTATGTTGAGAAAGTAAAAATTGTCCCTCTGAAACATGATGCTTCAATTAACATGCAAAAGCAGCAGACAAGCAGATGGTGACTACAGTAAAAAAGTCGATAACTTTCTCAGTAAACTATGCACTAGTGTCCAGCATACAGCAAGAACTGATAAATAAAACAAAGAAACAACTACAGGCATCAACAGCAAAAAATCTCTATGTATTATTTACTGAAAAACTACATCAAGCAGCAGTTAACACTGTGAGTGTTACTGTTACTGAATTATTTAGTAGATTCAGGATAATAGGGGGAAGAGGCACAACCCATTTTAACACATTTCGTTTTTGTTAAATATAAATTAAATAAAAATGTTTCTTTCTGGGGAGCTTAATACTGCATTATAACCTACCCGCCGTATGGAGGTCGCATTAAGCACGAGTAGCTCTTTCTGCAGGTTATTTACTGGTGTCGAAATAGGGCAAGATTACAGGCACCAAGAGGGTGATAAAAAAAATATAGCTTTGACTTCTGTGACTAGTAATAAAAAAGCCATGATGGAAACTTTTGTGTTACAAAAACATTCTCCAGGGTGAATCTTGTGACCAACTTCTTGAGAATCTGGAGAACTGTTCACAAAAGGTAAAAAAAAATGACAACAATACATACAAGGAGCTGACCAAAAGGTTCTCCAGGAACCTCTTTAACCAAATTTTATCCCACATGAACATGTTCCCTGTTTCTCCCTGTGCCTACAGTTTAAAGTGTTAACACATCTGAATGCCTTTAATTTAAATGACTGCGAAGAGCTGGAGACTGCATGTCCATGATGTAATAGCATGCAGACCCCCCACATCTGACCCGTGTAATAGCGCCCATGTCGGGCTCCCTCCTCTGCTTTCATTATGGCCAACCGAGGCGACAGAGCTAAAGCTGCAGCTCTTTTTCCTCTATTAGTTCTAATCCCAACCCATCCATGGGCTCCGCACTGTCATTAATTTCATCCCATTATGAGAGAGAGAAAAGGAATTAAAATACTTTATTGTCAGCTTGGCCATTAAACAGCAGTATTATGACTGGTCATTAGCCTCTGTAAGGGGTCCTTAGGGAGCGGAGGATTGGAGAGCGTTAGTGAGATAATGAGAAAACAGCGCGGGAAAGTAGGCTAATGCCTTCCAGAACTGATTTATTTACAGAAACCCTCAGTCAATCTATCATAGCGTTACATGCCAAGCCTTCAGAAAATAACTTTTGAGCAGAGCGAGCTCAGAAAAACAACAGTTGAAAGCTGTTTCGTCTTCCTCACCATGGCTGTGTTTTCTAATGGGCTTCATGTTTTGCTGGAAAATAGACTACACAAAAAACTACAAAATGTATGGACAAAAAAAAAAAAAAAAAGAAAAGAAAAATTTTCACATATCAGACACCCACATCAAAACACATCAAAATGGTCAGGTCGTCGCTCAGCATCCATGGAGAGACTCCTATATTTACAGCCCAGAGAAACATCTTTCAAAATGACTCATGTGCCTTCACAAGGGATATGTATTTTGACAGAGCACTTCATTTGCGAGAAGGGAAACTGAGAAAGCAATATTTACTAGCCACATGTGTTCTGCCTTGAAAAGCAGTGAAGAAAAAAAACAAAAAACAAAAAAAACTCATCTGCGGACGCCATCTAAACTTGCCACCCGTCACCCACGGATATTACTCGCTGCATGCCTGACAGCCACGAGATGTCATCAATAGCTGTTTCTTTGTTTAAACGGCTGATACACACATTTGGTTTTATTGGCCGCGCCGTTGGAATTCATCAAAGTCACGCTGCTGTGATGAGATGTATATTTTCTCATTCAGTGTTCATGTTTTTTTCCCCCCCAAAAAATTCCATTCCCACCCTCTTCATTCTGGAAAAGGGGTTCTCGTGAGCTGTTTTGCAGAATCAAGCATGTTTGGGAACGTATGCAGGATTTATAGTTGTGCAGGGGCCTACGAGGAGAGAAATGGACTTGGTGAAGTGAGTAATCTGCTGCTCGCTGGAGCGATCGAGACTGCAGTCCCCACAGACTTACCCTCTCAACAACCTCACTCTCTCTCCCTCTCTCTGGAGACAGTCTGAGCTCTGCCCTTAATCACTCTATCTTCAATGTCTCCTCTATTCTTCCCTTCTCTTCTCCTGCGCCCTTGATTTTGCACCTTTCTTTCAGGTCTCCTCTTGTGCTTCATTGTCCTCGGTCCCCAGTGTCACTAGCACTGAGAATTTCTAACCATCGTTCTTTGGCATCTCATAAACTGCTTCAATGAATCAAAGAACACAATATGCCATTTCTTATATCCTTAAAAATCCTCTTCCTCAGGGCACATAAATATTGTAGTCCTATACAAAACGCTGAAGAATGAACCGCAAAGCGTTGGAAACATGCACTGAAATTTCAAGAAATAATTTAAAACTGTGGTGGAAAAAGGGATCCCAGCTCCTTCCTCCCCAGCAACAAGGCCTCAGAAACAATACTTGCATTTTTCCACTGGAAAAAAAGGAAAAGTAGCTGCTAACACTCATTTTTCTCTCAGCATTTAAATGCATGTTGTCAGAAGAACACAGCACCATGTCTTTGTGGGTCCTGAGGCCAGTTCTTCAACAGTATCTTTATGAATCGCTTAAGGCAAGCCAAGAGTGCTTTATGTTTGAGAAGATGAGACAAGGTCACAGGCTGTTGCTAAGCAGCTCAAAAGCTGTGAGGATCTGTGGGGAGATGAATGGTCACACTGATGCCAGAGCAGTGACTTTGACAGCTGCTTGGAGCAATCTGAAAGGAATCGTCCTTATTTGCTTCAGTTTGCTTCAGAGTCAGATGGAGGAAAATAAAGAAAAATTATAAAGGCTAGAAAAAAAAAATCATCAATCACCACTTTTCTGGTCAGTTTTTTTTTTTAAATGATGTGCTTGAATGTTATATTCACCATTCAATCAATGCAATATGTATACACTATGATTATCATTTGGCATTTACACAGCATGAGCCAAAAGCAAGTGTAATTGGTGGTATAATGACAGTGAGTGTGTGAGAGAGAGAGAGAGAGAGAGAGAGAGAGAGAGAGTGCATACAGAAGGAAGCTGTGAGAGTGTGAAGCTTTTGCGTAGGCTGCCGCTTTCTCACATGGGTCTCATGCATGGCTAATTAGAGCACTGGTATTGTGTATGCTTGCGATAACAATAAAGGGCAGTGGCTGGGTGTGAGCGGGGGCTTTGTTCGCAGCTACACCCCAGCCCGCATCCAAGATAACCAACTTCTCCTTGTTGGCCTGCGTTAATGACAAGGCCGGCGGGTGGCCAACGCTATCACCGGCTCACGCGTGTGCTCAGCCTGCACAAAAAAAAGCAAAAAGTCCCATCTCGTCCTCTCTGAAGCCTGGAGAGTGAGGCGCAGGGGAGGCGCAGGCACCGTCTGCCTGATAACAGACTGTTCTCCATCACCATCTAATTAACTCTGGGTTCTGTTTACCAGAGCTCGCGCAGCGTGGCGCGAGCATGGCTTCGACTCTCTCTCTCTCCGCTTGATCTCTTCCTCTCTGCTCTCTTCTGCTGGTTGCTTTTTGCACTGTTTTGCTGAAGCAGCTGTTGTGTGTCCGCCACTGGGATGCAGGTCCGGGATCCTGCAGGATGCTCGCGCTGAAGTGCGTGTGCACCAGCTTCACGCACAGATCACAGTGCAAATCCCTTGCGGACCTTTCATTGCAAATATTTCACCCCACATTTGTGTGATTCTTCCTCATTAACTGCATGCTGTTACTGAGTTCAGAGATCAGCAAATTACATTCCCTGAGCCCCTCCCACTCACCTCCCACTGGCCCTGCTGTGATTGGCTCTTAAGCTGAATGAGCCAGTCTTCGCTGTCGGCCTCTGCACAGTGGTGCATGGTGATGATGACCGGACGGGTCAGCAGGGCTCCCGGAGGACCACAGCTGACCACAGGGCTCAGAACAGTCTGGGTGTCATCCACTGAAGGCCTGTGGTCGCACACAAAAGAGGCACATCAACATATATCAGCCTCTGATAAAATCAGCAGGCCAGTCTAAATAATTCACAGTCTCTCTTTGGGTGATGATGTTTCACGAAATGGACATAAAAAACACCGAGACAATAAAGCAAACTTCCAGCAGCCATTAGGGCTTAAACAGCATATTAGTGTCTTACATAGATTTTATCAGCCCTAAAAAATATCCCTGACAGAACTGGTGTTTATAAGTAGGTGTCCTATTTTCACTGAAATGATGCTAATCTAGAGAAGTGGGATTTCATGAACATACAGTACTGTGCAAATGTTTTAGGCAGGTGTGGAAAAATGCTGTAAACAAAGAATGCTTTCAGAAATGGAAGTGTTTATCATTTATTTTCATCAATCAGCAAAATGCAGTGAATGAACAAAAGAGAATCTAAATCAAATCAATATTTGGTGTGACCACCCTTTGCCTTCAAAACAGCATCAGTTCTTCTAGGTACACTTGCACACAGTTTTTGAAGGAACTCGGCTGGTCGGTCGTTCCAAACATGACTGTGTTTCTCCTCCGTGTGACATTGATGATCATCAGCACCTGTTTGGTAAAACTGGTTGATCAGACACCGACTATAATCCTACAGAATCCCTGACTTTGTGCAAGTGTACCTAGAAGAACTGATGCTGGTTTGAAGGCAAAAGGTAGTAACACCAAATATTGATTTGATTTAGATTTTTCTTTTGTTCGCTCACTTTGCATTTTGTAAATTGCTAAAAATAAACAATCATTATTTATATTTCTGAAAGCGTTCTTTATTTACAGCATTTTTCACACCTGCCTAAAACTTTTGCACAGGACTGTACATGAATCAGTTTCGTGCATAAAGTAGCAGACACTTCTTCACCTCAATTACAATACAGAGTGACCTGGTAACGTACAGTCAGAAACAGGGTCGGAAATTGGAATAGCTAAATATCAACTAATTTGCTGAGTTTCACCATATAAAAGATTCTATGCTTTATTATTGTCCTATGTTCATATTTTTCAGTAAATAAACAGTAACTGTACATTGAAATGTGCAGATGTGCAGAGGATGTGTATTTATTTTCACTTTTTAAAAAAATCAGCTGAACAAGTTAACTGAATGACGGGCTGGAACGTACTGGACTGTGCATTGCATCCAAATCTAACCTTTAGCATGAGGATAAAAAGTATTAACACAGGCCTCGTGACGAAAACGACGATATCGTTAGTTAAAGCCGAGGAAACTGCCAAGAACACAGGGATGCTCACTAAAGCCCTCCATGAACATGTGATGGGTGTTTGAGCATATAAAGTTCTACTAATTGGAATGTATTTCTCCTTAACATCAGCAGCAGAAGTGGAGGAAGTCTGGCTCCACAGTCTAGGCAGCAAGTTTATCAAATTAATGAGTGTTATTGGCTTGGAAGAAAAAAAACGAGATGTATTTTTGCACAACTGGAAGGAAACTGCACAGGAGGCTCTTGGACCCCAACTCTCATTATGTTGTTTGTTAGGGCCAAGCTGGAGGAGGCGGTGGAAAATGTGAGGAGCATGGCATGGGGCGAGACTTGAGGGGCGGACAGATGATTTTCTCTCTGATCGTGGTGTGTCTGGCTGTGTGTGCTGTGATGATGAATGTCGGACTCGGCGGGAGTGCTTGTGTGTATATGATTGGAGAGAGACGTTACCTCATGGTCTCCTTCCTGTGCACCGTCACGTACATCTCATACACCCGTCCCTGAGGGATAGCACCCGCTGGCACCAACAAGCTCACGCCTGTGGGAAGAGACACAGACACACACACATGCACGTGTGCACACACACACACACACACACACACACACACAAGGCAACTGTCAGTAATCTGTGACCTCTGCCACACTCTGCCCTCTGCCAGGCCCTCTGTCTGCCAGTGCTCACCAAGGCGCCAGGCAAAGTGCAAAGAGCAGAGCCCCGTCACACACACACACACACACACACATGCACACACACACGCACACACACGCACACACACACACACACACACACACACACCCCAGCCCATGCCACATGCACCAGAGCCTGTTAGGAAATTCCCTGTCTGGCTGTGGATGTGACACCATGAAGGGGGTTGATTCTCTCCAGCAGGGGGCTGCTGCTGGCTGCTTTAGCCCAACAGCTACTGCATTGATTTTTTATGTCCTTCATGTGAACCCTTCAGAATCAAGACCATGATCCTCACTGAAGCATGCCCAAATTGCAGAATCTAACCACACTCAGTGGTTAAAACTCTCTTAACATCTAGGGATATGTAATATTGACAAAATAGCAAATTGCAATAACATAATTGCGTAGTTTTATGGATCTCATTAAAAAGTTGAAAAAAATCGACATTTTCAATTGACGTTTTCATTTCAAATGGATGATTTTAAAGCAGAAAAGGAAATGTTTTATTATAATTACAAATTTATGAAAAGCTACTTTTGCCCTTGATTTTTTTAATCATAATTATATATATATATATATATAGGATTCTCACAGCGTTAAAAAATGAAACTTCTGCAGTTATATTACTGAAAAGGTCAGTAATGTGGTAATTAAGAATTTATATCTATTATATAATCTATAATCTATTAGAAGATAAATGATAGAATCTATTAGATGGTTTGTCTCAATCTATGATGACTATAATGATGAAGGGGGGTGAAGGGAGCTCACAAATTTTGCTGAGACTAAAGTCTACGATTGTAAATCACAAAGTGCCCCTGTATGACCAGTGGAAACATGTACATTTACATACAGAAAGGCTGTAAATCCTTCGTAAATGACTTGTGGCACTGAAATGTGGTGGAACTGGAGTTGAAATGATTTATATCATGCGTTTCCACAGATTCAATAACTCATGTTTGCCATGCACATGCGCATATACGATCCATCCCACTGTCTCATATTCTTCATTAGCCATGCCAAAGCTGTAAGAAACTCTGTATACTGGAACTGGCTTTTCACTTCACTCCAGGCAGTGAGTTCCTCTGCTGCTAAAATATTCATCTGATAAAATGTACAAAGATGCTTTGTGTAAATGAAAGAGGATGGCCTTGGGGAAGATTCAGGCTTTGCACATGGCATGTTTCTGATTTTATGGACCAACAAATGTCTCCTGGCACATGCACTTCATGTGACATAAGCAGTCCACCCATCCAACCACTGGAAAAAAAGTGCCTTGTAAGGGTTCTTTATTGTCCACCCCATCTTCTACTATGACCCTTTGGGGAATAGCTGCTGTATGTGGGCCTTAGCCACATTACACACTTCACACGCTGGCTAAGAGGGCCGTTCCAATCCTGTTTCATAATGAATTAATGGGCAATAGTCCCGCCGGTTCCGGAGGGGACGGTCGACTGACGTGAGAATGATTACCCTTTCAGGCTCCAATCTACGGAGTGGCCTAATCCCTTTATATCGTATATGCTACGCTAAGTCACTTTGAGCTCTCCTCACGAATAGATTTACAAGCCGGCCGTGTCACCGAACGGAAGCTGCCGTGTGTAGCTCCGACTCTCGGGAGAGCTGTAAAAATCACTGGGTCTATGATGGGAAGATTCAGTGTGTCTGCACTGTTGCCAGGGCCAGCGCCAAGATCTATTGACCTAGTGAGAGTGGAGGACGCAGCCATCCACTGAGCTGAGCCTAGCTGCCTCAGAAGCACCCGATAAAATCAGGAGGCCGTACGCGTGTCCAGCAAGGTCCAATACACAAGGCATGAGGCTTTGAGTTACACTCCTTTACATAGCAGATACAGGAAGGGGAAGAAGCAAGTCAGATGAACTGGGACTTTTGCGTAATAGTGCCCAATAGAGAACTGACTGATAGTTGCCATTTTTTTTTTTTTTTGTCTTCTTGCTTTTAAGGTAAAATGACTTCATGTCATAAATAATAAAGTGAGTAAGCCAGTTTGCAACAGATCTCAAACTAATCCTCAGGTCCCCAAGAAATTCAACATTTCTGCTCAAACCCAAGAACGGTCGAGCAAAAATCTGGCCTGCGTGAAAAGAGGGATCCTGAGATCTGGTTTAGTAATCACTCCTCTAAAGAAGTCATAATCATTCAGAGGAATTCAGGATTGGTACAGCAATATTTCATTACCAACCTAAAGCAAGGTTGGATGGCTTCTCAGCTTGTGGATGTCTAACTCTCACATGGGGCAAACCTCCACCATCTCTCTCAGGTTTGACTGGCATAAGCTCTGATAAACAGCACCCCAGGCTTAGCATGCGTGCTCAGCTTTCACAGACAGAAGCTCACTTTTCTTCCCACATGCCTGTACTTGCACAAGAGAAAGGGTCTGAGGCCCTGTATTGATCAGTTTTCTTTGAAAAATGCACACAATATAAGAGTGGGTGGTGGAGGGATGTCAGGGTGGCAGCAATCTGAGGGCTCTATGTAGACTCTGGCAGTGTTTAATTTAACTGCTGAAAGCTGCCTGTAATCTGTGTTTATAGGCCAAGCTATAATTCTGACACCACCGCTCCCTCAGCGACACCAGCCATGGCCTGCTCTTCATTAAGCTATCCAGCTTCAAAAAGAAGCTGGCAACACCCAGCCTATGTGGCTGCAGCATTGCCAAACCCCAAATACATGTGCTGACACCTGCATAAACGGAGTTTTTCTGGATTGCTTCAAGGTGTGCCCTAAAGGCAGTGCAAAACTCACCACGGATGTTTTATGCACCCAACTTTTTCCGGTCTGAGGTGATTTATATGTTCATTGATGATGAAGCTGCGTAGGATAAACTTCATGTGTTCTAATTAAAGCGATATCAATCAAATCTCTGCCATTCGTTTACTCCATGTTGAGTCCAACATGAGCAAAGTGCTGTTTTTTTTTCCGCAGCACGTTACTGCGTGTGTGCTCGCTCCACACACGGATTTTACGTGCAGATAGTTTAAATGTGTTTTGATAAAAAGCTGGTAACTAAACCACAGTAAAAACACTTGGTACTGGAGGTGTTACAAGTGGCTGATGGGCTGTTTTCACTTCCAACTTTAAAATGAAACAGTTCCACAGCTCAGACTTCAAGCCTCAGGTTGCGGATATTTTTTTTACATCATCATTATCACAGAGTGAAATGGCCTTAGCCAAGGATCAGTAGTGGTTCATAGCACACACTGATGCATTAACATATTCCCTGATTGGCTCAGATATTTAATCTACCTGAATTGGGGACGATGAGATGACCTCCAAGGGAGTTGAACGAGCCGAATGCGGTGCACGAAGGGTCTCGGCTCCGTACCAGGCTCTGGGTACGGCGGCCCATGGTGTCACTGTCAATCAGTGAATGTGGGAGCTTGGGAGAAAGTTTGGAGGAGAAGTCTGAAAGGTCCTCCTGCGGCGTGACCAGGCCTGAGGAGTTGTACACTTTGATTTTGAGGTTGGGCAGTGGATCCAGCAGCGGCGAGTTGGTCATGGGGATTTTGTCAGCCACATCATGGAGGGCATAGACAGGGCCACGATACATGGCTGCAGCTGAGGTCAGGTCAGGAGGTGCAGCCAGGAGATCAGCTAAAGGAGAGAGACAAGAGAGAGAATGAAGAGAGTGGAGAAGAAATGAGAAAGGAACATTAAAAGTTCAACGTAAGAAGCTGCAGTTACTAATGGATATCAATAACAAATAAAAAAAGAAAATTCTTTAGTCTATAACTTTTGTTGGTGTGAATTGCAATGACAATAAAGACTCTATGTATCTATAATTACAGAAACATGTTGATTTTTGCAGAATGATTTCTCACTTCATAGCTCTTTTAAACAAAAAGAAGAGAACATGTAGACTAAACTTTTAATCGATACTGTTTGTATCTGTATGCACTGAAGGATTCAGTCCTATGCAAAAGTTTCATTGGTTTTCTAAGTGAAAATAAGTTAACATCTGAGCTTTAGAGATCCTTTCCGTCAAGAGTTGGAATGTTCTTCCAGTGTCTGCGTGGGATTTTGCCGGGAGCTCCAGTTTCCTCCCACAGTAAAAGGCATGTCAAGAGGACTGGAGATGCTAAATCGCCCCTAGGTGTGAGTGCGTTTGTCCGTGTGTCTGCCCAGTGATGGACTGGCATCCTGTCCAGGATTTTCTCCACCTTTCCTCCACCTTTATGAGCGCTGGGACAGGCTCCAGCAGACCTCCGGAAGTGTGTTCTCTGCAGGGCATGTGTGGTATTTTCACTAAAACAATTAAACATTTTATTTGACAAGGGGTGCACAATTCGTTTCACGCAGGTGTATTTAATTCTGAACGAAAATGTAATGTTTATAGACACGTTTTGTCATTATTTGGCCTTTAAATGAACAGAAAGGGCCTGACCTGTCTGACTCGGCTTTAACCTGTTGATAAATGTATGCAAAAGTAAATGTAATTAATTACAATGTAACCATGTCACGTAGCTACATTTAAATAGCAAAGCAAAGCGGCATTTCAAACTTGACTCCAGAGCATTATCTCTCTTCTAAGCAAAAGGTCCGAACACTGGCTTGATTAAGTAGGTCTTTCCTCCAGTTTGTGGAATAACTGGGTGAAAAGTTGTCTCTTTCTCTTCTTCCTTTCTCTGAAGCAGTTGAAGCACCTGGGAGGGTCAGTTACGGATCAGTCTGGTGCTCGGGTGCCCTGCTCCGGGCAGCAGATGGCTTCCTTATTAATGAGCTAATCCCTTCGCAGGTACACAGATGAATATGCACAGGCGTGCTGAGTGGGCGTGGCAGCCCCGCTGAGCACTCTTCGTCCGCCCACCCTCCTCCTCTGAGAGCAACTCAGCGGCAGCCCCACTAACCCTGCGGTCTCCTCAAGTGAGATAAATGTAGCTGAATCCCAGCACAGGAGTTACTGTGCAAGTGTTGCACTCTCATCCTCCACTCCAGAGCAGGGAGAGCAATGGCAACCATGGTTACCCATTGGCCACTGTGTTAGTATTAAAGGTAGTGGAAGTGAAGAACAGGCTCAGATCATGATGGAAATAATGAATTACAGCTGCTTTATTACACCTGAGTACGTTTTCTTTGTGTGTAAAATAAATAAATAAATAAATAAATAAATAAATAAATATTTCATACATTCATTTTTGAACAACTTTAATCTCTTATTTTTGAATCATTCAGGACCTAATATTATCTAATAATATGAACCTTTACAATCTGATAAACTAGTATATATTATTATGTCATTCAATGCCTTGAAATTTGAGTGTATACTGAATTGATTACAACGGCAGTCCTTTGGAGGAAGCTGTGCTCATCACTGGAAATCACAGTTCCTTCTAAATGTTATGATCCAAGCCTCAGAACGACACTATATTCTTCAGCGCTCACACTTTGCAAAGTTTGCCAACTGTGATCCAGTGTGTCTGCGACTTTCCCACAAAGCTGCAAACTTTCACGGGGTAGAAAGTGTGCCAGTAAAATGCAGAAACCCTGGAGTTAACAGAGCCTGCCGACATGCCTCACTGTTTACTTCCCTTTTCCACAACACCTTTCAGTCAGTTCACAGTGGCTGATATCTAATTATCATTGAACGTGCCACACAGGCAGACCTAATTATGGCTTCATGATAACTTGCAGATTGCCTTCACATCAAAGTGACAAGCATTCTAATGGTGTCTTGGCAGAAACATCACCTAGCGCTCACGATTCCTCCACGCCCCCCATCCTTTCCTGCTCTCCCTTTTGTGCTTTCCCGTCGCTGTGGCAGAGGAAAAACGCTCGCTTTGAATTATGAATGCCTCTCCCTCGACTCCCCGCGCATTTGGGCGACGGTTCTGACACATATCAATTCTCAATCTGATGTTGTCACCTCCGTCACCCCTCCTACATTCATCAACGGTGAAATGACCTGCCAGTTCCTTTTTACATTATGGGGACAGTGAGGAAATAAAGAGATGTGTCAAAACGTTTTCGAGGGAAAAAGACTGCTCTGACAGTCGCTCACTCGCTCGCGACTGGAGATGGACGGTATTCAAACTTATTTCCAGGAGAAGGCGCACACTCACCTGTCCGTGCCGTCTTGATGCTGACCGGCTGGAAGCCGCCGTTAAGAGCGGAGGAATCGATGATGTCGGAGTCAAAGTCGCGGTGATTCTTGCGGTAAACGAAGAGGGCCACGATGACGGAGATGACTAAGCACATGATTACAGCGATGACAATGCCCACGTACAAAGCCACATCATCTGTGCTGGGGGCAGCTGTGGGGAAAGGAAAAGAAATGTAAAGCGAAACAAACACACACACACACACACACAAAAAAAATGGCTGAAGAAACAATCATAAAATAACGTGAACAGTCCCAAAGGCTTTGAAGTCAAGAACTGGGGATGCAGTGGATGAATCATCGCTGATTGATAGCACTTTCATTAAAGCTGTGTCAAATTAGCAAGGAGACGCTATCTGCGGTCCAATATCCTGTTCACAGATAGCCTGGTATATTAATAACTGCAGGACTTCATTACCTTCTACTGAGCGAACGAAGCGTTCCTGACTGCAATGTAGAGGAACTCATTTGAAACCAGAGAATGAGGTGTTGCTTGTACAGTATGCAGTGCAATTTCTCTTGAAAATGACAGCCTGCAAGCGTGTATTCTTTCAAAAAAATACCAGTCAGTATCCAGTACAGACATATCACCACTGCAAAACTAACTGTTCAATGTTCTTCTTCATCCAGTTGTAGCTGAACAGCCAAAACATGTTTGGTGTCCAAATGTTGTTTCTTCAGGTCAGCGCTGGAGCAGCAGTCTAAAGTATCCAGCAAACACTAGAATTCAGCAGCCACCTTGTTTTGTAAGAAACATCTCCAGAATACCGTAAACCTTCATTGATTTGGCACAGATTTGTGGAGGTGCTTTAGAGCACTCGTATGACTTTTTGGGGGCTGCAAAAATGACCAGATCTTAACCCCTGTAGGCACCCAGAACAGAAAACACTACGGCTGGCATTTTAATAGGCAGTTTAAAGGAGGAATGAAACTGGAAAAAACTAGAAAACTCATTTTAGATAAGCACTCCTACTCGTGAGGGGAAACCGACACTGTTTTCCAAACTGTCTACCCGCAGCAGTCAGAAACAAAGTGACGCTTTGTTCACTTTTAAATCACCCTGCAATTCATACTGGGTCTAAACCTAATTCACAAGTCTGCACAACCTCCATGGAGCGCTGGATACAGTTTAAGCAGGTGGAAGAACTTTTGGGGACATATTTATGGAAAGGATTTGTGTGATTTATGTTAGTCTTGCAGATCCAGCTCTCTGCTTCTTCTTTTGGCTGCTCCCATTTAGGGGTCACCACAGCAGGTCGTCTATTCCCATTTCTTACGGTCCTCTGCATCTTTCGCATTCAAACCCACCACCTGCATGTCCTCTCTCACATCCATAAACCTCCTCTTTGTCCTTCCTCTTCTCCTCGTTCCTGGCAGCTCCATCCTCAACATCCTCTTCCCAATATAATCCTCCTCTCTCCTCTGGACATGTCCAAACCAAGCTTGCCTGTCTAACTTTGAGTCCAAAGCGTCCAACCTTAACTGTCCCTCTAAAATAAACTCATTTCTAATCCTGTCCATTCTTGTCACACACAAAGCAAATCTCAGCATCTTTATCTCTGACGCCTCCGTCTCCGTCTCACTCTTGCTCCTACACGTCTGTCTCAGATCTCTCCAGCCACTCTTCTCCACCCATCCCAACCTGCTTGTACTTTCTTCTTCACCTCTCTTCCTCACACTCCCCGTTATTCTGAACGGTCGATCCTAACTATTTCAATTCCTCCAACTTTGTCTCCTCAACTCCCTGCATCCTAACCACTCCACTTTCCTCCCTTTCATTCACGCTCAGTTCTGAACTGAAAAAAAAAAAAAAAGCTGCAAAGTTTGGACTGCAAATTACTCTGGCTGTTCGATACGTCTGGGATAAGTGAAAAACTGTGCATATTTGTTCCTACCGAGTTCAATAAGTCCAGGACATAGCAAGTCAATAAGCTGAAAGCAAAACACACTGTACAATTCCTTTCATAGGGCATGTGCATTTAGTCGTATGCTTCTCGGAATATGTAAGAGCTGTGCTTCAAATAAGGAGAATGAATCAGGAGCCTGAAACATGGCATTGCTTCAAATTACAGCGGCCCTCTACAGAACACGCACCATTTCTTCATGACTCCCTGCCTGGCTTTGTTCCTTGACTTTACTGATAAAATCTAGAAATAGCCTCCAGTTACATTTCCTGCACTATTCGTAACGGGAAAAAAAAACTTTGGTGATTATATGGAATGGTGGGCCAGGGCTGCAGTGCATGTGACAAGCCATCATTAGGTGCAACACTTGGCGTTTGTCTCAGTTGAGATGGTGCTTTTGTACCCTCCTCCCTCCCCCCTTCCTTGATAATTGTGATGAATGCGATTCACCATCAAATGCTTGACAAGTAAGGGAAATTACTCCACTTTAAAGGTGTTCGAATAGCATGGGGTGACAGGCACAACTCTTTCCCTCACAACACGGCACAGCGCCACTGCCTACATGAAAACCTGGTAAGGGCTATTGATTCTTCCATCAGCCCTAAATGGAACATAATCAACCCTTGCCTGGCACAGGAGCCGAATGGATCCCTGTGCCTAATTCTCTCATTTGCAGTCGCTCCGGACTCTGAAGTGGAAGGCCTTGCGTTGAATTGTGGAAGTGCATAAATTAGTGGCACACAAAAGAGCACACTTAAGCGCCGATAACTCTGCTGCATTTAGTGCTGCTGTTTCGAAGTCAGTGCTGGACTGTGCGCCTGTAATTCTTTGCTCGACCAGCAGGTGGCAACATCAGCCTCGAGTACTGAATCCATTGGAAAGCACCAATATTACACATCTTCATCATGTAACAAGACTACATCAGAAATGTTCAATGTCCTGTGAACCTTGCTTCTGGCCGCTGTTCATTTACGTATGATGTAACAAGCGCTGCAGGTCGGGTAAAAATAGCATCTCTCATCCGCTCGCGTACTGGTGGCCTTGTTTTACCTCTGAAAGCCACCTGCATTGTTTTAGCCTTTTTAATTAAAGGCATGTGTCTTTCCCTTCCTTGACTAAAAAGGTGGAGGACGTGTGTGGGAAGGGCATATGGGTGTACACTGTGCAAATGTGTGCACACACATACACAGGATTTCGTCATGGATGAGGTGTATTGTAGTGACGCTTAAGGCAAGGGGGATTTTTAAAGGTAGTACCAATCAATGTCAAAACTGGCTCTGCACCGGCTCTTGCCGACTTTAATCACTGTGACATTACAAATTAATCTCCTTAATGGGAGCCCTGCCCTCCAAACCCAACAGCTCTGACCTCTACGCTCGGCTCCTCTCTCACCGTTCACGGCTACTGCTGATACACTGGACCTTGCATAGGTTTGGTCCGAGTACTGGGGGAGCAGAGTGGGAGATCAAACTGGGGCAAATGCCAAAGGGGGATCTTGGCGATTGTTCTCGTTTAAATCTTAATTAGGGCCTTCATGTAGATATTGACCACTGGAAACCCATGGATACGGCTTCTCACCGTGCCTGACCTGTTAGCTTCAAGACTCTATCTTTATATCTCCCCTTTTATTCCTGATGCTCATTCACATTTCAATCAGGCCTTAACAGCCTGTAATAAAAGAGTAAACTATTATTCGTAACTGGATTCGATTAATATGAAGATCGTTGTCCATTTATTCATTGAATTTTGCCCATATTGTACAATGAAACAGTAATGTAAAGCAAATAATAAATAGCAATACAAACATTTGTAGATGATTCCATATCGCCCAAAGAAGGTCTATAGCAATAGCCCTGTTCCTAGATATCTACCTTCCTGCAGAATTCACACAGATCATATCTAACACTCTAAATCAAGCTGATTAAGTGGACTGTTGGGCTGAATGAGTTGCTTTTAATCTTCAGCCTCTTTAGAAGAGTAAATAAACATAAGCAGGGTTGGTGACCAAGTTCTGTTAAGATTCCCAGAAAGCCATGGCAGCTCAGATGCCTTCACAAAAACGCACAATAAACTAAAAGTACAAGCTTGTGTTTTCAACAAAGTTGCTTGTTGTTTGCAGAAAACTTAAAATGAAATAAAGGATCGAAAATATATATATTCGCAACAGCGAAAAAAAAACAAAAACAAAAACACTTATCTCTAATCAGGGTCTGGGGAAATGTAGTTTACAATAATATGGTCTACATTGTGTAATGTGTGAAAATCACTAAACGATTAACATGACAAGTGATTCCAACCTCTTGGCCAATAGTGTGTAACTGGCTGTGTAGTGCAGTACAGTGGAGGACAGGAAGAGGGGAGGATTCAGCGCTGCGGCAGAGTTCTCCTCCTGGCTCAGGGTGGGGATATGGTCACGGGAGCAGAAGGAACTGATCCTATTGATCAGCCTGTGATCTTGGTAAGCCAGCGGGGGCGATAGAACTGGGGGGGATGGGGATTGGGGGGTGATGGGGGTTTGATTATCTGCCAGCTTCTAAGCCCTAAGCAGCCAAGCACTTTCTACACTGAAGCTGGGTTGACACGGGCAAGGTGAAGCTACTGGCTCTGTGGTGCATCTGGAACTAAAGGGGGGGGTGACTGAGGGAAAGAAAAGAAAAAGAAGGGACAGAGGGACAGGGATGAGGCAAGAATACAAAAGAAAAAGACAGCAAGGAAAGTGGGAGAGCAAAGAAAGTAAAAGAGACAAAGAGGGGGAAACAAAGTATGAGAAAGAGAAAGTATGGGAAAGGAGACTGAGAGAAAGAGAGTGTGAGAGCAATGATAGAAAGAGAGAGAAGGAGAAGGTGTGGGAGAGGAGAGAGAAAGAGTGAGAGAAGGACACTGCGAGAGCATAGAAAGAAAGAGAGAGAAGGAGAGGGGGGGAGAAAGTTTGAGAAAGAGAATGTGGGAGAGGAGAGTGAGAGAAGGACAGTGTGAGAGCAATGAAAGAAAGAGAGAGAGAGAAACAGAAAAGGGGAGAGAGTGCATGAAAGAAAGGAAAGGGGAGAAATCTCCAGAGCTAGTGGCAAGCAAACGTAAAAAATGTATTTCTGGTCAGTCTGGGACACAAACTGGCACAAAAGGCACAATCCTTCCTAAACAACCGTCCCTCTGTATTATTAATAACCTTCAGCAATCTAGTGCCCATTTCACCGCCAACACTCTTCTACGGGGTCTAAAATGGAGCCGAGGTGTCTATAACAGGGCCGAGAACAAACAGTGTCTCCAGCCCAGCTCTCTGTAAACCCCCTGAATTCCCTGCCTGTCTGGAGGGGGGGGGGAGGGGCGAGCGTGTAGAAATGTCACCTGAATGCACCTTCCTGCAGTTACTTAACGTCCATCCCTGAAGCTTAGGGGTCTTTTGATAAAGGACAAAATGCATCACTTAGACTTAGAGTTGGGAAGGAAACAATAGAATTTCTGAATGCCTCCGTGTGTGTCATTTTGTGTGTGTGTGTGGGTGAAATGCTAAAAAAAGATGGGCTGGAGAAGGAGGAGAGAGACTTTTGCAGTTACGAATAAAAGGGGAATTCCACCAAATGTTGGAAAAATCTGCATCAGGCACTTGCAGTCTAGGAAGACGCTGACTGTGATAATAACCTCTGTGATGATAGTCATGTCTGCAACAAAAATAAGGCATTTTTATTTTTATCCAAAGCCCCCAAATGAACTTGAGTTTAACGTGACAGTGCTGATTGTAAAACTGTGGTAAATCTAGAAAAATGGTACAGTGCCATGCAGGTGATCTCGAAGCTGTGAATTCTCAGAACTATTGTAAAACGAGGCCCTGTGCTGCAGCCACTGCCTTCATAACGGTTTCTTTTAAGAACTACCTGTGAGGTGGCTTTTTAAGGCATTTTAAACGTCCTGTCATATCCACTGTGCTTTTTTTTTTCTCTTTCAACGACTTA
>CM029383.1:4991939-5006939 GCA_017165825.1 Hepsetus odoe | reverse complement strand
GCATGGACATAAGTGGTTTCACCCTTTTAGCTCGGGCAGAGGGAAAAAAATCAATCAGGGGAAGTGAGCCTAAATCTATATCGTTATGGGTTTTATATTCTCCACAAACTAGTCATCAATCTGACACAGAACTAATGCTCCTGCAATGGCTTTCACAAAAACAGGGGGAGGACCGCACGGAGATTCGCAGGTCGTATAAATCTTGCATCAAGGCCGCTTTTTTGCAAGCTCACCGACATCGCGGATACATGAGTCGTACAGACGGATCGATGCGCCTAATCGATGGGGTCATTAATACGCCTCTCATTTACATGCGTCCCTTCTTAAAACGGAGCTGACATAATTAATTGGACTGCTTAATGCTATTAGTGTGATTCCGAATGTACTTCGCATCAATCTGTTTTGATCCCTCTCCGCTTCTTGACGTAGTTTGAGCACGCTCAGAATGTGACCTTGGCTGGACTCGCTCATAAATAACACCAAACCGAAAGTTCACAGCTGAGCCGAAACCTCTCCGCTTTATTTTCTCGACCGCCTTTTCACTTCCCCGACTCCGAACCTGCAAACGCCGGCCTCCGTTTCCTCATCTGCATGTTTTAAACTTGAGCACGCAGTTTGTTTGCTGGTGGTCTAGTGGTAGGGTACTTGCCTCTGGACCTTTGCCTCGAGAAGTCCCAGGTTCAAATCCCACCTCTGGCACTACCACCACTGGGTCCCTGAGCAAGACCCTTAACCCTGAGTGTCTCCAGGAGGACTGTCCCTGTAATCGGGACGTGGAAGTCGCTCTGGAGAAGAGCGACTGCTAAATGTAAATGTTTATTTCTTTAAAAATAAAGATGATAAAAAAGCATGTACTGCACATATTGCACACACTGCTTGCTGACTCAGTTTTGGTGTGAGTCCTGGAGGAAACTGGCGGACCACCACAAATGGAGGGGCTGAGGACTGGGTTGGGGGGGGGGGGGGTAGGTATGGGCTTAACAGATAAACACACAGCAAAATATCAAAATTTCGCCAACTAAGGAGAGCAATGTTTAAATCTCTCCTGGCCTCTGCAGCCCTTTGAATATGTAATAAACGCAAAGCAGGGGAGGCCTGTTGGCTCAGCATGACATGCTGGTTTTGCTTCATGCAGCTGGAAAAAAGCTGAGAAGAAAAAACAAAACAAAAAAAAGAACTGCGCTTAAAAAAATGATTTAAATAACGCCTCTCCACCCACGGAAATGTTTTTTCATTTTTCCGTGAAGAGCTTGCAAGAAGAAAAACAATAAAGATTAATGGTATGATTACAGTGAACTAACAGCGGAAGAGGAAAGTTTGCTTCACTTTTTTCTTTTTTGCTTTTTAGAGTTTTAAACACTGGCAGAGGTAACATAAAATACTTGTCTGCTTGTCAACACATATAATTGGTTCCACTTGAAAAAACATGCACACGCACACACACACATACACACACACACCATATACGCACACACACGCACACACAAGTGGGTGCTGGGGCAACTTTTCCACAGCTCCAATCTCCATTTCCTCTTAGGTGCTGAATCTTGTGCTTTTAAATTAGGGCCCAGATCATAGTAATCGGAGCCGCTTAGCAATTCTGAAACTTTTCTATAAGCGTAAGTACATTATAATCACTTACCATTATTTTAAATATAGCTCCTGAATGGTGGCTCTGTGACGAGGGTAATTACTCTCTGTGCTGCTCCGTGGGCCGTGCTGTGATTTAACACTCGTGCATTCTATATTTACTTCTTGTGGTCGGAATGGCTGAACAAAGCTACATATTGTTTTGTTTTGTTTTTTTCTGCCTGCGGATCATTTCTCCCACTCCAGCATACGCAGATCTGCCCTCCTATGGGCTGTAATGTGAGCGCGGTAAAGAGTCGAGCAGAAGAAAAAGAATTAGAGCACCACGGGGAGGAAAATGAGCGAAAGAGAAGGGGCAGAAAAAGTATTGAGGGCTTAGAGGGGGGAACTTTGTATGGGATATGAACACACCAAACCCCCAAGTGCTACACCTGAAGCATGGTTATCCATTTTCCAGCGTGTGAGGCGACGAGAAGGAGAAGCACGAGTGGATGAAGGCCAGGACTCACTTTGCATGCAGAGGCCATCCGTACAGTTCTTGGACTGCAGTACCATGCCCTCGCAGTCTTTGCCGCCGTTTTTGGGGGCAGGCGCACCGCACTCTCTTCTTCTCCAGTGGGTGCATTCTGTCCCACACGTGGACCACTTGCTCCATTCTGTCCACAAGCCGTCCACTAGAAATACAGCAAGAAAGAGCGTGGCGATAACACATCCTCAGATCAAAACAAGTCTGCATCAGCTATTTTTATTTTTTGAATACGATGCAAAGAAACCCTAAACATCTTCAATTCTATATTTACTTGGCATCAGGGATGGGTTAGTTTTCCAAAAACACTTCATTGGAACTGTTGCGCAATGTTAAAGATAGATTTTGTTTTCCTACTTTACTCTTTCCAACATAAACTATAATTGATTGGAAAAAATGACTGCTTTTATAATAAAAATGTTCACTTTGCTGTTGACATATGACTGCGCTATTCCAGCCCCCTTAATCTCCACAGGTTTAAGCATCAATATTATAAATCACTAGGACAAATGAAAGCTGTGAATAAAAACGTTCTGATGAATAGCACCACGAAGATTCTGAAATGACCGAGAAATGGTTCCATACATCCACAGTCTGAACTAATTATCCCAACCAGTGGCATGAGGGGTGCCGGAGCCTATCCCAGCTCTCACAGGAGCTAAAGGCTGAGAAAACATCCTGGTCACATAATGCATTTAACTGAAATAAAAAAAAATTTAAAAACCTATAGTAATTCTACATTTTTGGTAGTGTTTAGGGTTTTATAGCAAACCCAGTTTAGTATTTCCTCACTCTGGTTTTTATGGGACACTGCTTTGCTGTTGCTATACTTTGCTGTCCCTGCTTTAATAGTCTCACATCAAAATTAAGTGCTTGTTAATGCGAGGATTAGTTGGATCAGGTGGATTGCTCATGTGCACTCACAGATGTTTGGTGATATTTTTTTTTAACACTACCTGGACATAATGGATTGCAAGCCAGTTTCTGGATGGCCTGGCCCTCGCATATGGCTCCTCCGTTGAGGGGTGCTGGGTTGGTGCAGCTGCGTGTCCTCTTCTGGAAGCCCCTCCCGCAGCGACTGTTACACGCCGACCATTCGGTCCACGTCGACCAGCCTCCATTCACTGATGCAGAAAAACAAGAGCCAGAAGTTTGTTTTTTTTTATGGAGTTTAAATGCCTGCGGGGATCAAAGAGTCATTCGAAATAAGCTGAGATGTCCATTTGCTATTCATTATGCATCTCTTTCTTTGATGAGAGTGGAAAGCGCTAAAAGAATGAGTCTGTTTTTCCATTGGCTTGGCTATTTTTCACACGAGTGCTGCGGCTACTGAGACAATGGCAAAATCCCTCCCTGCTCTCTATGACAGAGCACAACTCAAGAGGCTCGGTCTGGTAAAGAGATTGTGGCTTTGGACATCTTATGGCTTCTTCTCTCAGCATGAGAAGTGATGCACTTTTGGTCAAACCATGGAATGAATGACTTGAAGGAGGCAGAGCAGAGCGGTTTCTTGTTAAATCCTGGGGTTTCCTCCCCCTCATTTTTGGTCTTTCTTGCCGTCTCTCTCTTCTTCTGTCTTTGTCTGTCTACCCAAGGCTTCATCTGAAGGTCCTTGTTGTGGCTGTACTGGAACTTCTGTGGGTCTGATGTGCTTCCCCACTGTTCATCAGAAGACTTGCCCCTTATCTCAGCCGGGCTGAGCTGTGGTCTCCCCGGACCTTCCGCAGCAACAGCCATGTGACGCAAGTGCTCCAGAAGGACGGATTGCGGTGCATTCTTCGGTGGATGAGCTGACTTCAAAGCTCCATCCTCTCAGCGCTGTCCTAATAGGGCTGAATAGGCAGGCTAGGGGATTGTGACCCCCGTCCTCCCTAAAAATCCAGACCAGATTTGTTTGACTTTTTGCAATTGCTTCTCTTGGACTCACTTAAACCACACATGGCGAAAGCTGTGACCCCTCTTCCCTTTACGTTTTTTCATGTTTTTTTTTTTCATCCCTTTTCCCAGCAATAACAAAGAAAAGGCATAATGGTAATGGAGGGGAAAGAACTTAAAATAATGGAGCTTCGCTAATCCCTGAGCTTTCAGGGCTGCATGAGTGATTTAAAGCTCGGCTCAGGCTTCAGATAGGAAGCGAATAGTGAGAGACGGAGGTGAAACTTGACCCCGGTGACATCACCTGCTCCTATGAACTTCAACTGCTGGTTTCTGCGAGGAAGTTTTTGATTCTGAGACTGCAGATGAGAAAAACAAAATCTCATCACACTTAACTTTATTGCTAAATTATCTTTAAAGCATTTGAATCTTTAAAATAAAATGTCCAATCATTTGTGAAAAAAGAAAATACAAGAAATTTGTAAAAAAAAAAAAAAAAATTATTATTTTAGCAGAGAAATCTGAAATCTGAGAAATATTTTATTTACACAGATTCTATTTTCCCTTTTCAGTGATCATTTAAGAGAAATGGGGAGGGACTTGAAAATAACCCTGAGATTGTACCTTAATCAGGCAGGCTCTTGCTTTAATTTTGGCTTATTTAGGGCTGTGCAAAAAAATTATGTCACAAAAAATAAATAATATAAAAATCTGTTAATGAAGAAAAGCAAGACCAAGTCACTAAAAACGTGATCTTGTTGAATCGATGAACAAGAATTGTTTAAGTGGACCAAAAAAAATATATATATGCTGCATTTACCCCACGTTGGGCTGTGCTCCACAGTCCCCAGTAAATGGTTTTCATTCTCCTTCTGGTCATAAGTAGATTTTTTTTATTTTGTGTGGTTGATTAGGTTGATAATGATAACTTTGAAATGTTCTCCCTTCTTTTCATTCGCCCTTTTGACAAACAACAGTTTTGCAGGGAACAGTCAATAGCAGCGCGTTTATTCCCCCTGCAGACAAAAATGAAGTTTTACACGCTGCTTGCTTCTGTCTTAGAAATACCGTCTCTCTCCAAAGTATTCTTTTTCTTCCTGTTTGAACAGTTGCAGTTCCACCAGGCTGATCTCATCATCTACTTTGCTCCCAACCAACTGAAAAGCCCAGCTCTGCTGCATTCACCTTATTCTGCTGCTTCATTTTTTTCCCTACAGACTAGACTGGGGAGCAATTCGAGCGAGTCCCAAGATGAGGAAAAGGACTCGATTTATTACTGGGAGGGAGAGCAAAAACAACTGGTCGGAGGGTTTAAAGCAGGGCTGGGATTTGATTTGGAGAAAAACCAGCTATGATGGCAGCAGGTGGGAGGCTTTCACTTGTTGGGGATCTCTTTCTCCACAGAGACGATTTTTCTCTCTGCCCTTTTTACAACAGGGCTGCAGCTTCTGTGCTTTGACTTCCCATCACTTCAGTCCGTCAATGCAAACGCCAAGTCGTGTTCGGCAGAGGATTTCCCTGGTGCTACTTCTTCAAGACTTTGAGAATTGCATGAGAGCATCGGTAGGGGGTCCTCCTTAAAATGGTTCCAGCTTGTCAGCACATCTAGCGCCTCTTAAGAAGAAACGTCTTTCTGCTCTGGGGATCTCGCAGGCAAGAACAGACTCAAATCTTTTGAATACCTGGACTTAAGTTAGCAGAGAACCATGGACGAGCCTCTAATCACGAGCCTGAAATCAGTCTGCTGCCTCCAGCATCTTAATATCAAAGTTATAATCACCTGATAAAGATATCAGTTCCCCTGTGAGTATAGAACACAGTTCTGAAGAATAAATGTCAAGTGTCATGTAAATGTGAAGAGATATGTAAAATGTGTAAGGTCAACATTACCATAGACTATAACGGTGGCTGTTGTACTTCTCCTCTTGGCCACAATGTTCTTGGCTACGCAGGTGTAGTTTGCCGTGTCAGACAGTCGAGCCTGTTTGATGATCAGGTTGTGGTCGATGGTGATGTAGAAGTTACGGTCGTCGGCAGGGTCAATGACCTCTTCGTTCTTTAACCACTCCACCTGCAGACACAAAAACAGTCAAAAGGCTGTTGGCATACTGTGTTGTGCAGAGTCCACTTATTTCTTTTGAACTCTTCAAATTTGAATGCAGACTTTTGGAGCCCGCTGCACCACAGAAACAATGTACAATGAGGGCATTTTCCTCACAGTTCCCACTCGCGTCTCTTCATCGTTCCCGCTTCCATTTCAATAAAGCAAAATGATGGTGGGACTGTTTACGTCTGCGTTCCATAAAACGTCAATACCTATCATGTTCTTTTTATTTTTGCCCCAGACCAAAGCAATGTAGCCCTGTCAGACATGCTGTGAAGGAAATGCGGTGTTATTCTTGGCGCTTCAAGCCTCCTCGACCTCTCCTTATGAGTTTCCTATTTCCCAATGATGCCGATATTGGACCCGAGGTCATATCTGGAGAACGTGTAACAGTTTGGAAGCTTTATTTGACCATAAATCAGGCTGTTTTTTCCTGCTCGGCCCTGGGGAGGGAACGCCACAGACTCTGGCCAGTCAATACTGCGGTAGATACAGCTTTGTGTCAGAGATGGCTAAGATCTATGGAGAACCGCTAATGTGCTCTGCTATCGTAAGTCTGCAGGCTGCTTGGCCAGACTTCTGAGGTGTTTGCAGAAGGAGGCAGTGAAAGCCAGCGAAGTGTCCAAACTGCTGACCATTACGGGTCACGGCTAGCTGTCTGTTTTGTTGTGCTTTAGAAAGCAGGAGATGGTTGGGAACTGTAAAAGCTTTCAGACAGTACAATGCATTTTTTTAAGGGAAAGAGCCGGAGAGTGAGCATCTGATTCAGCCAAGCAAGGTCATTTCAGTGTGCTGACAGTTTAATAAGAATGTTTTTACTGACTGATAAAACCCAACATAACCACCTCTAAAACACATCGCTAGGGCTCTTCGGGGACTTTTTAGTGCCACTCTACATCTCAAGGATTTTCCAAAGACAACTGGTAGACCTGTCTGATTCTCTCACAAATGCTCTCTCCCTGCTTAGCACTATAAATCTTTACAGCTCGCGTCAGCATCAGTGCAATGAGATCAATGTCAAACGCATGGATGCAGAAAAACAGGGAAAAAAAAGGTTAAAAATGCACAACGGACAACCAGAAACACACATCCTTCTTTGGGGAATTCTGCTGCTGGCTGAATAAACACCACAAAGTGAAACAAAGTGAAGGTAAGATTAAAGGTGGGATTGAAAAGGTAGAAACGCTGAGTCGACAGCTGTGAGTTTGTAGCATAGCACACTTGGCGAGTCGCTGCTGTTCGTGTGGAAAGACAATGCGTGCAGAACTCGTCCACGTGCGGCCGTTAATCTTTCACTGTGAAGAAGGGATGTGCAGGTAGATTCATTGCTGTTCTTGCTTGCTTCACCCAGACACTAAAAATACCATTCTGGTTGATGGCTTCCTCAAGTCATTAAACGGATCAGCTTATGATAAGAGCAAACTATTGCATATGATCTGCAATTTTCAATTTTATCGTTTCCCATTATTGTTTATAAATATTTAATAGGCCTGTGTGTCCATGTGTGTGTGTGTGTGTGTGTGTGTGTGTGTATTTGTGTGCACGGTTTTGCAAGGCTGGCTATCGGAAAAAATCTGGACATGCAGTCATGTGATGCTGCAAGTGCTGTAATTTGTGATATCCTATATGCTTCTGCGTTCCCTGGATACCAGGTTTGATACCATCCCCCATATGCTGCTCCACTCGAGTGTAAGGTTCCTAGAACACTACGCTAACCGATCATGCAGACTCACAGATGTCGGAACAGCTTCATAAGCTTCGAATGCTGCTGCGCTGTGGGTTAAAACCGGGCAAGAATATGACATTGTGACACGTGATGACAAGCTGGACTACATAAAAAGACCAGCACGGCAGCAGTGGTGTGTTTATTATTATCTTTACATTATTGTTGGGGCAGCGGTGGCCTAGTGGTGAGGGAGTTGCCCCAGATCGGCAGATTGTGGGTTTGATTCCCTCACGAGTAGGTTGCCCTGAGGTACCCTTGAGCAAGGTACGGTCCCCGCCACTGCTCCCTGGGCGCTTTCAATAGCTGCCCCCTGCTGCACGGTGTTTGCATGGGTTAAATGCAGAGGTCCAGTTTCGCTGTGGTTCACTGTGTGCTGTGCTGTGACCTCGCAATGACGAGGGTTGTCACTTTCACTTTTCACTTTTTTTTTCACTTTAAAAAGGTTAAGAAGGAAGAGGAGGAACTTCTGAAAGAGCAGCGTTTCTGTTTTTTTTTTTTTTTTTTTGCAGATTATTGTTGTCTTCAAATAATTAGAGAGAGTGGTTTAATTACAGAAATAACTGCATGAACAACAAGCTTCAGTTTAGTTTATTATCTCCGGGTAGAAAAAAAAAACAAACAAACTTGGCATTAATCGGGTGCTAAATAAAGATAAAGGGAGTATTTTCTTCATGATGTAGCTGAATGCCAGAGTCAGGTATGAGTTAAACTCATGCAGCCCAGGTTCTACTTCTGCTTCTTGTTGGCTACACTAGCAGTCAGGTTTAGCTGCCAGTAAAGTGATTCCCAATGCTTGTTTGATGTACTTGGTGAAATGCATGATGGGTATTGTAGTTCACAGACACTGATACATGAAAACATGAACACAGAATGCGATTTTCATTGTGAATAAGGGACACATTGCACTACAAAATACAACATATAATATTTAAGTTCTAGTTCCAGGCTAGAATGGTTGTGACTTTTGTGTAGTTAATGTTAATGTTAATGCTTATAATAAATGATATGGTTAGCTTTGTGTACATTTGGTGCGATATATCAATCCATTTTTTTAATGGGTTCAAAGTCAAATACTTTCTAATATTTGGAAAATGTGACTTACTTTTTTCCTATAATATTATTCATACCGGATTTGATCACATCCGGCCTGCAGCGCATGTGCCGTGATATCATTGCTCACAATAACATAATGTCCTATTGGCTGCTCTTGCTTAGGATCATGGATTCTGATCAAACTCAGTGCATCTGCAATATGAATGGCTTTGCGATATATTAATGCGACATCAAATATTGCAATACTACATTGCAATCAACGTAATGGCACTACTGAGGGGCAAGACGGAGCAAAAGTAAAATCAATGAGGATTACATACAAATCCACTGTGCACGAGGCAAGCTGAAGTGATTATAAGCAGCGCTCCATTTTCTAAAGCAAACACCAAACAGTCCAACAGGAAGCGACGTCGAGGTGTGTGTGAGTTCGTGCGGCCTGTTTGTGAGTGCTGGTATGCCTGAACACGTGTTGATCTGCCGCGGTGTGCGTGTGGGCTATGTGAGCTTGCATCTAAACAGCGGAATATTCAGGTCTGAGGAATGTATTTGTTTTTTTAAACATATGGACCTAAATAAAGAATTTAAAATGCATCTGTGTTTGCCTGCAGGTGCACGTGTCTTCGCAGTGCGTGTGGGGATTTTTGAGTATGTGTGTGTTTGTAATTGAGCGTCTGAGTTTGCGGGTGTGGATGTGTGTATCTGTGCTTATCGCAGCTGTGTGATGTGAGGCTGCTGATTGGAGCAGGCGTTCCCTGCTGGGTTGGTGATCCTGTTATTTTTTTCTGCCTCTCCCGGTGGAGCAGCAAGTCTGGCGTCAACTTACGCTGGAGAGATACCAACCACCCCTCCCCTTCCCCCTAACCCCCTACACCCACCCACCCACTTTAAGCTCATACGCTCACCTTTCGCAGCAAACCATGGCAGTGCCAAGTGCAAATGTGCCATGGCTAACTGGAAGCGATGGACTTAACTGCGAGGGCGCGGGGCCATGTGCACCTGCGCGAGGGGGGTGTTTACCAGCAGACGAGTCCCGTACTGGTTTACTTACAGCCATTTCCCTTTTAGGGTTCCTTTGGAAGCACAAGTGGCTGGACTCCGTCTGAACTAAACAAAAGTCAATACAGTGTCATCCTGTTTAATAAAGAATGGCTTGATCCTCTGGCCAAATCAAAGAGGACGTCATGTAAGGCTATAGCTTACAATGTTTTACTTTAATCAAATTGCAGTTTAGGACAGGCTTGGATTTTGAAACCTCTTAAGTTTTACCCAGTTGCTACAAGTATAATGCAGCTAGCACTTGATGTTGCAGCTAATTAATATGCAATTCATGTCTAAATAATAATCTTTCCTAAAAACTTTGTCAAATTAAGAAAAACCACTTGCAGTCTGACTCTTTTAATGGATGCTGGTTTATATAAAGGTTTGAACATAGTTCAGCGTACAGGAAGACTGTTACTCTGCTGCTGCTGTCTATCTGTAGTGCATGTGACGTAAGCTCTCATTATTTATAGAGCACAGCATTTCCACAAAAAAAAAAGAGTCAAAAGTCAAATATATTTGAAATTAGTTAAAACTCTAATTCACCACCTTCAAAATTGGCAGGCTATGAGCTTCCATTTCTAGTTATAAGAAGCTCTGGTGCAAAACTAAAGTTGCAAACCTCAAACAGAGTCTTGTCTGACTGACTTCATTTGGAGTATATTTCATTTTTCTTTTTTTTTGGACAAAATATTCCTTTAAGCCCTATTCTGTACACAGAAAGTGCAAATTAGAACTGACTGTATGAAAGAGCATATGGTTCAGCTCCTCTTCATAATCAAGGACTCGGTTCAAAAGTCAAGTGCCGCAGAGTATGAGCACTTAATTAAAAATGGAAGAAAAAAAAAAAGGCGCTTTTTGGCACAGCCGAGAGCGCACGGCGAATACAGAGCGCTGATACGCTGTCTGCTCTGTCGCCAAGCGTTTGGGGAGATGATGGAACGGACAGTTTCTCTCAGCAGTATCAGCCTGTCATAGGCCTCACTTTGCTGCTACCCATGAATCAGACTGCATTTGCTCTCTCTCCTTCTTTCTGTCTCGCTCCTTTTCTCTACTCCGCTAACAGGAGACCACCACTGCAGATAAAGGAAAGGCGTCAGTTATGTACATAACTGCACTACTCACCCTCAAACGCGGTGTGAGAGCTTGCTGCTAATGCTGGTGAAGTGAGTGAGTGAGTGTGTGTTTGTGTGTGTGTGTGCGCGTGTGTGTGTGTGTGTGTATTTACATCAATAGGTGCTTTTAGTTTTGTAAATGGGAAAAGTTGCATTAGTGTTTGTGAAGGGAGAGCGAGAGAGTGGAAATTTTAACACGTACACGTCGACTTTCTCACACTGCAACACACCCACATGCATTCATGTCCACACACACACACACACACACACACAAACACACACCCTCTGCCATGCACCGGTGTGTATGAAGAAAAGTGTCTCTTTTCCATCTCGTTTTGCTATGCCCCCGTTTTCTCACTCTTTCTCTTCTTTCCAGCTCCTTCCCACTCTTTCTCTCTCTCTCTCTCTCTCTCTCTCTCTCTCTCTCTCTCTCTCTCTCCTCCCACATAGATGATGCTAGGCACTTGTTACCGCCTGATTGTCACCAAGACATTCGCCGCCATAATTGGCAAATTTCTTGTCATTAACAGAGAGAAAATTGCCACATGTCAGCTGTCATAGAAAGGGTAATTTCTACCCTCAACAAATGCACAAAAGCTAAAAAAGAAAGACTGAGCATGAGACAGAAGTCATACTGTAAACCAAGCAGGGCAGAAGGAAGCAGTGAATCCAAACTTGTAGAAACCAGGAAAATAGAAAGCAGGCAATGGACGGCATGCATATTCGCTGATTAGCACCTACCCTGCCACTAATATTCATACAGGAAATTAAAACAAATGGTCATTACACAAATAAGGAGAGACACTGAAAGCCAATTATTCGACTCTGGCGGCATCAAGAGAAGCTGACATCACTTTAATTTGGAACAGCTGACTGTGTGTGTGTGTGTGTGGGGGGTGCACACTACTTCATGATAGTTAGATGTCGCTGCGTGATTGAGTGTGGGTTGCAGACGAAGGCAAACCAACATTAATATCTAATGAAGCACAGCAATTGCTTTAAATGGCAGGGGCATTTAAATAATCTTTAGACTGATCAGAACAGGAAGGCAGTCTGCAGGAGAGATCGAGCAATAACACCCCCCCACCCCCAAGCCTAAATGAGTGCGCTCAGCCTCCAGCCCACCCGCCTTTCCCCCTCTCCCTCCATCTGAAACAGACCATAGCGATGTCTCCTCCAGGGTTTGACTTATGGCTGGGAAAACTACATCAAAAACAACAGCAATCTCACTGGCCTGTGATTTCGGGTGTAATGGGGTGGTAAGATCCAGCCATGCTTTCAAGATGAAAGGGCCCCAAAACAAAGAAATGAAATGAAAATGTTTCTGCGCCAATCTGCTCCCACTTTAATCGCCTCCATACTGTTCAAATGTGTGGACCGAAAAAAAAAAGCAAAAAAAAAAAAAAAAGCATGGCACATATGAGCAAATGCAAACGCTCCACAAAGTGCAATAATTTCAACCCCCCCCCCGAGCTTTTCTCTTTTTCCTCTGAATAATTCAGGCTCAAATTTGAATGGGTTTCATTGGGAAGGAGCAAAGAAAATCACAATGACCCTGTTTACTTCAGGAAGAAAAAGACAAAAACGGCTGCAACAAATCCTAACTGGAATTAATATTCCACTGGAAAATCAGCCATGGTCTGTCTTTTCTTATTCATACAGAGGGGACGAAGACTGCATTTTTTTTCCCCAGGTTTAGCAACTTCTGAGAAAATGTGCTTCAGCATGATCAGGGATTCAAAGCCCACAGTTAGTCTATGAATGCCAGAACGCAGTAGGCCAAAAACTCACTCTCTTTCACACAAATGCGCACACACACACACACACACACACACACACACACACACACACACACACACACACACACACACACTGTGAGAGCGTGAGTGGGAGAGAGAGGTGATTAATAGGTGTTGTTAGAGCTGGGCATGAGAGGCTCTCTCTAGACTGGCTGTGGGGAAAGAGACAGAGGAGAAGCCATAAGCCCTCTCTGGATGGCCCGTGCACAGATGTCCTAATTAACACTGAAGGTCGAGCAGACTGCTGAGGTGTGCTGAGACAGCCCCACCTCACCCGCCTCACGTCTGCTTTTTTTTTTTTTTCTCTCCTCGTTCCCAGCTTCCGTCATTTCTTTTCACTGTCCTTCTCTTCGGTGGGTAGCCACGCCTGTCGCAAGCGTGTCATGGAGCTGTCACTCTGGCGTTCTGCTCGGCTTGGCACTGAGCTGACTGGCCTCACGATCCAAACGTCCATGGCAATGGTTTCTGAAACCTGGTCTTGGGGAACCTTTCGCGAGCCAGTCTTCTCGCTGTCCTTGCTTTCCTCAATCGGACCGAGAACCAGCCACTTTGACAGAAGGGAGCCTTTGGACTGACACGCAATATAAAGAAAGGCCATTGTGTTTTCATGAAATAAAAAGGCAGGTGATTATCAAAAGGGACTAAGAGCAGATGAGACTGTCTACCCAAAAAGATGGTATACGATGGAACAGAGGAGGCAACCAGTGTGTGCAGTGTTGGTAACTTCATGCAGCCATCTAAGTGTACAATATAGATCATATGGTCTGTGTTTTTCCCTGTGATTAAATTGTTGATGAACTGGGTTAGTGGAATTAGGTGTGTTAAAAAAGGCCTTAGGACCAGGACAGAGAACCGCTCCTCCACGAGTGCTGTTCAGAGTTGATGGATCAACCGGTAATCATACGGTTAGCTGTGCGCATCGCTTTTCTGATGCTCAAACAGCAAAAGTCTGGATCGGGAGCAGCGGCAAACAGCGAGGGAGAAAATGGATGGCGAGGGAGGAGGAGATGGGAACAGCAGGAGGGGACTTAAAAGACTGAGGCGGCTTTTCCGGCACTTGCTGCCCAAGCTGTGATCTCGGAGGATTGTAATTTTGGCCACTCTGCCACATCAGCAGATTCGCTGTAACCAAACTTCTCTTATTCAGCCACTGTTGATTTTAGCCAAGTGTGCTGTGCGAGTCTTTTTTTTTATTTTTCCAGTTTATTATTCTTATCATTTACCATGAAAATCTCATCTGAAGGCAAATAAAGAAAAAATAAAGAAATAAAAGAAGTTATGAAGGATTCAATCAAACTGGAGAACTATATGCTCGGCATCTGTTGGGAGCAAAAATATGGAAATGTGGGCCAAATCAATGTGCATAAATATTAATACCTCGGAATGTGCCGGAGCGCATGATATTATTTGTGCGATGGATATCTATGCTGTGACACTGAATGAGTTTACGTTGGCCGTGCATTGCTGAGAAAAGCAGATCAAACTGCCAAGCCCTTTCTGAGAAGAAAGACGGAGAGTGAGGCAGGTTTTTAAAAGTAGTTTGATGCAGAGTGGGCAAACCTGCAGCAGTTACGGTCTCAAAGAACATCTCTGTTTCTTTCTTGTCTCGGCTGGGACCTTTTGCTTTCTAGTGGTGCAGCAAAGGTCTGATCCAGCTCAGTCATGGCTCAGCAACAACTGGCATCCAGGGTACCCTCTGACATGCACCCGTTCATCTATCTGGGCAGCCAACGGGATAGGATCTGGCTGTGTGGGGTCTCTGGTCATTCCTGGCTATAGTTTTAAAGGTCTGAATGTCGGAACAGGTCCAAAAAGCTTGAGAACACAGCACCATGTTCTAATTCTAAACCTGACCTGGAGAAAATTTCTTTTTAAATCTGACCACCACAAATAAGAACCAGGAAACCTGGTTGCAAGCCTGCCAAGGTCCCTGGTAGCAAAAAGTTGCAGCCATCATCAGGACAAAACAGAGGGTCAGAAATCTACCAAAGCGGGAGATGTGAACTGTAAACCTAATCTGAACCTGACAAATATTTGAGAAAATCTATTCAAACCTGACTGAACCTGATTTAAATAGATTGGATGTGTTAGGTTCGGACAAATATTTCAAGCTCTAGCCCTGGGGCTGCTTCTAATGAACACACACAATCCCTGCCTGCCTCCGCACATGGAGG